>VMDO01001245.1:0-220832 GCA_007922755.1 Pedetes capensis
CTTCAGGTAATATGTGGGTAACCCACATGTAGATGTGTAGGAAGCAACCACTGATCCGGTAATCATAGCTACCATCTGCTCTTTGCTGTAAACATGCAGAATACATCTGGCCTTTCTTACCAGTTTAGAAGCTCATGTCTACCCCCACCCCCAATTATGTTATTGGCATTTGTTTCTACAGTGCCTAGTATTAAGTATGATTGTGAAAGAGGGGTAACTTAACTATGCATATTTTAGAGTCTGAAAAAGATACTTAGAGAAAAAAATAGGAGAGGGTGGTCTGTATGTAATCAAATTAAGTTGGCCAAAAAGTCATTGTCAGGAAACACGACACTAAGAAAATCTCTCATGTATAAACCTGTGTCTGTGACAACATGACAGCATCATCTTATCCCGCTGAGGGTTACCACTGATGGCTCTCCAAGAAGATGATTGCATACCTGGAAGAGAGCAGTTTCTTATATGGATGAACTCATCTGCTTGTGATATCACAGGTGATCAAATAGCAGGTTATACTGACTTAAGGAGGAGTTGACAATGGAACTTTCAAGAAAGAGATCCCTGTCTCCCTGCTAGGCATACCTTGACTTAATGGCAGGAAGGACATGGTACTGAGCAAAAGCTCATTGATGTTAATGAGTGTTGTGGTAGGTGCTTGTTTGAAAAGGTCAAAAGAAGCTAAGTTTCTCTCACAGTGGATAGCCAACCTGGTGTGAATATGCTTTCCTAGCCTGGCAAGCTCATTTGACTAAGGGTGAAAGTAAAGTAGAGGGAATCCAGTGAGCTGACTGGGCAGCCTGGGAAGGAGCCCAGGGCCTTCTGTTCTCTGGAAAAAGTCCATGTGTTCCCAGTCATGTTCTGCAGCCTGAATGATAGATCTCTCTAGAACCCTTTTCCCCCTTCACAGGAGTTTAGAAGACTCCTTGGCAAAGCACAATTGATATTTTAAAAGACCCTTGAGGGTGAAGGTTGGGCAGAAATTCTTTTAAAAAAAATATAGTAGGAACAATAGCCACTAACCTGTGCACACATACTATAAAGTAGGCACTATATCTTCCTCATATATGCTAATTAACCTTTGAAATAGATATGAATATACCCATTGTACAGATAAAACAACCCATTTTAAAATTTATTACTGGCAAAGATGGAGTTTAAAAACAATTGTTTATTTCCAAAACCAATGATTTTTCCATCATTTCTCATAAAAGCCCTAGGAAATAAACCTTCTCATGGTTCATCTGCCTTGAAGAGTTTAATGTAAACACTGCTTGTGATAGGGATAATTTATTTGAGAGTGTCTGCTTTCAACTAGGTAGTCTGGGGTCAGTTCCACCTCTGCCACTGAGCAGTTGCGTGATCCTAAGTGGATTAACCTCTCTGAATGTAAATTTTATTCAACTGTAGTATGTTTTCATGATAGAACATAATTCCCAGGGACATTCTAAAGATTAAATGAGTAAATACACTGCTAAGCACTTAGAACAGTGCCTGGCACATAAGAAATGCTCAATAGATAGTAGCTATTATCCTGACTTAAGGGCATCTAACAACAGCAACAACAACTATTATTATCCAAAACATGTTTTCTAGTATTGATATTTCAGGAACCTACAGAAGTTCAACTGCTGTTATCAAAGAGGAAAGAAAAGGCTTGGGCATTGTTCTTCTGGGGCAGGTGTTTAACTCAGTTCCTAGAGTGTTGCTCTGTGTGTACTGAGGCCTTGGGTTTGATCCCCAACACCACAAAAACGGAAGAAGGATCTGGCAACCCAGTCTTGAAGCAATCCTGATACAATCAGCCATTGAAAACCCTGTGAGGGTTGCTACAAGTCAGGCCTGACTCAATGGCACCTAATGACAACAACAAAGGGGTTAAGCTGCTCTTATCAAAGAGGAAAGAAAAGGCTCAAGCATAGCCCTTCTATGATGCCTACCTGTTAATGATTTTTGATCAATGATAACTACTTCTCATTTCCACATGTCATCCCATTTTTCAGGACTTCTGTTCTCTGGAGGCAGCATAGTAGGATACAAAGACTGTACTTGGCTTCGGAAGACATAGGTTTAGGTTCAAGCTCAAATCACACTTAGCAATTATGTGACTAAAGCAATTCACTTTCTCTGTCTTGCCATGGGTTCCTTATTGGTACTGAGTAGGTTGGACTCCCTAATCTGTAGGGTTGCTTGTATTCCCCCAAATTCAGCAAACACAAAACAAGTCACTTAGCTTTTCAGAGCCCCCACACTCTGTACCGTGGCACTCTTGACACCTTTTGTAGTCACTCAGAGACTCCATCAGAGTGAAAGCAGCATTCGGTGCACTGTGACATTCTGTGCACATACAGTCTTTACAGTACTATTGGGAGAATTAACCCTGAGTTATCCAGCTCACTCTGTGTGCAGAGCTTTCCTCTACATTTTGCTGTTTTGCCTACTCCCCTTTGGGTTGGGTGGATCCACCTTTAAAAGGTATGGGGGAACTCAAGTGGAGGATGAGGATGCAGTACCGATGGTGGGAAAGCATCTTATTGGTTAACCCTGGTACATCCCAAACACCAATTACTGTCACTGCTTCTAAGGCTGATATATTTCTCAGGATGAGTTACAAGGAAATATATGTACCCAGTGAGCGAGAATGCTGCATGGTCACCCCCTGTGATGTAAAATATGAGAGTCTAGGAGGGGCTGTTTTATAATTCATCAGGTTCCGCTAGTGAGTTCTGTCGGAGTCTTAGTTATAAAGACAAGTGTGAATCGGACGGCAGACGGGAGAACCTGGCACCAAGGAGACGGAGAAGCTGCTTTTTTTGCCTCCTGCCTCCTCCCTGCTTTGTTCCAATAATTTTGTGCTCGGTAAGTTCCCTGGCTTTGCAGCTAATCATTGTTGTTGAATAAGCTTGGCAAACGTATTGGTAGTTTGGAATATGCACTTGCTGTCAGAAGTGTGTGTCAGTGTTTGGGCTTCTGACAAATTTCACAATTTCCCTTTAATGAGGAAAATAGCTTAAAAGATGAAACAAAACCTGACAGATCAATTATTCACCTTGATCCTTGGAAGGCTGCTTTCTTTGGTTGCTAAAGTTTCTCAGGTTTCATTCTGTCAGTTTCGTTTGTTGGGTGAGCTTTGAAAAGAACAAGTCTCTTTGTCACGAAACTGTTTTTCTTAGCTGCCAAAACGAGGTATGTACAGGGTGGTTTATCCATTCCTACCCCCCAACTAACTCTCCCCAGCGATCGGTAAATCTTAAAACAGACCGTTTGTCTGGTAACCAGCTCCAACCAAGCTGAACCTGTACAAGGCAAGATTCAAATTGCAATCTTTTGTGTGAACAGAACTGAGGGGCTGTGAATAATTGGCATTGTGGAGATTATTGCAAAACTCGGTATGGTGGTAGTTCCTGCATTTTGCTAGGGTGGGATCAGAATCTGAGGAGATTTGCATTTGGCGTGCCTGTTGATGATGTGGGAGAGGGAGGGAAGGAAAAGACCGGATCATTATGGAAAGAGCCCACAGGACAGACAAATGCAGAAAGCATGACTTGTATTTGTGCAACTTGTGGCTGTTTTCTCTAGTTTCCTATTCCCATGAACAATTACCTGAAGCAGCCTTTTGGTTCTCTGGGTGTGTTCTGGGTCCCGGCTTCAGGTCTGGCTCCACACAGGATCTACGCTAAGTCCTGGTCAGTGGGCTGTAGGAAGTCATTTCCTTGTCAGAAAGAAAGAGAAGCAAAAGCTATACCTTTCCCGATTCCTTTCTGCTGTATTGTTTTGCCTCTGTCCAGATTATCAGGGAAAAACACAGCTTGACGTACTTTTTTTTTTTTTTTTTTTTTTTTTTTTTTTTTTTTTTTTTTTTGCAGGAGCAGATATAACTGTAGTGTCATATTTCATATTATATACGGAGAGGGATAGCAAGGACATTTCTCCAACTGTTTCAAGTGTGTTTGGCTTGTTGACATTTGCTTTATTTCGCTGCTGAGGAGCTGTTGTGCACTGGTGCGTTCTCTTTAGATGTAGAATCTGTAGATCTGACAAGAACATTCTCTTTACCTTTAAGGAAAGCAGTTTATTTTAGCATCTCTTTGAAGGAAATGTATTCTTTTTTTTTTTTTCACTAGGAACTTAGCTTCTTAGCTTGTTCTTTGCTTTTTCTTAATGTTTTGGTCATTGATACCATCATACTTCCAGTAAAGTTATTTCTTCTTTCCTAGTATACTTTCTGATTGCCCCTAAAACTTGGCAAATTTGGAATATAGAATATATTTTTTCCAAGAACATATTTCTCACCCATACTTTTTTCTTCCACAAATAGCTTTTCCATATTTTCTGGAATAAGTTCTGCATAAGAGCAGAGGAGTGATGTATTATGGTTGGCACTAAGGGTGTGTAACCTGAGACTTGGTTTTTAATCTACAAACGGGTGCCTCACAAGGAGACTGTAAAATGTCCCATATTTATCTCAAAGCCTGTGGGTGAGCAATAATGATTATGGTAAGAAATTCAGCAAATTATTGCAGATGTAAATGAACATCTGCATTTGATGGTCCAGCCAGCCCATGATATTTTGTAAATCTTGGGACGTGCAGCTGCGGGTTCCTAAAAGTGTTAGTCAACCTTAATGCCAAGAACAATATAGTTGTAAAGCACCTTTGAGATGTATTACACTTAAAATTTTATTGTTCCACACTTTTTAAAATCACATGCCAAAGCCCAGGGTTTATTTCTCAGCAGTATATGGATTTTGATTCACTGTAGTTTACGGAGGAGTAAACGAATGTCCCAGTCTCACTAGACTGAGTTTCCGCTCATTTGGTGGTGGTTTCTCCATCTTCTCCACCCACCAAGAATGAGCTCTATTTATTAGCAACAAAAGAAAATTTAGTGTGCATTACTCCCAATTAAATTTATAGCAAGACAAATACAACTTCTGACAAGAGTCTTTTAAGAGGGCACACACAGACAAAACCATGTGTCAAAGAAGAAGAAGAAGAAGAAGAAGAAGAAGAAGAAGAAGAAGAAGAAGAAGAAAAAGAAGAAGAAGAAGAAGAAGATTATAAGCCAAAGAAACCAATGTTAACTTTGCCTTTCTGACATATATAATTTTTTTTTCAAGAAGATAGGGAGGTGGGAAAAGAGGAGCAATTTGAAGGAGCTGTTCTGAGACCTGGCTTCAGCAGGGTTCAAACAGAAAGTGCAAGATCTTTGTGTCTCCCACCAAGTGTTACTGTCTGTGCCTTACTATCCTTGTCTGTAAAATGGAGGAGGAGAAAGTTAGAATTAAACCATGTTGATGATATGTCTAAAGCAAGGGGTGCGATGTTTGGCATAAAAGGGCACCCGATTAGAGGTAGTCATTATTGTCATGAATTTTATTTTATAGAACATATTATCTCATTGTGATCGACGTTAACTTTGGAGGAAATATGCATGGTAAAGAGGAAGATTATAAAATTTTTCTGGTTCACAAGATTTGCTACTTATAGCTAAATAATTTGCCTTTGTTATTATTTTGGAAACTGAGTAAAGACAGTACATTTCAGCTCACTTTTAACTAATTCTAAGAATGACACCCAAAGACCATTATATAATTATCCAAAGAATAAACTTTAAGTAGGGAGGGTGGAAATAAACTGATGTCAAATAATAGATTGTAGCTCTCTAAATTATTTACCAAAACAACAATTGGGTCGTAACTTCAGCCCTGACATTGCATTAAAATACCTGATTATAATAGTAAATATTTATGATGCTCTGGCCACTGTGCTGAATGTTTTACATGCATTTTCTCATTTACTAATCATCACATCCCTTCCTGGTGGCTTCTATTTTGCTTCCTATTATCAAGTGAGGAGACAAGATTAAAGTTCACTTAAACACTACTAAATTGATCAGTTTAAATTAGCCTATGACAATGCTGGGACTGACACCTCTCTGATTCCAGAATCTATACTGTATCCACCACAGTAAAATTATCCAATAGAGTTTGCCAAGCTTTTTATGTGGTTCCATTTAGGGGTCCTAGGCCTGTAGCTTCTTTGTGCCTTCTCATCACATATTTAATCCCTGCTAGTGTTTCAGGAAGATATTTAAAAATGAAATTGGGGATTTATTTCCTTTGCTCTCCTTGCTGGTCTATTCTAATTAAGATCACATTTTCCTAAGCCATTTTTCCTGTTCTCATCAAGGTAATAAATTTGATGTTAAAAGATATGAAATTTAAAAAGGTCACAGATTCATAAATTCCAGGGAAGATCTGAATGTTACCTACCCTTAATTACTATCTCCATTTAACCTGGTAGACTTTCCCTGTGTTGCTGGCTTTAGAGGAGTTTGTGGGCCAAGAGGACAAGCCCACTTGGATGTTGTTCTCTCTCCCTTCTAGAACACATTCAGGGTATATGTTGTTGTTGGTAGCTGCTGTTGAGTCGAGTCTGACCCATAGCAACCCCATGCAGGGTGTTCAATGGCTGGTTTTTTCTGTATGGCTTCAGGAGTGGATTGCCATGCCCTTCTCCCATTTTGGCACTGCTGCTAAAGATCGAACCCAAGGCCTCAGAGAGTTTAGAACAGCACTCTACCAACTGAGCTAAACCCCAGCCCCAGAATTGATTCCCCAACTGTTCTTTCACCCACTTGGAGTTTTGATGGGAAATCAAGAGGATGCGATTTCCATGGGGGCAGGGCATGGGGTCAGGGGATGGGGTGTTGTTGTTGATCACAGCTTGGACTGGTAAGCTGGAATGTCCACATGTCTGCATGAAAAGCTTTTTTGTGGCACAGGAGGAACCATGGAACCAAAGAAGGGCTGGCCCAGAATGCAAGGGAAGCCTTCCATTTATGTTCTCATCCTGGGTCCCAAAAATATCAGGGCCAGCCCTACTTTAAGTGGCAGATTGTTTCCTTATATTTTAGAGTACTAAGCTTAAAATTCCAGTGGGTTGGTTTTGTGGGGCTTTTGTTTATTTTTGCTTTTGACTTTTTTCCTATTAAACCAAAAGGAATCACTTGAACAAGGAAGTGGTCAAAAAGCTAAGAAAGATTTCAGACTAAAAGTTTTTTGAGTGTCATTTTGGAATTGACAGCAACTTGATCTATCAAGGGTAGACATTGGTTTTTCTTTCACTTTAGAGGCATAGACTGACTTTGGAAGGCAGTTTTAGGATCAACTGGATTAAAATTCTCTGCCATTTGTCTTTTATGCCATTTGAAGACATAGTCACTTGAAGGGAGCATCATTAATTTCAGATGGCCTTTTCTTATCTCTAGTATTAAACTGTGTTAGTAACATTTAGGGTGGGCAACTAATAGAAAGCTGTCTGAAGGATCCAAACGGAACCCTGCCTTACAAGCTGGTATGAAAAGCAGAGATGGGATCAGTGGCTTTGTGAGGCCATGTGCCATTATCACAGCTCCTTTTCCTTGCAGTGTTTCATGCTCCCAAAAGCTCCTTTTCATTTTATATTGGATTGGAAACAAAAACCCATCTAAGGAGAGCTAATAGGTAGGAGTTCCAGGCAGCAGATCTCTGCAATTATTAAAAACCTGAGGTTTAGCTGGGGGTGGTGGCACATGCCTGTTACCCCAGCGACTCTGGAGGCAGAGGCAGGAAGATCGCAAGTTTGAGACCAGAGACAGTCTGTGTAATTTAGCCAGACCCTGTCTCAAAAAGTAAAAAAAAAAAAAAAAAGAGCTGGAGGTGCAGCTCAGTGGTCCAGTACTTGAAAAGCATGCAAGCACGAGGCCCTGGGTTGAACCCCCAGAACTCCAAAAAACAAAAACAAAAACAAAAAAACTTAGGTTTTGTGGGGTTAAGGTTTTGTTTTTTAAAGCCATGAGAGTTATCGTATAATTAACATGAGTGATTTTTGCTTTTCTTTTTTGTTTCTGTTACTTTTATTTTCTCAAAGTAGTTTTCTAGGTAGAAAGGCAGAATGCATATACCAAACCTTGCAGCTTCACTTTCCTTTGCCTAAAGAAAACATTGTAAGTCCCATCTCTCAAGGCAGTTGAAAAGATGTAAATGTGATAACTTTCTCCCAGTATTAGCTATTCTCTCACTCATAGGAAAGCATCTTGCACAATAAATTCTTAGCACACAGTGTACCTACATTAAATGTTCACTCAGTCTGAAAACGTGGCAGTTAAAATGACACACAGCTCTGAAGACTAAGGTGTGAGCCATATTTATTTCCTAGAAGAGATGGTAATACAGATAGTGCAGTGCAGGGAGATAAAACAAACCAAAACAAGGCAAAACAAAACTCATCGTTCACCCTCTGCATTGAAAACTCTCAGTAGTGTGTTTCCTCAGTGGTAGTATTCCTGTTTATTTTTACTTTCTTTTTTATGCCTTATGTGCCATTAAAAGTTTTGTAGAAAACATTTAGAAAATTAAATTAGGGTAGGAAATGACTAATGATATGTTGTAGATGTGTAACTCTACAAGGAAAATCAAGTCAAATATTAAAAAAAATACAAAATACCTGGAAAAGAGATGTATTTTGGTCTGAATAATTTGTATTAGCTTTCTTTGTTTACTTGTGTGTTTCTTTGACTATATTAATCCCTCATTAGACATGAACTGTGTGTCAGGTCCTATGCTAGTTGATAAAAACACAAAGGTGAAAAACTCTTAGTCACTGAACTCAAAGGGTTTGTAACTCAAGAAAAATGGATAAATAAGCCCATAATTCTGAGGGTGATTCCTGCCCTGCCATTATAGGAGCACGTAAAGTTGTTTTCTGTGGCAAGCAACAGAAACCATGACTCAAATTGACTTGCTCAATAAAGGGAATATGCTGATCTTTGTAACTTACAGTATAGCAATAAAGGCAGCTTCAAGAGATCTGATGCTGTGGTTCACAACGTGGTCAAGAAATCCTTTTCTTTTGGTCTTACCACATTGCCAGTGTTGTTCCATGCCAAGACTAACTGCCCCCCAGAATTGTTTCAGTGATTCCTGGGCAACTTGTTTTCATAGTCACATCCAGCCTAAAGAGTTACTGGCAGTGATCTATAGAATCACTTGGAGTGAATTGACTTATATCCATCCACTCTGAACATAAGACCAAATTGCTAGCCCCATTCTGGAACTTAGATAGGATAAAGACAACCTTCATAGGAACTCAAGGCCCTAAATGAAATCTGGCAGCTTTTGCTTTTAGGAAGAGATGCAGATGGTGCTTGAAGCTGGCAAAGTGCCCAGCAGTCTTCTACAGCTAGTGAAATGTGCAACACATAATGTATAAATGTCCACTAGAGTTAGTACATAACATAATGAGGACCAAGCATATGAAGGTGCATGGTCTTAAATTGACCTTCAGGATGAGTCATGATTTCCTAGGGAATAAGACTGAGGAAAAGGCTTTAAGACAGAAGAAAGATGCTCTCTGCAGTCACAACAACTAAACAAGCAAATGTGCAACTCTGCTTGTCTTTACATTGTCACTATTGCAAGAGTCACCAGCCAAAGCCATCTGTCCGGTGGTATAATGAACAAAAACTCTAAACTCTCAGTCTCACCAAAACCTACTGTTGGAGGATGCTCACTGGATGCTAAGCTAAACTGCAGTCAAATGGTCTCATTCTTTATAACATAAAAACAGGTTTGGATTTAATTTGATATGAACCTTAAAATTTATGTCCCCAGGGTTCAGAATGATAGTATTTTAGAAATGAGTCATATCATCATTACCATCATCTTCTCCTTTTGCTTCTGATGAAACTTGCTGAAAGAAGGTTAATGACTTACCCAATGCCTCAAATTTATTTGGATATTGATGTCATGAAATTTGTGATGTTAAAAAAGTTATAGGACAAATACTATTTCTGAGTAAATGCGTTAGCCAGTTGTGTAGTGTGTGTATGTGTATGTGTGTGTGTGTGTTTATACATATGTTGTTGTTGTAGTTAGGTGCTGTCAAGTCATGTCCAACTCATAGCGACCCTTATAGGGTTTTCAATGGCTGATTGTTTCGGGATTGCCTCGGGAGTGGGTTGCCAGATCCTTCTCCCATTTTTGTGGTGTTGGGAATTGAACTCAGGACCTCAGAGACTGCAGAGCAGCGCTCTACCAACTGAGCTAAATCCCAGCCCATATATATGTATATACATACATATGTATATATACATATACATACAACTATTTTATGTATGTGTATATATGTATATGCATATATACATATACATAAAATAGTTGTATGTATGTGTGTGTGTGTATATATATGTATGTATATATACATATATATATACACATATATACACATATATATAACAGTTGTTGTAGTTAGGTGCCGTTGAGTCATGTCCACCTCACAGCGGCCCCCATAGTGTTTCAGAAGTGGATTGCTATGTCCTTCTCCCATCTTTGATATATATATAATTAAGAATGATGCATAACAAAGTAAAATATTTTTAAACAAATATCAATATTCCAAAGGAAAATTGGATTTAACTTTGGTCTCTGTAAGATTCATAGTTTATATAAATTTATAAGTCTTCCGCCCTTGGCAATACTTACCTTTCTTTTCCTTTTTGTGGTGCTGGGGATTGAACCCACATCCTCACTAAAGCTAGGCAAGGACTCTACCACTGACCCACATCTTTATACCTCACCTTTTCATTAAGTAAGTAATATACTTTCTCAGTAAGATTGTACTGAATGGGCTTGGTAACAGTTTTCCACTAAATTTCCTGACTCCACATTTAATTAACTACATTTTAGATGTTTTTCCAGTTTTGTTATATAGAAGAGGAAATAATAAGACTTTTTTTCTTTTCTGTAGGAAGCACATTGTTTATAGTGTTTAAGATTTGCTGCCTTCTGAATGCAACAATAAACATTCTTTTTCTTCTTTTCTTTTCATTTTTTATAAACTCATGAAGCTTGTCTCGGTGCTGTTGATCCACCTGCCTGATGTGTGTCCTTCTAAATACACATTTTTCTACCTAGCTTCTTTCCAAAGAACATTCAGTAATGGCAAAGACAGAATCAAAGAATATATCCTCTTGCCATTTACTCCTAGTTCAACAAATTTGTTCAGAAAACCTGCAGCCAAGCACAGGTCCCAGTCCAGCTGTGTCAATGAAGAACTTATGATAATTCAAAACACATGCTCAAGTTAGAGAAGGGTGCAGTGACCATGTGGAAAATGCTCCTGGGGCACTGGTTTCTTCCTCTACAAATTAACTCTTCAGTGAAGAGAAAAAGCAACTCAAAATAGTGGAAGAGTGATGATAGATAGTGTTCATTTAAAAGCACCATGTGGCATCTAAGCATTAAAAGATGCCATTATCCCATGGCATTGCTGCATTTCCCCATAGTACAAAACAGATAAAATCTTGTTTGTCTTGCTTTGAGGCTTCCTTGTAGAAGTAGAGACACAGCCACAAAAATCGCTTCTTTGGTGAGTTTCTTACCTCACTGGTAAGTATCTGAGTTCTTACAAATGCAGATGCCAAAGAAGCATCACAGAGACCAATACTGATATTTCAGCTGCATACAGCACTCCTGGTTCTTAAAATAGTGAACTACTTGATAGTCTCTGTGGTAAGTACCTTCCAACTCAGGCCTTTCAAGTGCCCTTCTCCTAGCCACTTCAAACTGGCCCCCTTCAATCCCTTCCCTAGAATTTGCACATATCTCTCTGAGCAACTTAAGTGTTAAATGCCAGGCACATCTGGTTATTAAATCTGTTGACATCACTTCTGTATTATACCTGTCTTATTTTTTAAAGAAGAGACGAGTAACATTCACATGTGGAAATAATGGCTGATAAAGGAAATACTATTTGATATTATGTGGAAAGATCAGTCAAGGATTTAGATGAGGCAAGGGTAAAGGACAGTGGCACAATGCTTACTACCACCATGTGCAAAGCACTTCAAATATAATATATTGTTTACTTTTCACAAGGGCATTGTGGTGATAAAGGAGAAAATGATGTTTGACCACAGCTAGAAAGGGGCAGAACATCCCATGTTATCCACTATTTCCCACTTTATACAAGATACTATAATAGGTGCTGGTACAGAGAATATGAGGATGTTATTTTTCTACTTGCATTTATCAATAATAAGCCCAAGAAAATATTGGCAGCCCCTGTCACTAATTTAGTAGAAGAGAGCTAGTGGGTCATCCACAACCAAGAGCATCATATAAAAATATGACTGGATAATACATTTCATGTTGCTCTCTTTGTTGTCTCAGTAGCGATATACAGTACTAGCTAACATCATTATAATTTGATTATCTTATCTTGCAATATTATAGCCTACAGTCATACCACTGTGGCTTCTGATCCCATCAGATCTTGGAAGCTAAGCAGGGTCAGGCCTGGTTTGTACTTGGATGGGGGACCACCTGGGAACACCAGGTGCTATAGGCTTGGGAGAAGGACCCAGCAGCCCACTCCCAAAAACCAATCAGCCATTGCAAACATTATGCATAGCAGAGAAGCACTGACAATAGTGTTTTGTCTATTGTACATAAGGTCGCTATGAGTGGGATGCCCATTTGACAGCACCTAACAACAACAACATATTCCAGTATTAGTCTTCTTATGACCTTTGCATAACACAGGATATTAGAAAAGGCAATAGAACACTCAGCCTATGAATAGTCTCACCATTTTTAAATGGAAAAGGAAAGAACAAGACTATTTATTAATGATTCTTTAGCAAATATAACTTTCTGTCTCTCCTTTCTAGCATATGCCTTACCCAGCAGTCCCTAACCTTTTTGGCACCAAGGACCAGTTTTGTGTTAGACAATTTTTCCATGGACTAGAGGCAGAGTTGAAGCTCACTTCCTGCTGCATGGTCCAGGTGCTAACAGTTGTACTGGTCTATAGCCTGGAGGTTGAGGACTCCTACCTTAACACAGCAATAAACATGTATTTGTCATGATTAAAAAGTATATGGGAAAATTATACATTTATAGGCCAGGATATGGCAATCACCACATGTCTTCCTAAAATACCTCACACTGAGTTTCTTGAAATCTGGAGTTTTACTTCATTCTTGCATACCTAGCATCACATAGGGTGCCTCAACACAAAGTTTGTCTACCATCGAGTTGGGTCTGACTCATAGCCACCCTAGTACAACACAAGGTAGGCAATATAAAAATCTGTTTGATAGATACCAGTTGATAGATCCTTCAAGGGATGGAGACAATGTGAGATTGAGAAACTAGAGAACAATTTCTGGAGGTAAGCCTTGCAAATTATGCAGAATGTACTGGTTACATAGAGAAGGGGATTGTACGGAGGTAGTGTATAATAAGCCATGTTTCTAAGATAAGAATGATGACAGTGTTTATGTATTTAAGGCAATGAGAGAAGGCCTCAATACCTTTGTAGGTTTTTTTTTTTTTTTTTTTTTTTTTTTTTTTTTTTTTTTTTTTTTTTTTTTTTTTTTTTTTTTTTTTTTTTTTTTTTTTTTTGCGCTTGACATTATGTGTCTCTATATTTCTTTACCTACTCACTTGTTCACCTCACCCAACCTTTAAAACTCAGGCTTTTTGATAAATAAGTAACAAAGCAAAAAGATATGCAGGAGACATTTAAAAGACAAGTCAACTGATTATAAGCAATGAACTTTATTGTATCCCAACACAAACAAAATGTAAAAAAACTATTTCATGAGGCTCATGGGCACTTAGAGATTTGAACACCAACTATATATATGATGATAAGTTATTGGTAATATTTTAGACATGGTAATGGTATTACAGTTATGTTAAAGTGGTCATGTTTCTTTTAGAAATACCCACTGACATATTCATGGGTAAGATTTTTTGCCTCAAAAACCATACAAGAAAAGGAAAAGGAAAGTAAGCAGAACTATAAATGAGACAAACAATGTCTAGCATTGTTGTTTATGGACTGAATGATTATTTTCCTGGAACACATTCCTCCTCCCTCCATCCCCACTGGGTGGGTTTACCTTACTCTATCTCAAATACTCTACGTCTGTTTCTGTAACTGTGCTTATCTCATTCTACTATAATTATTTCATTTATGTTGGTCCCATCACCAGAGGGAGCTCATTAGTAGGGACAGAGATTTTTCTCTGTCCTCCCATTGACTGGTTTATTGAAGGGGCTCAATAACATTGAACAGAAGGATGAAAAGATAAATGAGTGGATACAGACTCCCCAGTTCTCCAACAGGCCATATCATTTGTGAGGGCTGGATAGTGCGATACCCTTGATCACACATCATAAGAGTCATGGCTGACACTTAAGCAAAAGATAGATTAACAGGAAAGAAAATAACAAATTTATTTGATTGAAGTTTTATGTGACAGGGGAGCCTTCAAAAATGAAGGCCCCAAGATTCAGGGGAAATTGTATTTTTATGTTTAGGTTTGATGAAGAATCGACAGTTATCTAGAAATGTGATTGGAGAAAGGTCTGATGTAATGGGCATAGGCTGAAAAGGGAAACCCTGACAGACCTGTCTCCTGAATCCTTTGTGGCCTGTCTGTATAGCATTCCTTCCTCCTATGTGTTGGGCAGGAACCCTCTGGAATGAAGGCTTCAGGGAGAAGGGAGAGTGTGACCTTTGTAAATTTTATGGGTTGCTTTAGGGGAGAGGAGTTCTAGTTTCTATGACCCATCTTAGGGAAGAAGAGTTTGGATTTCTATGACTTACTTCATAAAGAAAAAAAAGAAAGAAAAAAGAAGGGTCGGGAGTCAGGAGGACAGAAGATGAGATAGATTTTGCTTTTGAGGCTTTCAAGTCTCTTTTACTTCAAACTAATAGCATTCCATAATGCCATACTTTGGAGGGTTGTTTTCTGAACCACAATAGAATCAAGTAGTGGGTTCTATTTTAATTTCTCATCTAATTCTTAAGAAACAAATATAACTTGCATTCTATACACAAAGTAGCATTTGCTTACAAGTGCAAGCCACAAACACAAGGTAGCCTAATTAAAACCAAATGACTCATATTGCATTTACTATTCATGGTATGCCATGTTGTGAGGTCATGGTTTTAATTAGGAAAAGATAGCATCGTTTTAAACCTATTTAGTTGTCATAGTGATAAGGAAGAGCGGGGATTTAGCTCAGTTGGTAGAGTGCTGCTCTGCCATCTCTGAGGTCCTGGCTTCGATTCCTAGCACCGCAAAAGTGGGAGAAGGATGTAGCAATCCACTCCTGAGCCAATCCTGAAACAATCAGCCATTGAGAACCCTATGAAGGGTCACTATGAGTTTGCCACGACTTAACAGCCCCCAACAACAACAACATTGATAAGAAAACTATGAAGAAAAATATTTTCCTTGTGTTTCAAATGGCTTTTACATTAAATTATGGTTATCTGAATCTTCTTTATAAATGTAAATTTAGAAAAACCCTGGGCAGTTTTTCTCATGAGCTTCCTTGCTATGATCTTGTGAATATCCTTTTGGTCCTTTACAGGTACTTGCTTTGTACCATTAGAAATTTCACCTCTGGAAACTGTGGAATTGAAAAACCAGGAGAGGCTTTGGCAGGCGATTCAGTCAGTTCTCTTGTTTTTAATCCCAACTGTGCTGAATGCCAAGACAAACCAAAATTTGCCTCGTTTTTATTGTTTTAAGGAGAATATTTTAATGAAATCACTCCATGGTAGTATATATTATTGGAAATAACAACTTACTTAGATTCCCAAATCATTTATTAAGTAATTTCTTTAGCATATATGTGTTAATAGCAGAAATTAATCCACTTTTCCCTCCAAGTTCTTAGTTATGTTACCCTCTTAGAAACAATTCCATGAGATGAGTTCATAAAAACACACAACATCCCCTAGAGAGCCCATTTCACAGACCAAATGGAATTCACTGTGTTTTTCTAATGAAATTTCTTCATCTTGAATACACAAAAAAGCTATCTTAGAATTTTGTGAAAGTGTGTGCCTTTGGTGGAGTCCAAAGGGATTTGCTTCCTTCTACGGTATGGACATAATTCCTGCTATGGAATTGCAAATAAAGATTATATTTACCAAGAGCTGTCATGGCTCCCAATAACCATAGGGTTGCTTCATATGTAGCTCAGTGATGGGTGTTATTTTTATTTCTTACGTTCAGAACCTAGCCCAAGACCTGTGCTCAGTGAATGTTTGTCGACCTTCCTTCCTGCTTTTGCTTTCCCCCATGAGCCTTATTGTCCACAACCACCTGATTTATTTGTGACATGTAGCACAAGCCCAGTAATGATAGAAGCACAGTGTCTAGAGGAGATTCTACAAAGTCTAGCAAGGCTAGTTGGGGATGTAGAGGTTAATTGGATGTCTGCTCAGACTTCACTTTCACTGGAGCTCATTGAGATGTTTACAATTCCTTACTGCATGGGGATAATCAGGTTGGGCTGGGTGGATGAAATGCTGCATGTACCAAAGTGTATATGACTGCCCCAAAATTACAGAGAACAAAGAATTCACAGCAGAGCTATGAGGTTATTACTATTTTTAAAAATAATCTATATAGAGTTCTTTTAAAGATTTGGATCAATATTTGCTGTTGGACTGTCTTTCCCTGTTAAAGCTGTACCTGTTTTGTTAGCTTGCTCTGATGAAGAACTCTATTATTGCAAGTATTATTCTTCCATTCAGGTATTGAAAAAGTATTCATTTCTACTTTGTATTTTGCATCATTTTGGGTGCTGAAACTGCATAATATATTTTTCTTAGTTTGGTATTAGTTTTTTGTTTCCAAGATTGGAAAGATGGTCCCTTTCTGGTTTAGGGTATAAATATACTTGTAGAGCCTTCAAAATGGTATTTAAACAAATTAACACAAAAGGAACCAAGGAGAAAAGTCTTAAACTTTGAAAATTGTAGGCCATTAAGAGTACAAATGGTACTCTGGTTTTAATTGAGTCTAAGTTTGAAGGACCAGAAGATCAATCTATTATAAATAGGTTCTTTTTTGAGTCTTAATTGTATATTATATGTCTATAATATATGCATACATTTGGCATAGATGTGTATGTGTTCATAGAAATACATGTACATATATGTATGAAGACAGAACATACCTCACAAGGGGCATGGTGACATAAAATGTTTCCTTATAGGTTTTCCAGCTGAAACATAATCACCAATTTGCTTTTACACATGGTATTCTGAATTGAAAAGTTATTACCAGAAGCAGGAATATTATTCTGTAGTAAGTTAACAGAAATGAGTAATTTGGATAAGTTTGAATAAAGAGAATGGGGCTTGTGAGCTAAAAGGATGTATATATTTGCACATTCCTATATTCCCAGGGCCTATAAGTATCTGACACATAGAGGCATTCAGATCAATTAATACAAGCTCAAGATTGGGAAAATATTCTAATAATGTACTTCGATGGGTCAGGAAACTCTTTGACTATAAAATTCTTTGATCATAGAAAACATCTTTGCTACTGCAGATTCCACTGACCTCAGCAAACATGTCTTCTAATTTCTGCCAGGGACTAGGGATTTGGTGCTGAGTGAAACCTTATCCCTGAGCTTTATAAGCTCATTTAACAGACAAACCTGTGTGTGTGTGTGTGTGTGTGTGTGTGTGTGTGTGTGTGTGTGCGTGTGCATGTGTGTGTACACAGTTTTATTTCTACTTCATTGTAATTTCAATTATGATAACTGCATATGAGCACAATTATGTGAGTGTTAACAAAATACGAAGATAACACAAACAAAAAAGTGATTACTTCTACTTAGTGGAGCTAGGAAAAACTTCTCTAAATGTCTCTATAGTATTTTAAAGAACCAAGGATATCCCAGATATGCAAGGTGTATTGTAAGACCCATAGTTTTTTGTTCTTATCCAAAAAATGTGCTGTCAGTATGGAGAAGAGGGGTGGTAGTTTTGACAGCCCTCCTCTATGCCTTGTTTCTGTATCAGTCTGATCCTGCTTCAGTGCCCACCATAACTGTGATGCCAGACATGACTATAGCTGTCCATATAAAGCTGTTCTTCCATGGATCTCAGCTTGAGCTCCATCATTCTGTTTTTTTTTTTTCTTTCTTTCTTTTCCTTTCCCCCAGGATATTGTGAAATGTACTAGCAAGAAGGGACCATGGATTCCCTTTTACTTTGATTTCTATACATGCCTAGTAGCACATCCTGGTCAAACTAGAAGGATGTTCGTTATTTCTGGAGACAACATAACTAATTTCCCCAGCAAGGGCTTTCACTACTGTTTTAGACCAACTTGCATGCTGAGACATTTATGTATACACTGAGGTAATAAGAATTTGTGAAGATCACCTGAAAAATGCTGATTTTAAGATATATACTAAGGACTTGGAAACTATACTTCAATCTAAACCTCAGGTTTGGCAGAAATGAAAAAAGATTTGCTTACAAGTGAATCAGAAAATATAACACCAAACCAGCACCATGTCCACTACCCTCCAGCAATGAATGTCATTCTGAATATCACATCCTCAGACAGCTGTAATAAGTGTAGGTAGGACAAAGTTTGCATGTCACATTAATTGACAATAATTCCATTTAAAAGGTCAAATGAATGAAAACTACTTGAAAGCTCATTGGATCCACTGAGAAAAGGTTATCTAAACTCTGTTGTCGACAAAAGACAACTTACTTTAAGCAATTCTTTCTTAAAATCTCCTTTATTCAAATTTTTTCTCTATTTCATTGTCTTACACCCATGAACTTGCAAATTTTATTATCAAAAGGCAGCTGTGCCAAGGAACTATAAACGGTTGACTGTACAACCTAATTTGTCTAGGCTAGTTCCATTGTATTTCTTTAAATAAAAAAGTATTGATCATAGGCAAACAGGGCTGTAATGAGTGTATTCTGTTAAGATAGAGAGAATGAAAGGAAGTGCCAAGGTTATAGATATGTGCTGTCACATCTGGCTCTTGATTTATATTTAGAAGTTAGATGGGAACTGGCATAAAATGCTGAAGCCCTAACCTTGAATTGTTCCTCTTCCATTTAACAATAATGTGACTTTGGGCAAGTCATGAACTCTGTCATGGGCATCATATCTTTTCAGCCCATAGTGGTGCCTTGTGCTCACTATAGGTGTGATTTTATTAAAAATTTATAATTAAGGTACTTGTAAAAGAACCACCGGAACAAAACTCAATAAACCTGATCAGATAAAGACGAGTTAAAGAAGCTATGGATACTTAGCTTCAAAGGATAAAAACAACAGATTCAATAATGTTAATTAAATACAAGAAAGCTTTTTAAGATATAAGTTATAAACCTATTTTCTATATAATAACAACCTATAGCCATACCACTGTGGCGTCCAATCCAGTCAGATCTTGGAAGCTAAGCAGGGTCGGGCCTGGTTAATACTTGGACGGGAGACTGCCTGGGAATACCCGGTGCTGCAGGCTTGGCAGAAGGACCTGGCAAGCCACTCCCAAAAGACACTCAGCCATTGAAAACTTTTTGAATAGCAGATAAGCACAACAGTGTTTCATCTGTTGTACATAAGGTCTCTATGAGTCAGACCCTGACTCGACAGCACCTAACAACAACAGTATGATAACTGCAAAAGACAAAAGAAAATCTCATAGGGAAAATTAAAAGAAAGATTTAAATTCTTTATCAGAAAACTTTTTAATAATAACATCCGTGTAGCAATAGGAAAGGCTAATATAAAAAATAGTTCTAGTGAAAGTATGAAGTAGAGAATTTGACATAAATGTTCATAAAAATCATAGAGGAGGTCGTGGGTCAAACTGGGGGCGGGGTACTCAGAAAAATCCCAGTGGAATATGATTATCAGTTCTGTGCTTTTTTTCCAACTCCCACACATGTCTCTGTGTTTCACTGCCTTGTATTTTTGACTCCTAAGACCTCTGCAGCTGACAGAAAACTCTAGCTTCATGATCCTATGGTAATAATGCACAACCCTTCTCAATAAAACACCAGAGGACCTAAAAAGGGGGAGTACACACTACTCACTTTCTTTTAGGCAAGTTGCCTAATGGTGGACAAAAGGCATATTTGGTCTGCCTTTCTCTTGTCTAGGATACATAATGGTTAGAATGCTTTTATTATAGTTTGAACAAGGATTACATTTGAAAAGATAAAAGAAAACGGTAAACTCTGTTGTCCTGAAAATCTCTCCCTGGTATCTCTTCCGTTAAGCTTGTTTAACCCCTGAATCACAGTATGTGTTTCTCCCTCAGGTTGTTCTTGGCAGAGACAGAATACCCAAGAGGTACTCTAAGCTTCAAAAAGTGGTCTTGCTGTTTGTATTCTGCTTTGCTGTAAGCCAGGGTACTGTGCTGTGGTTGAGTGTTTTGTGTGTGTGTGTGCATGTGTACCTGTGTGTGAGTGTGTCAAGGGGCTTTACAGCATAATGTCAAGCCCTTATGACTGAATACAGTGCTTTTGTTACTGTTCAGTCCCCATTGCCTAATGCAACACTTGATGTAAGGAGGCAGCATATGCATGGTTGAGGATGGAAGAAGAGCCCATTTCCTCTTTCCTAGAACCAACTCTACCAGCTTCCTTAATGCATGATTCTCCCTCACACCCCATTTCTACTTTTTACCAGTCACTCAGCATCCTCTGTCTGAGTCCTTCAGTCCTCTTCCTCAAGCTGGGCAGCAGACATTTCTTAGGTGCATACACTTTGTTTTTCAATACAATTGAAGGTTCCAATTGTTTTTATTGGCAGTGTTGTTAGGTGCTGTCAAGTTGGGTCCAGCTCATAGCAACCCTATATACAAGAGAACAAAACACTACCTGACACTGCCCCATGTCTCTCACCATTGTCAGTGCTGCTCTGCTATTCATAGGGTTTTCAATGGCGAATTGTTTTGAGAGTGAGTTGCATAGGATGGCAAAATTCATGGTGCCTGCCAGAATTCAGTTAAGTGCTAAATAAATATTAGTGTTGGCTGGATGAGCTTTCAGAAGAGAACCTTTCCACACTGAGACACTCAGAATCTTCAGATTTCACTTAGCTTTGAAAAAGATATCTGTAGTTCATAAATGAAGTAGGGGACACAGGTATTTTAAAGAGGGATAATAAATTCTTCTATCTGATATTTATTAATTCAACAGATCTCATTGGCCATGTGTTGTATGCCAAGAACTAAGCTAGAGACCAGGACTATGAATGTTCTGAGGTCAAATATGGTTCAATTTTTTTTTTCATTTAATTCCAAACTACCCCTGACCTCATTTATTCTTAAAGTTTTAACTATTACCTCCATCATGAAAAGACACCCAGCTCCACCTGTCCACCTCCAGATGCTTCTAGTGAGTCTAATTTTGGCTCTCATCTTAAGGGAAAATGAGGTATGATGATTCTGCTCTACCCATTCTGTGCCAGCCGCTCCCACCTCTTTACCACCACCCAAATGGACTATGAAGCCTACAAAATTTACAATATTCAGATGTTTGAAATTGCATAACCACCCTAGGTAGTATAATTATGCATATGGAAAACATACTTTTATGTATTCCTCCACACCATTGCACCTATTTTGGACTGGGGAACATTGTTAATAAGTGTGGACCAGCCTGCAGGATGACAATCTCTGTATCAGCAGCCCCTTATATGGGGTTTATGATGGCCATTCTATTTTCATTCAGTGAATCTATGCCATTGGCCAGATCCTCCGCTAGAAGCTTTCTGCCTCAAAAAGTTTAGCCTCATAATAAGGTCTGTAAGAGAAAGATTACTACCACCATTGTATTAGTCCATTTTTTGTTACTAAAATTAAGTACCACTGGCTGGTTGATTTCATAAAGGAAAGAAGTTGATTTAGCTCACAGTTCTGGAGGTTCAGGGATATAGTGCTGGCATCAGTTTGGCTGTAGGGAAGCCTCATGGCAGATGTGATCACTGGGGAAGCATATGTCAGAGAGAGACAGAGACCCCATCATGAGACAGGAAGTCAGAGAGTGACTGCGCTCCCACCAGGACCACTGTAGAACCGCATGTCCCCAGTGACCTGACAGCTGCCCCCTACATCTTAAAGGTCCCACCCCCTCTAAACATTACCACAGTGAGACCAAGTTTCTAACATGCAACTCTGGAGAGAGCACACTCAAATTATGTCCAAACCACAGGTGCCGTTATATACATGAATAAAGTGAGGCCACAGAAATGTTGCCCAAGATTTTAGGTCTAGTAAATGACAGGAGTCACAACAAAAACCCAGAATTATTTGTTTCCAAATGTGATACTCTTTTTACTACATTATATTGGAAGCAGGTTAATAGTTTCCATTGCCTCAGTTTTATCATTTGAACAGTGTGGATAGATTTTTGTCTCTGTTAGCCTCAGAATTGCAATGCCCTCGACACCTGAGATTTCTCTAGGAAAAGTAACAGCCCTATTTCAGTACCTAGGAGGTATTGCTACTATTCTGTTCAGTGGCAGGATACAGGAGTTAAGGTTTATGACCCAGGTGACCTCTGAATCAGAGCATTTGTTCTTCAAATTTCTGGCCAAGGAAAACCAATGAATTTTCATTCAATTATTCACATTATACTTTGCAAGCTTCAATTATGTTATACACACACACACACGCACGCACACACACACACAATACATCTTCAGTGAGTCTTCAAATACAATGTACATTTTTAACTGGTTGTCTTGCCAGGTGTGTTGTTCGTTGTTGTTAGGTGCCATCAACTTGGTATCTGACTCACAGAGACACTACCTACAACAGGAAAAACACTATTGTTAGTGCTTCTTTGCTATTCATAGGATTTTCAATGGCTGATTGTTTTGGGGGCATGGGTTTCTGGGTCCTTCTCCTAAGCCTACAGCACCTGGTGTTCCCAGGCTGTCTCCCATCCAAGTACTAACCAGACCAGACTGTACTTAGCTTCTGAGATCTGAGAGGATCCAATGCTACAGTGGTATGGCTGCAGCCTTGCCAGGTATAATGCATATAAAACAAGCCACTTACCTTGAGAATTTATGTACCTTTCTAACTTATAGGGAAGTTTCCAGCTACAGTGGTGTACCAGCAGGAGGAAGAGAGAAAACAACAGGTCTTAACCTCTGAGATAAGATTTTGGGATCCACAGGGTTTTATGTCCAGCAAGAATAGGTCCTGAATGAAAAAAGTAAAAACATATTGACATCACACAGTCCAAGGCTCCATTCTCAGCCCTGACATCTAACAGTTGGCTATGTAATCTTAATTTATGTCATCTCCAGGAGCCTCATTTCTACAACTGCAAGAAAGAGACAAATAACATAACGCCCATTGAATGGATTGTTCACTGAGTTTAAGAGATATTTATTGAATATTAAATCAATTAAGAGAACAGATAGCACCTTTAATATTTTAAACAGAAAGGGATGTACTTCAGGATAATAATATCCTTAGAAATTGTCGGAAGTGTCAGAGGATGATAGGTGGGAATAGGGGCACAGGAACCTAGAAACTTGTGGAAGCCATTACCTGAGCCAAAGTTACTTGCAGGCCTGAAGCTAGAGACCAACCCGAGACTGTGACTCTAAGGAAGCTGTAGGAGGCTGGAACAGTGGTAAGAGCTGCAAAATTCTGTGCCAGTCTGCTGCTGCCTGCTCTTCCACATCCCCAAACCCATGCAAGTTACTATGGTCCGGAGGATATAAACTGCAACTCCACTGACAAGAGATTCTGAGAATACAGTTCTCAGGCTTCCCAGCCCTGTGATCCAGTGGAAAACACGAGGGTGGAGGATTAGGAATGGTGCCGAGAACCAATGGACAGAAGCCAAAGCAAGCACCTCCTGTGTGCCAGGAGCTGTTCTGGGACTACAGGGGAAAATGGGAGAAACAAAATATTCTCCTCATGTGGCTCACAGTTAGTTGTGGAAGATTAAATGAGTTAATGCGATCACACATTCAGTAGAGCCAGGCACATAGAGTTTTCCTTAGAAATAATCATTTCTTTCTCAAGTCTTACAAAGGCCCAAGAGAGTATAATACTCTGCCTTTCCTCCAGAGATTTCTCACAAGGTAGAGAAATTCAGAAATTAGAGAGAGAAGAGCTGAAGTGTGTGGGGGGGACCAAATGATGTGGCTTCTATTGACAGGGCTTACCTTTTGCAGAGAGAGCCATATTTCAATCTGTATTGACTTTGAAGGCCATTTGGATCGGCTTCAAAGCATATATTCTCCCAATAGATAACATAGGCCATCTTTGAAGACATTTATCAGTAGCAATAGGTATTAACTCATTCCGAGTATACAGAAATACAAATATCCTTGTTGTTGTTGTTAGGTGCCGTCGAGTCGGTATCTGACTCATAGCGACCCTCTGTACAACAGGGGAAACACTATTGTCAGTGCTTTTCTGCTGTTCATAGGGTTTTCAATGGCAGATTGATATTTGGGAGGGGGCTGCCAGGTCCTTCTCCCAAGCCTACAGCTTCTGGTGTTCCCAGGCGGTCTCCCATCCAGGTACTAACCAGGCCTGACCCTGCTTAGCTTCAGAGATCTGACGGGATCAGATGCCACAGGGCTACAGCTGCAGGCACAAATATCCTAGACATACAAAAATTGCCTCTTTGCAGTAGGCCTGAAGAAGAGAAACGAACATGTCAGAGTATGCATTAATATTTTTATTTACAGGAAAGATTCATTTGCTCTGTCCTGAGGACTCTCCAGTCATTTTTACATCTGCCTCAAGGGAAAGTCACTCTGCTTCGTTCTCTGTTTTGAGTCAGAAGTAGGAGGTGCAGCTGATGCCCTCACCCTCCACAGTGAAGCAGCTCTGCAGTGCCCTTCTGAGTCTGGAGTGGAAGATGTCTGGAGCATTTGTAGTTGCCTTGTCCTTATTCCTGGCAGTGGGCCCGGGCAGGTGGATGTGAGCATTGTAGTTAACAAGTCTGGAATTCCTGTTACAGCCTTTAAGTGTCAAAGTGCTTTAGTTCTGCTGTTTGTTTCCTCTCCAATGCATAACCTCCAGTTGGACAATAAAATCTTACTTACTGTAGTAGCATGATGACTAAATGAGATGACATAAATTATGTGGCACATAGCAATTGCTCCAAAAACATGAATTTCTTTACCCATTAATTATGTGTTGTCTTATATATTTCCTTCATTATAATTTGCAATTTTCTTTTAAAAATTTATCTGAATAATACTAATAGTAGGTGTTTATGTTGTTTCACATGGTCATTTTATTTAATCTCCACAGTAACTCTATGAAGAATTACATGAATAATAATTTGAATGGTTTGGAGTATATCTATATGAATCACAACTATATTATTCTCATTTAATAGATCTGGCCCCTAAGCACAAGAGGTTGAATAGCTTCCTCAAGGTCACTGCACTAATTAGGTGTCCCAGGTGGGACTTAAATGCAAACACAGTTACTGCAGCCAGCACGTCCGCCCCAGAACAAGAGCATCTCCTACACCAGACGCTAACCTCATGCAAAGCCACAGTCTTGTGCATTTGTTATTTGAATTCTCTGTGTTACTGAGTCCAGAGCAACATGCGGCATGTAGAGAACATGGTGATTGGAATCTTTAAAATACATCTTTGTAGTAAAATAATGCCATCCTGCAGGGTTGTTGTTCATAAAACTTGGCACAGTCTCCAACACTAAGCAGATGCATGAGATAGAGTCACGGATCTTCGTCTTATTATGACATTGCATTTTATCTACTCATTTGACTCATAAAGGCCTATATTTTACATAAGAAGAAGGGTTGCACATTTGATTTTTAAAAGCAGAAATAAAAGTTATTACCTAGTACATACAGAGAAACCAAAAACATTTCCATCTTTAGAGACTTCCGCATATCAAAATTAGAAAAAATTAGGTGGAATATGCAAACTTGTTAACAGCCCTGATGCATATATTATTGTCTTCAATGTTTGACCTTTACCCAAATTTCGAGAACTGATTCCTGCTAATGTTTTTGAGTTGGGAAACTGGGTAGTTCATGCTTCCTTTCTGGATTAAGAATAGGTTTTGATAAGTGCAAGTTCAGTCTTAGTGTGCTGGGATATCTGAAGGACATTGGAAAAAAGAATGTAGTGGAGTCAAGTAAATTAAACTTGTGAAGACAGATGCCAAGGGGAGTTGATAATTGAATGGAGAAGGGAATACTTAGCAAAATGTATATTAACTAAAGAGAAAAGAGGGTAATGGAAGACTTTAGTTAGCACTTACAAAGCTCTTCCTCATGCCCTGGAATTAGGAATATTCTGGTTCTGCTTGTGCAGACAATCTAGGATACAACCTATAGTTTAGGATTCATAGGTAATAAATCTAGTATTGAGATAGGTACTCTGAGAGTAACACAGAAAAAGGGTGGCATAATCCTTTAAACACTTTACAACCAAACAGGCCATACATTAGAAAGCAACTACATAATAATCCCATTTAGAGTAAGATCAATATGATAAAATATAATTCACTTTAGAATTGGATCACACACTGAGACAGTAGGGTATGAGATTTGGAGAAGCGAAATGGTTTTGTGGTGTATAGATTACAGGCCAGGCTCTGGAGCCAGACAGTCTACTTTTAAATCTCAGATCAGCTGCTTACTTAGCCTTTCTGTGCCCTGGCTTCCTCACCTATAGAATGAAGGTAATCCCCACTCCACAGGATAGTTGTACACAAAGAGAGAGTCCCACTGGCATGCTAAACTGAATGAGCAAGATTTTGATAAGAATCTAAACCCACTGGCCTGATAAGCAAGTAACCTTGCAACACATGGGAAAAATAATCACCTGGATGAAAGATTTAGGAGTATGATAAAGAAGGATAAAAAAAATAAAAGCAAAAGAAGTAGGTATGATTCTCTATTTGGGGGGAAAGGCTATTTGGACTCTTGCAGACCCTCTAGTCTGGGTGATGACCAAGGAGGACAGATAAGGGGTAAAGATCTCCCTTTCTCTCTTCCCCACCCCACACACTCAGAGGTGGTAAAAGTTTGTTGTTATTGTTGTTGTTGTTGTTGTTGTTGTTGTTAGGTGCCATGGACTCATAGTGACCCTACATACAGCAGAACAAAACACTCCCCGATTCTATGCTAGGCACACTATCTTATTTATGTTTAAGCCCATTGTTGCAGACACTGTATCAATCCATCTAGTTGAGGGTTTTCCTTTTTTTTCATTGACCTGCCATTCTCCCAAATTTAGAGGTACTTAAAATGTAGAAAGTTGTAGAATACATGCAATCCCAAGGCTGTCCAAAAGAGAAGATGTTTTCCAAGTCTTTTGTTAAGCAATGCTCTCAAGCAGTAGAGCAAATCCTGAGTAGGAAGGTGGGTCACACTGGGCAAAGGTGAATTTTACTAAGCTAAAAGCATCTATTGTTTCGAATAAGAAAATACATTGCAAATCATTTAGCTCACAAAAAAGTCATGTCAGTTACAATGGCAAAATAAACTTTAGCTACTAAGAATTACTGTTTATTATCATTGTCATTCTGTGAAGCTAAGAATAGACTTCACCTTTAATCTACTTGCTGACAGTTGGATATAATTAACATGATTATAGTTGGTTAGACTGATCATTTTGGGCAGAATTTTCTTTTTCTTTCATGTATCTGCAGGAGATTTGGAGTAGCACAGTAAAGTTGCACTTTTTCCAGAAATAATAAGGTCTCTGTATTTGTCTTTATCCTTCATAAAAAAACAGGAACCATAAAAATACAATCATTCAAAAAGCTGTTTAGATACAGGAAGTATCCAATTGAAAGTCTGTTGGAGACTCATTACCAATTAACAATAATAAGGAAATATTACACGACTGAAGTATAATTTTAAAATATTACTGTAACAGAAATAGCTAAGTTTAGGGTACTTCCTGCAAAGTGTTTTTCAGGCATTAGCTCTTGTATGCCCCTAATCATGCAGCCTAGGTTGGTATGACTATTATCCCTTTTACACAGAGGTTAAGTAGCTTACCCAAGGTAACACAACAGAGCCACATCTTTCTTCTGCAGCCATGTTTTCTTTGGTATGTGAAGTCTGGAAAGAAATCTGAGTTTATTTTCCACAGGCAATTATTGTTGTTCTCTTAGCCTAGTGTCTTTTTGTTAGGAGAATATAAGAGTTGTTGTTGTTGTTAGATGCCATTGAGTTGGTATCCGACTCATAGCGACCCTCATAGGGTTTTCAATGGCTGACTGTTTTGGGATTGCCTAGGGAGTGGATTGCCAGGTCTTTCTCCCATTTTTGCGGTGCTGGGAATTGAACTCAGGACCTCAGAGACTGCAGCTCAGTGCTCTACCCACTGAGCTAAATCCCAGCCCGATATAAGAGTAGAGTATATATAAATGCAGGGACTATTGGTAAACTGTAGCATAACCAAGGCAAGGTTTACTGATAAGATTTATCAAGTAAGTAAATGAGTGGTAAACAAAAGGTAGATTTTTGGTAAAGCAGAGCTTCAGTTTACCATAGTATGAGCTTGAGGAAAATGTTTGTGGTATAGGTGGAATCAGAACCAAGGTCTCTTAACACCAGGCTAGTACCATCTAATGGACATCAGCCTTTCATTGAAACAGTGTCAACCAGGCATGGTGGTACATACATGTAATCCCAGCACTTGGGAGACTGAGGCAGGAGGATTGACATAATTTTGAGGCCAGCCTGGCCTACACAGTGACTTCCAGGCCAGCCTGGGCTACACAGTGAGACCCTGGTTTTGTACTTTACCCTAACTAATGGGGTGAGTTTACCCAAGGTTTTGCTTTACTTGGTTCTACAATCAATACTCACAGAAGCAGCTGTCAAAAAGTCAAAAGATACATTGGATTGGGAAAAGCTGTCGCAAAAGACTTCTTTAAAGTGTTGAAAAATAAAGATGTCATATTGAATATGAAGGTGTGACTGACTCATGCCATGGTATTTTTAGTCTCATCATATGGTTGTAAAAGCTGGACATTGAATGATGGAGACAGGAGAAGAATTGATGCTTTTGAATTATGGTGCTGGAGACAATTATTGAATATGCCATGGACTGCCAAAAGAACCAACAGATCTGTCCTAGAGGAAATGCAACCAGAGTGCTCCTTGGAAGCAAGGATGGCTAGACGGCGTTTTACATATTTTGGACATGTAGTTTAGGAGGGACCAATCCCTGGAGAAGGATATCATTTTGGGAAAGTGGCAGGTCAACAAAAAAAAAAAAAAAAGGAAAACCCTCAACTAGATGGGTTGACACAGTGCTTTCAACAATCGTCTTAAACATAAAAAAGATAATGTGCCTGACATAGTGACAGGGAGTGTTTTGTTCTGTTGTACATAGGGTCATTATAAGTTGGACCTGACTCAAAGGCACCTAACAACAACAAATGGGGTAAGTGAACTGGGGAAATCAACCCAAGGTCTTTTGTTAAACCATCAATTCTAGGCACTGAGTATGAGATTTAGTACATTTTTATTGGCAGTACAGCAGCAGGAAATCTCAGATCCAATGAGACAAACCCCAGTGTAGGTGTTGCAACAAAGAGCTATGGGAATGCCAGCAAAAGAGCAACTCTTGCCAGCTGAGGCATTGTGGAGGTGGTATTTGTACCAGGTTTGGAGGATGAGTAAGGTTTCAGAAAGCACTAATCAGGGTAACAGGTAGGAGGGGCCTCGTAGAGAAAAGATCTGGAGGTGTGAAAATCTAACTATTGAAAGTTTTACCTCTCAGTAGGGGTAAAGAGAAATCTGTGACAGAGCGGGAGATGGTGGCTTGTTTTTTAGGGAGTCCAAAGCAGTTTGGGTTGATGACCTGAGCGTCACTATCCAGTGCTGGCGCACCTGACCCTAGTTTTACATATCAATATTGTAATTCATTAATGACATCAAAAGTGCAACAAAATGTGGTTTAGTGGGCTGCATTAGGATCAGTGCATTCCCTTATGAAGGAGAAAGGGAGGGAATGCTTTTCCTTGAAAAACAAATTGTCAATATACCTGAAGGAATGCAAGGATGAATCAGTTTCTGCCATAGAAGGAATTCTGCTGTAGAAGGACCTGTGGAGCACCGAGTTCCCTGTTTCCTTCCTCTGCTCTTCCTCACTTCCTCTTCCCTCCCCAGATGTTTGACTGGAAAGCAAAAATAGGCAGGGGAAACGAATGTCAGGCTTGGGGAGGGAATTTCTAGGTACTTCCTTGTTTCCTATTCCAGCTGTGGAAGCTGAAAAGGCTAGAGGGGAGATCTAATCAGGACCCGGCTAGAGAAAATGATGGATGGGAAGTCCCTGAGGCTTTACACAGTCCTTGTTATCTGCAGAAATTCTACCAGGCCTGGCATGATAGTACCGTGGAGTCACTTTTGTTCAAGCAGATTGACATTTCTTTGGAAAGTGATATTTCATTGGAATGGGAATTTGCTGGAAATGGATTCAGTGATGACTCTTAATGAGTATCACCCCGCTGACTGATAGGGTGGTGTGCTGCATGCCATCTGTTAACATTTCAGAGCTCTCTGCAGCAAGTGCTGTAAGATATCCCCTGACTTGTGCAGTCTCAGCCATGTTATGGTGAGATGAGCCGGGTCCCGACCAGGGTGCTTTTCTGACAGAGCCTCTCCTAGAAGGATCAGGTTGCATCCATAGAATTCCTACTGCACTGTTTAGGCATCTTTGAAGAGATGCCAGGGCTTAAATCAGCACAACTTCCCCAAGCATAGCGACGGCGACAGCTCACTACTGAAGGAGTAAAACAATATGTGAGAACAATGCAGGAATGGACAATATATTGGAACAAAGGACTAGATCCTTTGGATTTGAATTTAGGGAATGAAAATTTGGCGACAAAAAATGGGAGAGGGGTGGTAGGCCAGAGCATCTAGGTATGGTGAGCTGGTTCATCCTTTTCATTGGCCTAAGCACTCTAAATTAAATTTTCCCTTTTCTTTAAAGGAACTGAATGTGAATGTTAAAATCAAATCTCTCAAGACTTTCCTGAAGACTTACATTATTGCTTCTTTTAAATTCATGTGAGTGTGTGAATATACCCATAAATTCCCAGGGTTACAGAGCTATTGCTGCTGAGGTCTGGGCAGGGAAATGGGATTCAACCATCTGTTCCCAACGCATGTCCCTGCTGACCCAATATATGCACTCTGACAAGCACCCCCTCCCCGAACAGAAGGTAAGTGTGCTGCACTCAGGCCAGCCACAATGTCTATCCCGTAATGCTCATGATCTCTGCAATGATTACAATGACTATTTCTTGACAAATTGAGTATGAAACACCTATATTTATATCATCTTCCTTTCTTAATTTGTTTATCCAGCAAACATTTATGTCTTTGTCTAGGGCTGATTATGTGCTAGGCACAGAACTAGTTGCTGAAGCTGGGTTTTAAAATGCCATGTTCTAGTCATTAGTGGTCAGGGACAGAGAACTCATCCATTACAACACAGCCTGATGACAGGTGCCGAGATGAAGCAGTGGATAGATGTGTGTGTACACAGAGGGCACCTCATTTATTCAGCATCTACTTTATGCCAGGTCACCTAAGCATGAAGACCACCATCCATCATCGCATGGATTTGCCCAGAATGTTTGCATAGTTGTTTGTGGTGGTGGTTTCCCTTGTTCTTGGCCTGGACAGCCCTTGAGCCATCTCATCCATGCTCCTATCTCCAGATGCTTCCAAGGAGACCACACAAGCCAAAATCTAGAACCAAAGTCTTATTCTGTCATTAATGTGCTAATTAGCCACTAGCATATATTAACCTCAGTCTCAATATCCTAAGGAAATTCTACCATATATTAAATTATTTCTTTCCATTTCTGCAGATATCTTTAAGCACCTACTAGATATAAGATGCTGAGCTGGGACATTAGGTTTTAGAAGGACAGCTAGGACATGTCCCCTATCTGTCTAGTATATGTCTTTCAGGAGGAGTACAGACATAGAGCCATCAAAATTAAAATGAACAGGTATCATAAGAATACTTTGTGAGTGTGCAGCAAATGATGTAGCTTCATTTGGCCACAGGAATCAGGAAATATTTAGAGGAAGAAGTGGTAATTGTTGTGGGCCATGAGAGTTGACTAAATATCAACAAAGAGAAAAGAATCATCATTGAAAGAGAAGGAAAAAGTGGAATAAAGAAGAATATGAATGGCTGGGCAGTGGTGCACGCCTATAATCCCAGGGGCTCAGGAGGCCAAGGCAGGAGGATCGCAAGTTCAAGACCAGAGGCAGTCTGTGTAATTTAGTGAGACCCTGTCTCAAAAAGGAAAAAAAAGGGGGGGCTGAGGGTGCAGCTCAGTGGTCCAGCACTTGCTGAGCATGCAAGCGCGAGGCCCTGGGTTCAATCCACAGTACCACAAAAGAAGAAAAGAAGAAGAAGAAGAAGAAGAAGAAGAAGAAGAAGAAGAAGAAGAAGAAGAAGAAGAGGAAGAGGAAAATGCACAGTATGCTCTGAAAACATGTGATGCACTTGGAATGTTGTGAGGAGAATTGTCCGCAGGACATAAATAGAGAGCATGAGGGAAAATCTGAGGAGCCTTGAATGCCTACCTAAGGATTTAGGGCACACTCTCTGATATTCCAATTCTAATCTTGTTCCATAACAGAGTCCAAAATGTTCCCTTAACACAACTGGTAGAAATTTTGTCACATATGGAGGCAAACACCCACCTTGGGTAAGAAGTGCCATAGATATAGAAAACATAACCCCTGCGCAGGAACTCCCATTCTGCTGGGCAGCCAGTGTTAGCCACAGAATTCTAGAAAACTGGCATTCTGAAATTTATTATTCATTGGTTTAAAAAATCCTTAGCCTCTACCTCTTAGTGTGGTTTATTTCCCTATTCTCTCTCTGATCATTTCATCAACAGATAAAGTATATTTATATCTTTGTGAAAATGGTCCCCCAAAGAAATTCTTGTGGTGGAAATGAAGAGAAGCGTGACTAGTATCACTCTGGATTTTATGGGTGGATATGACATGTTTAATGATAGTCATATATTTAGAAATTCTCAGGGGTCCAAAAGGATAATCTGCTTGAGTTTACAGACAAAATATATTTAATTTTGGACCAAGAACAATGCACAGGAAAGAGATTCATGCTGATTAAGAGCATTAGATATGGTGTTGGTGAGTCAAAGAGGAAGGGTTGCTGGCATGTAAAAGATGGTCCATCTGTAAATTGTGCCTTTTATCTCTGGAGAAGATGAAAAAGAAAGAGAATTTATTGCAGACCTTCTGTTGTTGGTCTCCCATCAGGTTTGCTTAGTTTTTGTTGTTACATTTGGATATGATGTAGTCCACAACGAATATTAAGTCATTAATAAAAGCTGAACCAATGACAAAAAAGTCATTGTTGTCTCTTTGTTGGTCAGATCATTGCTCATATTTGCCATCATCACTTTGGGCCCATGACTGCAGCAGCATACACCATTGCAATAGTTAGATCAGAGTTCTACCTCTGCTACCACCACTGTCTAACTCTATGACTCTGGCCATACTCAATAACTAGTCTGAGCCTCAGTGCTCACATATGGGCAATAGGGGAAGGACATCCTCTACACAACTTTTGGAAGGATTAAAAGAAAGCTCAGAGGAATAGGATAGTTAGGTACAACATTAGCGGGATATGAAAATAAGAAAAAAAACAGTCTAAGGAATAACAAATATAACTTCCTAGGTCTTCCCAAAGGGAGATCAGCATGGGAAGAAGTGGCAATTGTACCCATGATATGACATTGCACACTGAGGGCCAGCCGTCAGGTTGCATTAATTTTAACAATACCATAGTGGCCTAAGATAACACCTAAAAATCACATAGCTACCTTTCAAATGTACACATGAGCACTATTCACCTTAATCATCTCTCAGAGTGAATTATTAGCTTTCAAAGATTGTTTCCTCCTTCCCAAAAGCAGACAGAGAAAGAAAACAAGTGTAGACTGTTGCTAGCGAGATACCTTCCTAACTCATCTACACTCATTGCTTTCTGGTTCTAACCCAGCGTGTAAATTTTTAAAAAGCCCATTAAAACACAATTTAGGAAAGCTTTTAGTATTGGGGGGCAAATTATTCTGCATTCCAGTTCAGGATAAACTTCATTCTTCTCTGCAAAGAATTCAGTTCTCTAATAAGGTGAAATTTGACTGGGCTAACACAGGCTGAATGTGATAATATGTGTAGATTTCAGGTGGGTTGTTTTCTGCTTTTTGTTATGGTGCTGACATACCATGATATTTCACCAGGGCTTTCTCCAGCCACAAGTCATGGCTTTAGGTGGCCAAAATGTGACCTTGATATCTCTGATCCAGGTGGGGAGCAAGTTCTTAATGTGATCTAATCCTTTAACTGTGTTTTAGAAACAGGACTTACACGACTATTAGATCTCCTTTATTTAGAACTAAACAGCATTATAAATATGACTTCCTGGGACATTTTCCTTCTGGATAGTAATTTAATTACAACAAAATGAGTGCTGTGATGCTTTCTTCCTCCTCTACCTTTTCCTCCTCTACTTGTTCCTCCTCCTCTACTTTCTCCTCCTCCTCTCCTATCCTCCCAAAACTCTTCTTCGTTCTTCTTCACCATTGTCATTATCATCTGATAACAGAGAAACTCTATGAAAGGGTTATGCCAAGTATTAAGTTCTCCTAAATTAGCTTTGAAGGCCCTGTAAACCCTGTTTTAAAAATAAAAAGGCATAAACCATTTAGCCACCAACTATTTTCAATTTCATATGAAGAGAACAGGCACCATCTGGGTCCCTACTTTGTGAAGCCCTTTTTCATATATCATCGTATTTATCCTCACAGTTGCCTTGTAATTGTCATTGACATTATTTCCAACTCAGCATGACTCAGCAATTTACCCATGGTTACCCTGGTAGTAAATATGCATCTCTGGTATTCCTGCTAAAGTTTCCCTTGACCTCAAACTTGATGGTATTGTTCAATTCAATTGATATGTTCTGAGCATTTATTATGTAGTAGATACTTCTACTAAGAGATGAATATACAAAATTGTTAAATAAGACATAACATCTTCCTCTATGGGCTTTTAAACTAGCAGAGAAAACAGGTGAAGTTAACATACAAAAATATACCATAAATGTAATAGTGAATATATGAGTGAGGTATAGAGTAAGATAAAGAAGGGTGCGATTAATTCCATCTAAGAGAGCAAGATTAGAAAAGAATTACTATTAAAGCAGACACAGAATTTGAAAGTGGGAGGGGGAGGAGTATGCCATGCAAATAAACATAAGTCATGCATAGTCCACATAGCCTGTTCAGCTGTTCAGAGGAACAGAGGTGTGACAAACTGTTCAGAGAACTTTTAAACAATACACATGACAACAAATATGCTTGTGCTGACTCTTGGGGCTCCAATATGCATAAATGAACTCTCCATTTTCAGTTCAATGTGGAAAACTCAATTCATATGTAAGGAAGAACAATTCTGTATTTGATTTGTCCACTTGAAGAGGTAATAAGACATTAAATGCTAGAGACATTTGGAGACCAGAGAAAATTATTTCTGTTCCTAGTGATCAAATGAAGCTGAAAGGAGGAGGGAACATTTTAGCCAACTTTGAAGGAGAGGTGAGACTGGCAGAAAGGCCTGCCTGAGGCATGGATTTCGTATTCTAACAGACTTAGTCTCTGTTATAGCTACTGTATATTCTCACTTCTAATCTGCACCCTTTCAAGAGTTTTAGAGGGAAGCAAAATCATGTGGATTAGAACTGCTTGTTGATCGAGAGCTCTGGAGCAAGCTCTGTCCCCACAACCCAGCCCACACATGATTCTAATCCACATCTGATTTTGTAGCCCACTTGAAAGTGTGCCTGTTTGAATTGAGAATATACAGTATACCAGCTATCCTCTTAAGACTCAGATTCTTTAGCTATAAAGTGGGGATAACGCCATCTATTTCAGGAGGTAATTAGAATTTAATGCCCAGTGACAAGCAGCTTTTCCCTCATCCTACTACCTTTCCTAAATATGTGTCAGTGCTTGACATTCCACTCTCTAGCCATTTCCTAATGCTTCCTTTCTTCCTTCCTCAGTGCCTAACTCATCCTGCACCTTGTTGTTGTTGTTAGGTGCCGTCAAAGGTGCCGTCGAGTCGTGTCTGACTCATAGTGACCCTTATAGGGTTTTCAATGGCTGATTGTTTCAGGATTGCCTTTGGAGTGGATTGCCACATCCTTCTCCCATTTTTGTGGTGCTGGGAATTGAACTTGAGACCTCAGAGACTGCAGAGTGGTGCTCTACCAACCAAGCTAAATCCCTGCCCCTCCTTCACCTTAGGCCCCACTAATGAAGAGATTGTGTGGGGTAGCATTCCCTTTGAAATCACCCCGCATCATCTCAGTTACTTTTTAGTTTGACATATTGCAGGCATGTCTGTTGAGTATTATTAACCAAGCAATATTTTTACTTAAATGTAGATGAATTACTTTTGCTGGTTGGGTTCCTGAGAAAGGAGACTTAGAAGGAGATTGGCAGATGGGGAATTTATTGGGGAGCAATTCAGAATCAACATGTAATAGAAGAGAGTAATAGGACTGGGCAAAAGGAAAACTGGAAAGTCAATGCAGTTTCACAAAGACCTCTAAGGAATGGCCCCATTGAGTTGCCCTGAGTTAGGATAAACAGCCTAGACCTTGACACCCCTTCCTCCTTCAGTCACTGCATGCAGGCTGCACCCGGGAAGCAATAGCTTGGAGTGATGCAGCCCTCACAGCCATTGTAGGTCCTTCCATCCTGAAGGGAGATTTTTGGCACTGCTGTATCTGAGGCAAAGAAATTTTATACTTTTCTCTAAGGATTGTTTTTATAGCAGGCCTTAATTCATATATGGATTTTGCTGATAGCTAGGTATAGAATTTTTGAAGCTAACGAGACAAGAGCACTGAATTAGTTTTCTATTGCAGCTACGATAAATTACCACAAATATAATGACTTAAGAAAACACAGATTTATTTTCTTGCAGTTTTGGATGCTGGGGGTCAGAAATCAGTTTTAGTAGGCAGAGTAAAGGACTCAGAAGGGCGAACATCCTCTGCAGACCCTAGGGAGGGATCATTTCCTTGGCTTTTCTAGCTTTTGGAGTCTGCCTGTACCTGTTGGTTTATGACCCTTTCCTCACATCACTTCAATGTCCTGCTTCCATTTTCTGACCACCTGCTTCCTCCTTTGATCTTCTTATATGGACCTGTATGATTACATTTGCCTATAGCCATATAACCCTGGCATCTAATCTTATCAGATCTTGGAAGCTAAGCCAGTTTGGTCCAGGTTAGTCCTTTTATGGGAATACCTGATGCTACAGGCTAGAGAGGAGGACCCAGCAGACCACTCCTGAAACAATCCACCACTAAAAACCCTATGAAGAGTGGAGAAGCACTGACAATAGTGCCAGGAATGGCACAGGGTTGGGTAGTGTTTCATTCTGTGACATGTAGGGTCGCTATGAATTGGACCTGACTTGTTGGCACCTAACAAATAATTACATTTAGGACCCACTGAGATAACCCAAATAATACCCCCATCTCAACATCCTTAACATAATCCCACCTTCAAAACTCTTTTATGATATAAAGTAACATTCATGGGTTCTGGAGATAAAGATCTGGACATCCCTGGAGACCATTATTTGGCCTTCTATAGGCATTAATTGTAGCCAACACTTGTTGCATTGGCACTGCCTATTAGGTATATTTATCTAGTGGTTGTTAGAATATCAGTGCTAACTCACTCTTGTTCAGGTTTGCTTCTCTTCATTACATCAAGATCACTGAGGGCAAATACTTCATTCTCCATCAAGCCACTCATATGTTTAAGTCAGAAAACTTGTCCTCTCTGTTCTAACAAAAGGAATTCAGGGCAAGAACACAGTGAGAAGTCATCAAATCTTTGTGAATAGAAGTCTAAAAATTAAACAAAATCTGTAGAAATCATGGAGGAAAACAGATACTCCTGAAATGCCACCTGGGACACAGAGGGCAAGAAGTACCCTTGCTCCTCTCTTCTTCCTGCCTTCCTTGCTCCTGCCAGTGCTTCCCGTTGTCTAAACCTAACTGGATGTCATTTTTCCAAGGAGGCTAGGAAATGTGATTGGCGTGGAGTCAGCCCTTATAGTATAAAATGAAGTGGGGAATGTATGGGGATTGGACATGGGAGAAAATGCTTGACACACAAACTGCATCTCAGAAAAACTGGGGCCCAAAGTTCTTACCAAGTAAGTTTATGCCAGTATGCTGGTTGTTCCTGGCTCATCCCTTCAATTTTCCCTAAATATGTAGCTGCTTTTTAGCACAAAAAATAATTTCCTCAGTCCACAGATTCCTTTCACCCTGAGTTGTCAGCGATGGTATTGTGCATGGTTTGAAGATTGCTTCCTTCAACATGCATTGGAATCTCATTGGAACATCTCATTGGATCCATTTTGCTTCCAGCATCAGGAGGGAACTAGGGGTTGGAAGAAGCTGGTGGTATTGGAAAGTATTGTATTCACCAAAAATTGGACCAGAGAACAGAACTAGAAAATAGAATGTCCAGCAGGAAAAATCTTTGCCTTCACTGTAGATTTTGATCAAATGCTAAATATCTAGAGTATATTTTATAGTTAACCCTGGTTCTTGTGCTTACAGGCTAATGCTTTAAATACCTCACTCAGCCCTACTTCCATGGAGTCAATGTTGTACCTAGCCTCTCATTTAACCTGTTACCAGGCCCATGAAACCACTGTGATTGGATTTTAATGTCATAGTAATCTTCAACAGCACACTGAGTTCTATTCATTATAGCCCTGAATGGAGATGCAAAGGAAATAGAATTTCCCCTTCAAAGTTCCTCTGCTGCCCTCCGTGCTCTTCCTCCCTCAACTTTGAAAGTTGTAAAGGAACTTTCAAGGGAGTATGCAGGTAGCTCCAGTGCATCTCCCCCCCTGCTTTCCCCCAGTGTTGACATCTTGCATAATTGTAGTACAACATCAAAATCAGGAAATTGCTGCAATTCACAGGGAAAAACTTCATTTAACAGGTTTACAAGAACTCCTTGAGAATCAGATGGTGAGAGTTGGAATATAGTAGTAACAGTAATGATTCTATATATTCATACAGTGCATTTGCACTTTTCAAAGCTATTTTATCCCTTCACACTAATACAAGAGTTCTGTTAGCAAGTTTCTCATTCAGCCAAGGGTTACTAACCCTTCAGTTTTATTTGATAATTCAAATGCCAAAAACCTAAGAAGCTGCTTTCCATCTTCTCATGGAGGGATACTGATATCAAATCCCCCCATCAAAAAATGACACAGTCCCCTTTTTCCTATACTTTCTATTGATTGAGAGAAATTTCTCCTCTCTTCAGAGGCAGAAAAGACATAAACCTTTGCCTCTACACAATTCCCTTTACTTTAATGTTCCTTCCATTACTTTGATGCCTAGACTTCTTTGCCCATCCAATGCTTCCTCACCTTCTAAGATTAAGTCTAGGTGTTACCTCCTCTAGAGTACATCTTCTTTGTACTATTAGAGTTGGATACCTCTCCTGTATACTGTCTATACTAATACAGTTTTCTGCTTATGCCTATAACAAACATGTTTACTGTCTGTCTTTTGGCCTATGGTCTGTAACAAACAAAGAGTTCTTTGAAAGCAGATATTCAATTGTTTAAGCCTTTAGTACTATTCCGGGGACATTTTAAAAGTAGATGAATAGATGAGTTCATGGAATAACTCTATATCAATCTGCAAAGGTAGAAAAGTTTTAGTAAAACCTGAATGAAGTTTATAAAAATTAATGAATCCCAGATTATCTCCTGTTGAGATCAGCTGCACTTTTTACAGATGTCACAGGGTTTGGGGATATAGAATATGTAATGATGACAGAGCTGAAGTTCATATGATCCTGAAAAGTTAGACTGATGGCAAGAAAGCACCGAGATTAAAGTTAATAGAGTTAAATATAAATTTTAACTTCTTGTTAAATGTGGCAGTTGAAGTACCCACATATATTTCTGTTCCCTTCTAAGACTCCACTAGTGTGACAGCTGAGGAATTTAAATAGGTAACATTCTGAGGTCAAAAAGGAAATAGGTCAACATGACACATGTAAGAGATATGAACCAAACTTTGGAAGTTTTGGAAGCTGAAAAGCAGATGAGTGAGTGGAAAATGCCATAGCAGAACTGAGAAGGCAGAAACCTGAGTGCCTGCAGAGACATGAAGCCAGTGGGGCCTACAGAATCCTGGAAGGACTCAGGTATCAAAGGCCTTGGGTTTCTGAAGGCAAAGATATGGAGAAGGGTTAAAAACAAAGATTGGTTAGAAGTCTTATAAGGAACAACTAAAACCCTATATTCCCCCTTGAGCCTCCCAACCATTCCCACCCCAAGAAAATGGCTATTTCCTCTTTAGAAAGACTGAACCAGAGAGTCTTTGTAGGTATGGCATCAGACATGGATCATGATGGAATAAAACAGTGCACAAAGAACAGATAGAGATATGTAGCAAATTATGCAAACATCCCCACCCCCATTCTGTGGTCTTTCACTTCTTTACTCCCAGAACCAGACAACCAGGCTTTTAACCTGAAAGAAATGATATTACAATATGGGGAAAATTGATCTGGCCTAAGCATAGACACAGAGATCTTTATATTTGTATGTCCAAAATGGACATGTCCCCAGCTACCACTAGTTAGAGATAATTGATAGACAGTGATCCCTGCCACGGCACACAATGCTCCCAGTCTATATTTTAGCACATCACTCTTAATTTGGGTGTTTAAGCAAAGACCATTGGACATCTGTAAAACAAAATAGAACTGAAAAGAATCCAGAGAAGCCAGGCACCAAGGTGCACATCTATAATTCCAACGACTCAGGAGGTTAAGGCAATAGAATCACAGGTTTGAGGCCAGAGGTGGCCTGCGCAACTTAGTGAAACCTTGTCTCAAAATTTAAAAATTTAAAAAGAGTTGGCATACAGCTCAGTGGTAGAGCACTTGCCTAGCATGCACAAGACACTGGGTTCAACCTGCTGTCCTGAAGGGGAAAATCCGAAGATAATACAAGAAATTGAGGGAAATTTCAAAATATCTATATTTAATTACTTAAGAAGATGAGCTATTCATGAAATACGAACAGAGAGCTGTTAAAAAGGAACTTTTAGAAAAGACAGAGCTTTAGAACATTTAAATATAATAGATCACACCTGGAGTATCAGGCTCACTTCTAGAGAGAACACCATTATAAGAGAGATTGAGAAAGTAGAGGATTCCCAAGGGATTCAGAACCTGGATTTATTCATTCATGTACATATTTGTGTATGTGGCAAACATTTATCATATGACTTCATAAGCAAACCAGACATAATTCTGGGGCAAAAAAGGAGCCAGAAACATATGAGAGGAGGTTGAACCATCAGGAGCTGGGAAGAATGGAGACAATATTAATAATAATAAATAGTGATGGATGACATGAGAAGAGATACTAGCAAAAGGATCTACAAATGGTCTTACAGGGAACACATGAAAGATATGAAATGGGAGACAAGGTATTTTACCTAAAGAAAAGAAGAGCTTTATTTCCTCCTTGCCTCCCTCCATTCCTTCTTCTCTTCTTTTTGTCCTGTTTAAAGATATCTGAAGGGCTGTTCTATAAGGAAAAAGGAAATAAGACAGAAGATTCAGATAAAAACTCAAAATGAGAAATTAAGCAGTTTTAGAAAGAAACATTAAATTCTTATTGTAGACTGTCTTTTGTCTAAAAAAGATGTTCTTTTTGATGACTCCAAAATGAGCCAGATAGAGATATACCTGCTGTGTCTGCTATAGTTTTCTGCTGAACAGAGAGGGCTTGGTGAATTTGTGTGGATCTGTTTGTTTATTCTAAAAAAGAACGAACATTGCTAAACTGTGTTAAAAGGCTAGTTTCTTGGATTGATCTGAAGAAATCAGCTCAGTTGTGGTTTAAGTAAATAGGGAAATTGTTGGTGTGCACTGATTCCTGACTCTTGGATTAGAAACACATATATCGAGCCGGGTGGGGTGGCACATGCCTATTATCCCAGTGGCTCAGGGGCAGAGGCAGGAGGATTTCAAGTTCAAGACCAGAGGCAGTCTGCGTAACTTAGCAAGACCCTGTCTCAAAAAGAAAAAAGAAGGGCTGGGGGTGCAGCTCAGTGGTCCAGCGCTTGCAAAACATGCAAGCGTGACGCCCTGGGTTCAAACCCTAGTACCACAAAAAAAGAAAGAAAGAAAGAAAGAAAGAAAGAAAGAAAGAAAGAAAGAAAGAAAGAAAGACAGACAGACAGACAGACAGATATCATCCTCAAACAAGTCTCACAAATATTTTCCTGGCCCAGACTAAAGGAGAATAAATTTTCCATCAAGTAAAAACTGAAAGGACTCATGCTGTGACTATGCTAAAATAGCCCCCAGAATTGGGCTTCAGTCATCCTGCATCTTCCAAATTTTTGGCTTTTCATTGTGCAAACCACAAATAATCGACACCAGGCTGAGTCAGCTTTCTGATCCTCACCCTCATGGTTCAAAATGGATCCAATTATAGGAGCTACTCCCACATCTCCAGAAGCAGTCTAATTGAGATTTCTTCTTAAATTATTAATCAAGAGGAACCATATATTTACCTGTTTCAGTTCCACGGGGATCAGTTTTCTCTTAGTATATTTTTATTTGTTTATACATAAAAGTAAATTGTATGGTGACTTTTATTATTGCCTCATTTTCCCATAGGTCTGGAGGACAAAGTGATCAAGTAGTATGAGTTTCACACAACCATGTTAACTATCATCACAGTACAACCCTCATCTGTAACTATTCCTTAAGTCTAGAAAGGTCTCTTCAGTTACTAAAGATGTAGTTTCACACACACCTAGTCACTGGAATTAAGAAAGCCAAGCATGAAACTCCTGTGCCATAATGATGTCCTCCTAAAGTAGTGTGTCACAACATGGACTCCATGTCATTTTATTTGTTACCCTCAACAGTAGCTTCTTCCTATTCTCAGTCAGTTTTGGGTCCCAAACCCAAAACCTAAAGGTACCACAGGCCCTTCTGTTGTTTCTCATATGCCTCATTGAACTAGTCAGTGAAGCCCCTTATTTGTATGTCCCAAATTCCTGTCCTTTCTTCTTCATTCCCACCATCCTCATCACTTTTTACCTGCACCCCTAAGAGACATATTTCATATTTTTATCCACAGTCACAAGTGGCTAAATGACAAATACTGTACATCTCTTAGAAGATGTTCAATGATTATGTAATGTCTTTATTTAGAGTTCAAACCATACTGTGCAGAGGACAGTATATGATTTAAGTTCTTACTTAAATGACAATTCCAAGTTCACATACACATAGGAAATTCTTCACTTTCTTATAGATCTTTTGCCAAAAGTCAGGGGAACAATTTTATAGAAAAGAAATTACTGAAATAATCAAAACATTTTTTCTGAGCCATAGCAATAACTAAACTGAGCATGAAATTGTTACAATAAATTGTCCTGAAGAAGTTTTATTCATTTCCAGTTCATGCATTTGGGGAGTGTGGGTAAATTTCTGTTGTGTGATTGTTCTGGTTGCATACTATGAAATACTTGAAATGTTAAGATAATAAAAAGGAACATGTAACATGTCAAGGAGTAAAAGGTAATTCTGAAATTGAAGAAAAATCTGTCTAGGAGATTTTAGGATTGAGGAATAATTATGTCCAGAAGGAAATTAAAGGTAAATTCCTTCAATCCATATCTCTGGTGATTGTTTCCTTCATCTCAACTGAAAATTAGAAATTATTGTGGTGAGAAAGCTATGGAGAAATTGAACTTATGTATTCAATTCACAACATATTCAAAATAGTTAAATCACTTTTTTATCAGTATGAGAAAGGGACAGCCACATTAGCATCTCCACTTCATCTGTCATAAACATGTATCACTTACGTGTCATGTGGCTCACAGAGCAAGGGAGCCAAGTCCTTAAAGATAATTAAGTAGTTGTGTGTATGCTGGGTTCTGCAAAAGAAATGTGTCAGTTGTGTTTGAAGGAAGAACTCCTCATACATTGTGAGGTATCTGAGGAAGTGATGTTAAAAACAAAATTGCAGAGATGAGAAGCTAGCTGAAAACTGGTAGAAAAGGTATTCCAGGCAGAGGTAAGAGCATGCATAATGTTTTGGAACTGGGAAACAGCTGAACTGAGAAAATCCTCAAAACTAGCATTTGAGGGAACCAAGGAGGGGAGACTAAGAAAGACAAGGCTGGGAAGTTAAGCAGGGGTCTTCTGGTTATTCCCCTGTGAAGAACTGTAAGTAGTATTCAAACTGTGGTCTTGAGCTGGAGTTGTCATATGAATTACTGTAACATTATGTAATAGTAATAGAAAGCTCTTAGTATGGGGATATTTTAAATACTGTATCACGGGTATCTAGCACAGGACTTTGCTATCGTTCATAATCAAAAAATCTTTTCTTATTGAGGTGCATGTGAACTGCATGTGTGCAATATAGCACTGACATGGCTATTCTTAATTGAATGGCTATTTCTTAATTGAATCTCAGAGCAATACTATGTGGAAACCAGCATTCAGGGTGACATAGATGAGTACACCCAAATGGAGGACCTAGGAGGAACCAGAGTCTATCTTTCAGAGGTCATATTTGGTCCCCAGCTGGTGGCAGTGTACTGGGAGATTGTGAAATTTTGGGAAGGGGTCTTTGGTGGAAGTCACTCCCTGGGGGTGGGCCTTTGGAGGGTTTTACCCCAGATCCACACCCCTGGTCTCTCCCTATTCCTGGTACACCATGCCGTGAGGTTGTCAACCACAGGCCCTGACACCACTGCTTCCATCCCTGCCCTGCTGCCATGATGGACTCATCCTCTAACTGTGAGCTCCCAATAAACCTTGTCCCTGATAGATTTATTTGAGCTGCTTTATTCTGCTATAGCACCAACAGCTGACTAATACAGCCAATTTGCCCCATATTAAAATATTTTCTTTGCAGATATGTTGTTGTTGTTAGGTGCTGTCAAGTCGGTATCCAACTCATAGCGACCCTCATAGGGTTTTCAATGGCTGAGTGCTTCAGGATTGCCTTGGGAGTGGATTGCCAGGCCCTTCTCCCATTTTTGCGGTGCTGGGAATTGAACTCGAGGCCTCAGAGACTGCAACGCAGTGCTCTACCCACTGAGCTAAAGCCTAGCAGAGAGTTTTGCAGATATAGTCAGCAAATCTGAATATTATCTCTGTTTATTCCTATAATATTTAGAAAGTATAAAGAGAAGAAAGAGAATACTTTATTATATTACCAAAATACTATTATCACACCCAACAGATTTAAAAATAATTCTTGTTATTATCTAAATCCAGTTTTAAAGACTTTTTAAATTATGGGGTTTTCTTCCTCTCTAATAATTCAAGCAAGGACTACACATTACGTAACATTTGGTTGTTATGTCTCTTAAGTATAGCAAGGACATTTTAATAGCAAAAAGCCAGGAAAGTACTTTTAAGGAAGAAAAATGCAGTATATATTGCAATATATAAATTTAGATTTTTGATCAGCTCTCATCCTTGGCCTTGGCCTTATTTTTCTCTGCTGTTGCATGGCCCTACTCTTTGCAGCTACTGTTGGGAGTCCTTACACTAAACTGTTCCAGAAATTCAGAATTGCTAGAGTAAGGGGCTGGTCTTTCTCCTCCCTGAGCATTTCCTATTCCCTCTTAACTCTAAAAAGTGTTCAGTATGCGCTAATTGGACAGAGTGCTACAGTGTGAATCTGCCAGTCAGCCCCAACCCTGTACAACTACACTAATGGGAACTTCCATGAAATAGTTTCCAATCAACTGTAAGTCATAAGCACAGAATCATACTAATGATAACTGGAGAAGCTTTCATTTGGGGACTATATGGGGGATATCAAACAGGACTTTTTCATTTTGATCTTACCAGTCCACCTATAAACTTCACTGTAGATAAGAATCAATAGTTGTATCAGAAATTGGGTGTTAAATGGTTACTTAGGGTGAACAAGCAGCCTGACACAGCCATGGGCCTATAGGTATCAAGAGGGAAAGAGAATAGCAGTCACTTGCACAGTAACAGGCAGGATCATTGTAGTGAAAATGCACTAGATGAGCCTGGGACTTGAAAATTTGAGTTCAAGCCCCAACTTTCCTGTGTGACCTAGAATAAATTGGCTCCCTTTTCTGAGCCTCCATTTTCTATTGGTCTTCTTCCCATTGAGTTTCTCCTTCTCTAGGAATAATAGACTACCTTCACAGATAATATGTAACTCTCAAGACACTAGAAAAAGATAAACCCAATGGGAATGTCATTGAAGGAAGGTGGATATCTGTGTTCAGTAAGTCACACCCAACGGAACTGCCAACTTGCCTACTTCTAATGCAAAAACTGCTTTAACTCTTTCCTTGCCCTGGTCTATAATTAAGCAAAAATATTACCCTTTCATTGGGCAAGATTCAACTGATTATTATTACAGAACATAGAATGCTTGACCATTATTATTTTAGCTCCTAGCTCTGTGATTTTTATACAAAATAACAGGACAACTCCAGCAAAGATTTAATGTTTGTATTTGCCAAAGAGTGTTCTTATTTGTCGGATGCAGTCTTAAGCACTATGCCTTATATTAGAAGACACAGCTCCTCAGTCCTTTTTCTGATGCACCATGAACTACGAATCACACCAGGTAAACTATGGCCTATGCCTCCCCTCTCTGAGCCTCTCAAAACCTAACACAATTTTTAGAGAGAACCACCAGCGATAGCTAGGCCCTAATACTATCTGAAGTGTGCATTTTCTCATATATGATGCCCTGCGTGGCTTTATTTCCACAGAAATCAAAATCCACTGTTTTTCAGATAAACTTCATACATTGAAGAAGTATTTTTTAAAAAGCCTGTGTTTGTATGAGTTATTTTTATCATCACTTTATCAATATTGTACTATTCAGTTAGTCAAACATTTTTTTCTTCATTCAGACCTCACAGCTACCTTGTGATATAAACAGGGGATTAATAATGTCTCCATTTTACAGAGAAGAAATATAAAGCTTTAAGAGATCTTCATGTGTTGTTTTTTCTACTTACTGAGTACCTAGTTTATTTCTGTACTGCACTATGCCATGTATAAATATTACTGTATTTACTTTTCAAACAATCTGATTAGGCAGATGTTGCTTTTCTATTGTACAGATAAGAAAACCCAGTCTTCTCTATGTTGAATAACATGTGCAAAGTCTACACTGTGAATTAGTGGTGAACTTAAGAGTCAAATTCAGATCAGATTTATCTCAGAGCCTATAAGAAAATAATAACTTATTACACCAGATACTCCCAATCACCCAAGGAACAGGCTTTGACAAGTTTTGGAAATTTCTTTGCTGATTCAATTTTGTAATAAGCCTGGTAATCAAAGAAAATCTGCCCTTTTGAATCCATAAAAATAAGCTTGTATTTAGCCAAATTGAAATCTGATGTATTGGATTTTCAGAGTTAATTCACACATTGTATGAGATAAGAAGTAAGGGATTTAGAATGTTGCTTGCCTGTACAATTTACCTCACCCATGAAAGAATCCCAAAGTGTTTCTCTGAAGCATCTGTAAATGTCCTCCAGCCTAATTGAGAACATTGTTCTAGTCAAAATAAATGATCCCAATTCTACTTGAAAATGGCAGGGAGTAGGAGAGAGAATGAAGAGAGTTGTGGTGGTGGTTGTTATGTGCTGTCATGTTGAGTCCAACTCGTAGTGACCCTAGGTACAACAGACGAAATACTCCCCAACACTCTGCCATGCCCGGCACTATGTCAGTGCTTCCATGGTGTGCTATTCAGAGGATTTTCAAAGGCTGATTATTTTCCTGGGACTGGGCTGCCAGGTTCTTCTCCCAAGCCTACAGCACCCAGTTTTTCCAGGCAGTTTCCCATCCAAGGACTAACCAGGCCTGACCCCGCTTAGCTTCTGAGATCTGAGGATATCGGATGCCAGGGTGGTACGGCTGTAGACATAACCTTAATTCAGTGTGCTGCTAAAACTTACTCTAAAAGGTTGGTCTTTTTCATTCTAAGCCTGACCAACCATAGAATTGGTTTTCTTTCCCTGGAGCTCTCATTTAGCTCACCCAACTCCATAAACATTCCCATTAGCATTTATTAACTCATAACTATGTGCTGTTCCAAGTGCTTAGGGATGCAGAAGGAAATGGTAATGTCCTCGCCCTCCTGTTGTCTGTAACTGAATTCATAATGCTCAGCAGCAGAGATGTACAAGAGACGTATACATCCTCTTCCTTGTAGGATACAGAAAACAGCTGACTCACTGTATGGTTTGGAATTTCTGGTTCAAGTTGGATTCTGCTGAATTTAGTTTGCTGAATTTAGTTTGTATCTCTTTCTCCCCATCTATTTCTGTCTTTCCTATGTTTCACTAACACACACATACACACACACATACACACACACACACACACACACACACACACACACACACACACACAGGTCTGAATCTGAAGTAAGCCAAATAATATCTGTACATCTTTAAGGCAGAAAATTCAATTCAGGGATTCTGACCAAACTCAAACCCCAGACCCACTCCAGTTCAAGCATTTCTTGTGGTATAAACATGTAATAATTCCTGTGCACAGGCTTACATCCTATGTGAAGAAGCAAGGCTTCAAATCAAACCCAAGCCTAAACCCTGGGCCTACTCTGGCTCAAGCATTTTAAAAACTGTTTCTAAACCTGAACCCAAATCCAAATCTAAACCTAAAGCCCTGCTTCAAACCTTAGGAAAAATTGGTTCAGGTTTGGATATGGGTTCAATATGCTAATATTTAGAGAATTTGGGTTCAGTTAACATTTCAGTTTAATCGTATGTGTAGAGAAAAAAAAAATTTAAATGCTTGAACCAGAACAGGTTCGGGGTTCAGGTTCAATTCAGAGCCCCGATTCTATGTCTCCCCTTCAACACAGAGTCAGGCTGGCACATGAAAGATGATCTGGGTTGAGGGCTAAAGTGAAAGGTTAGTGTAATCCTTAGGCAGAACACCCAGCCTGGGGAGATCTACTGGAAATCCTTCAGGTGGCCAGAGATCAGCTCTCCTGATAACAAATGGACATTCCAATGCACATCTCAGAAGAAAGCCAGGCTTCTAAAGTAGTTCCTGAACATAGCACCCTTCCTGGCATGACTATTGAGAGGCATCCAGGATAAGAAAACTGTAAGGGTGTCTCAAAAGCCTAACATAACGTAGCTGAGCCTCTTCTGTGCCTGTCTGGCTATGAAATTCCAGAACAGCTAAGAAAATAAGATGTGGTGAAATAGGAACCTTTGAATATTTTCTGAGGTCAAAATAAATGAAATGAGCTTCATAAGTGAAAGAATGTTGGCAAAGTATTGCTTAGTGGTCTTGAGGTATAACCAGTGTTCTATGCCTCAGCATTTTATAGGTAACTATTTCATTAAGAGTATAGTGGAGCTAAAGCAGTAATATATTTGTTTATGATTTTCTAGTTTAAAACATTTTTAATCATATTATATTGATTATATATGACTCACACTTTTTCTATCTCTACAAAAATACCTTTGTCTTGCAAAATCAGAATGAGCCTTATGTTCACTTACTCAGAAATTACTATTATTAATTGATGGTGCTTTTCAAAATCAATACTGTTTAAGGTAATGAAAATAAAGTACAGTTTATTCAATATTCAGAACAACATTATGTAGGGGCTCTGATGATTTCTTTATTTTAAAATGAAGAACAGTAACTCTGAGCAGATTATAGAGTTTCCCAACATCTTAGAACCAAGACTTAAATCCAGAAATTCTGAATCCAAGGCACTGCTTTGAAACTTGTAATTGCTCTCATATATATAAGTAACCTAGCAGTTTTTCACAGATTTAATTTACCCCAATTGGCCCATTGTAACATGGAACTGGCTGCATTGGTCAGTGTATTGATAACCCAGTATCATCTAGAAAGCAATTGATACTCCTCACAAAGAGTAGATATTTAAATAAAAGGTGATGTTCTTAGTATTCACAAAAAGAGAACACAAAATTAAAAATAGCTATGCACCAGCCTATGAGCCCCTTGAGGTAAAGAGTTGTCCAGTGGGTTTGATATCCCTAGGAATTACCATTGTACCTGACATATAATAAACCATGAAAAACTATTGCTGAATCAATGAAAGGATTTCCTAAAGAATTGAAGCATTTACAGTTGTTCATGGTACTGCATCCATGGAGCAGTGATCAGATACTGTGCTAAGAGTAGATATAAACTATTCCTGCTCCACCCATCTCATACATCCTTCCTGGGTCCTGGTAACAATGAGGGCCATATACATGTGAAAAAAAAATATTGTGACTCCAGTAGACTGCACACCATTGATATTTTCCCTAGCCCCACTGGAAGGTACCCCAAAGCTTGAACTCCTGTGGCTTATACACTAGCCAAGGCTTGTAGTTCGGGTCTATTTAAAGCATCTCAGGAATACAGCAGGTGATCTCTTCAGCTAGTTCTTCTGTGGTGCTGAACTAGGTAACCCAGCAGGAAAGCAGCCTCTGCCCCTCAGTGTGCAGAACCCTGTGTACAGCCCAGTGATTTCGCCAGGTATTAAATCTGTTCCTATGTTCATAAAGAGCAAATAGGAAGAGGATGCCACTGGTGCTGTTAGTGCCACTGAAGACTAGAATTGCAAATGTTGTAACAGGAGCCACCACAGGAAGAACATTTAAAAGTGCTTCGTGTCAAATCTCATTTTGACTCTCACAACTTGTTTGAGAGATGAATCTCATGATTTGCAGAAGAACAAACTGAGGCTCAGTAACTTCACAAGGCCCCACTGGTAATAAATAACAAGATTAATACTGCAAGCTGGCCTCCTCGCCTAGAGTTCTAACCCTGTTCTTTTGCCCCTGCTCCCTTGTGTAATTGACAGGTGTGAGGCAGCTGGATGAGGTCTAACCCGTGAAGGAGCATGCTGCCCCCTGGCTCACATTATGAAGGGCCTACCCATGGTGTAACCTAATCCATTCAGCTTGCTGTTCCCTTCTCTCAGATCCAAAGAACACCATCTGAGTCTTGAAGATGTGAGCAGCTGGGCAGCTTTAATCAGAGATTAGTCCTTCTGCCTTAAGAACTCCCTCCTTCTCTCAGGAGAGCAGGCCTCCTTTCCTGTATGAGTGGTAGGATGGACTTGCATTTTGGGGCTTCTTGCTTACTCCCAACAAATTGCAAAGGAAACAAGTGCATGGCAAACCCTATTCTCGCTGTGTAGTGTATGGAGTTCACTTACTCCATTCAAGTGTTGTAACGGTCCTTTTGGATGAAGTCACTGATATTACTGAAAACAGCCACAGCTTTGGAACTGGGCACCATTCTCCTGAGCTCCTAGTCACTATGGATTTGTGGAAGAATCCTGCGGGTCCACTTAGTGTTTTCCCAGGAAGTGCCAAGTGTCCCAAACTATGACCACCAGTAATTCATTCCTCTTGTGCCTGTTAGAGACATCAGACTACTCCATTCCCATCACGCTACATTCTGTGAGGACCCAACTTCAGAATTGGGTGAGACCATACCAGAGGGCTCTAAGAATGGACACACGTTTCAATTTTACTTGTACTGAAAGGTATTATGGCTTTTACACGTGATGAACAAGAATAGGTTGTGAATAATATGTGAAAATAACAGGAGGAATTTGCAGTCATTATCAAAAGCCAACCTTTCAGATATACAAGCTCCCTCATAATCTTTCTAGCATAACTTGAGATAGGTACAATTACTGTTCCCATTTGTAAGAAAATTGAGCCCAGAAAGGTTAATAACTTTCACAATGATGTAAGTGGCAGGACCAGGACTTTTATCCTATTCACATAACCCAAATCTTCATGTTTTTTGCTATTATCACCCATCATATCCAAGTCAAAAAAAGAAAATTAAAATTAAAAAATGAATCATTATAGTTAGGAACAACTGGATTTAGATACTAAGAATGTACAGAAAAAAAGAAAGAAATCTGGCTTATCATATTTAAAGGGAGAAAAAGATTTAGCTGAAGCTAATGTTTCTTGGAAGTCTCTAAAAACTTTGCCTGGAGTTGATGTTAGTAGTTTCTTTCTTGTTACAGAAGAGAACCCAAGAAATGTAAAAATGAATAGATAAATAAATAACCTTATAATTTGAAAAGCATTTACCAGATACCTAATTTATGCAAAACAAAGAAAGGTATTGCTTCATTAATGTTGTTCTCCAGTTCTCCACCTCAGCATTACCATGCTTAACTTGCTTGTAATGTCATATTTTGGAAGCAAATTCTTTCAGGTTCTGTCTGGTTCAAAACTATATACAAACTGCCTAGTAGAATCCTGTGTATTCAGAAGGTGGAATGATAGATATTGAGGTTTGGGGCTGAGTTCCAGAAAAGGTACCGGCAATATAAGTTCTCCATATATGGATATATAAACACTGCAGAGGAAGTTGGAAAATCAAACTTTCCAAAAATATGGCAGAAAATATTTTAGGATTTTAAGCCATACAATAAGGCAAGTATCCTGTTGTGATACTTGCTTTAGTGGTAAGCCTAACAGAGAGTCTAACAAGAGCCTAACAGAATACTAATTATATGTAGGTTAAGTGTCAGAGAACTGTTTCCAATGCATGACCTGACTGAGAAGGGAGAAGAACAGAGTTGCCTGGAGAACAATGAAAACAACAAAGGGACTTAGAAGTGATTTTACAGGAATAAAGCCTTGAAATTAAAATATTTAGTCTTGGAAAAAGTGGTACTAGAGGATAGACCTATTGCGTTTCTTATGTTGTAAAACGTAACATTGAAAAAGGACATTTCCAATACCTGCAGCCATTTTATTTTTATCCCCCACATGTCTGTCAGCTTGTTGTGCTGTGGGGGCTTGCACATTGCTGTGTTGCTGAAAACACCAGTATAGGGCCCCCACTGGTAGACAGATTTCAGCTGAGCTTACAGAGTAAGAAAGACTCCAGAGAAGGACCTGGCAGCCCACTCCCGGAACAACTAGCCATTGAAAACCCTATGAATAGCAGAGAACCACTGCCAAATATAGTGCCAGAAAATGAACTGCCTAGGCTGGAAGGCATTCAAGAAATGAGTGGGGAAGAGTTGCCTTCTCAAGGTAGTTATTGTCGTTAGGTGCTGTCACGTAGGATCTGACTCATAGCCACCCTCATAGGGTTTTCAGTGGCTGATTATTTTGGGATTGCTTCCAGACTGGATTGCCATGTCCTTCTCCCATTTTTTGTAGTTCTGGGGACTGAAGTTGGGTCCTCACAGAATGTAGAGTGATGGGAATGGAGTAAAGTCCCTGGGACCTCCTTTTGCTGATGTGACACAACTCAAAATGAAAAGAAACATACTGACTGCCTTATTGAGCTCAAACATAAAAAGATTGTGTGCACGGCACAGTGTTGGGTAGTGTTTCATTCTGTTGTACATAGGGTTGCTATGAGTCAGGTCTCACTCTATGGCACCCAACAACAAGCCATTTTATAACAGAATTTATCTAATGATTCTGCTCACTCCCTCACTCATCACTCATTCACTCAGAAAATGTTTATTGAGCATCTATTATTAAATGCCTCTTGCATGTCAGACACTGTGTTGGGAATTGGAAATTCCAAGGAGACCAAGATACAGCATCTGCCCCAAAAGAGCTAAATCTAATGGGAAGAATGGCAACTGCACAAATAACTACAAGTTTGCATCATAAATGCAATAAAGTAACAAACTGGTCAAATGAGGTTAGTGATTGGCACTTAATATGATGTTTGGGGGAATAGTTGTTATTTGTTAGGTGCCATCAACTTGGATCCAACTTATAGCAACCCCATGTACAACAGAATGCAACACTACCCAACACCGTGCCACATACACTATCTTTTTACATTTGAACCCATTGTTGCAGTCACTGTGTTTCTTCTCATTTTGAATCAGTTCACATAGACAAAAAGAGGTCCCAGGGATTTACTCCATGAATTTCACACTTGTATCATGTTAACGAAGTCATCAGAGTGGTAAAGGAGAGAGACTCATGTCTGCAGGGGGCGTTTAGTGGTACTCAGGGGTGATGTGTGGTATTTTACAAGTAACAGTATGGAGCAGGGATCAGAAGAAGCTAAGAGATCCTACTCTGCATCCTAGACCAGATCATTTTCTTCTCTGAGAAATGCTAATGGAGGCTGTATGGTTTTTATGCAAAGCATTGACCTGTGCTTCCAATGTGGTGCTCTACTAACACACCATAAACACGCACCCATATACTGAGATCCTGTTTATGAAGCACAAACTGGATGGGCCTAATATCTAATGAGGGAAGTGTTAAGTAAGCTAGTTTAAACTATAGACACAAGGATATTAAGATAAATATGTGGTAGAAGACGGGAAACGAGCCAAATTATACTGTTAAAAAGGAAGACAAATCTCAGAACAATGTATAGATATGATTTTGCATGTGAGTATGTATGTGTACATGCACACACTCTCATATCTACAAATGTATATAGCCAGCATTCAACCCTGTAAGTCCCTTTAGGGTAAGCTGCAGGGAAGGACAGCAATCACAGAGAAGGTGGGAGAAGTCATAAGAGACAAGAGGAGCTTTCAGTTTTTATTCTGTTTTTCTTTATACAGTTCAAATTTTTACAACATCCATGGACTTCATTTTCTAATTTCAAAAAAGAAATGTCATAATACCCATGTAGCACCAAGCATAGTGTCTGCCATGTGGCCAGCAGTAAATGTTAATTGACTCTTCTGGGTAGCAAGAAAATATGACTCGCTCAAAATGATTTAAATTTACATATACTATCATGTCAGTGATTATATATAAGTGTTTTCTCTTGCTAGTAAAATGGAACAAAATAAACTTTCTTGAATTATGGACAATAGATTTTAAGTTAAATATGTGGTTAAATATGTGTTTTGTGTACTTAATCATTTAGTACTTAATAATTCAAAGCTACATTTTAACTGGAAGCCTTCCAAGTCTCGATAATACCAGCCTGCTTAAGCACCAGAAAATACCAGCCAACTCTTAAGTGCTATCCTTAGTGCTAACCTTTACACATCGCTGATATTCAGACTTTATTATCCTGTTGGCTAACCTGTTAGTGTAGGAAAGCCTATGCTGTAGTAACCAAGAAATATTCTGTAAATTAAAATTTGATTTTGTAGAACTTTTTATTACAAAAAATTTGAAGCACCAAGTATATCATCTTTATTATATTAATCTACTAATCCTGTTTTCATGAAAAGTTGTGAATAAATTGAATTGAAAATCAAATTGTTTTTGAAATGAGCCTCTATTAACGACCTCTATTACGTTTTTATTAAGATTCTTCACCTGAGAGTTTCGAAAGAACCAGTTATAGTTTAAATAAACATTTTCAATTTTTTCTATAGGTAAGTTAAGTCTCTCAACTACTGGATTTTCCTAAAGCAAGATACCCTTCTGCCAAGGCGATTTTTGAAAAATGTCTAGGTTGTGATTAAGAATATTGAAAATTAAAACACTATTTCTATTTACTTGCCAGTTGCGTTAATGAGTATCTTAAAACCTATTGGTGTTGTCTTTGTTTTTATTAGACTGATATGGCAAGACATTCTTCCTATGAATAGAATATATGATATGATACCTATATTTCCTTGATTTTTAAAAGAACCATATACTTTTTAAAGTTTTGAGTATTTCTAAAGTCTTTTGTATGACAGTGTTTTCTACCCTGATTTTTAACCTCAGTCTCCCAAGCACAATATAAATATATCATGCATGTTTAATTGATGATGTTTGGTATGTGGACAAAGTTATGGGGCAAATTGAGGTGTGATCCCTATTGGCCAACTTCTAGCAGCTCTCCCCTGGGGGAGGGGAACAGTTAAATTAAATGGGATTTCTTATACAATTCATCACTAAAGGCTTGATTCTCTGGTCTATAAGGGTGGGGCTAGTTATAAGATCGTTCTCACATCCTGGCCTTGCTAGTGGCCATACATGCTTTCTCTCTCTCCCTTCGTTCTTCCTTTCTCTTTCTCTCTCTCTGTCCCTCTCTCCTGCTCTCTCTCCCTCCCCCTCTCTCTCTCTCTCTCATAAATTAAGCTTTTAACTTTGAAATAATTGTAAATTCACAGGCAGTTGTAAGAAATAATACAAGGGGATTCTTAATGCCCTTTACTCAGTTTCCCCCATTTTTCAAAACTATAGCACATTATTGTAATCAGGATATTGACGTAAGTAGTATCCATTGATCTTATTCAAATTTTCTCAACTTCACTCACGCTCATTCATGTGTATGTGTATATGTTTGTTTTATATTAGGTTATTAGGTGCCGTCGAGTCAGTATCCGACTCATAGCAACCCTCATAGGGTTTTCAATGGCTGACTGTTTCGGGATTGCCTTGGGAGTGGATTGCCAGGCCCTTCTCCCATTTTTGTGGTGCTGGGAATTGAACTCAGGACCTCAAAGACTGCAGCGCAGTGCTCTACCAACTGAGCTAAATCCCAGCCCATATGTTTGTTTAGTTACATGTAATTTATTATATGTGCATCTATTTATATCCTCCTGCCAGTATAGCCTGCAACTGTACCACTGTGGCATCCAATCCAGTCAGATCTCTGAAGCTAAGCAGGGTCAGGCCTGGTTGGTACTTGGAAGGGAGACCGCCTGGGAACACCAGGTGCTGTAGTCTTGGGAGAAGGACCTGGCAGCCCACTCCCAAGAAACAATCAGCCATTGAAAACCCTATGAATAGCAGAGAAGCACTAACAATACTGTTTTGCCTATTGTACATAGGGTTGCTATGAATCGGACACCAACTTGATGGCCCCTAACAACAACAACAACCAGAATAGAGAACATGAGAGAACCAAAACATGTCCCATCACCACAAGGATATTGCATGTTGCCTGTTTATAACACATCCACGTCTCTCCCTTTACATTCTTCTCTACTTCCTATAGCTCCCCCTCGATGTATTTTTCACAAGTTGGAAATTTAATGGGAGTTTGTTCTCAAGAAACTTTTGGGTGTTAACTGGTTTTGCCTTTTCCTCCTATGAATGTCTGTCTAAAAGCAATCATAAGTAAGTAAGTGCTCTTCTCTAGTTGGGCCTCTCCCTGGTGCTTGCCAGAGGAACCAATCCTAGGGGCAAGTAGCTGCCGTGCTTAGGCAGCATCTCTAACTCTCTGAAGGAACAAAACCAAACTTGCAATCTTTGTTTCAATTTCTAGATTACGCTCGGTTTGAAGCCAAAATCCATGACCTACGAGAGCAGATGATGAACCACAGCATGAGCTCCGGGTCCGGGTCCCTGCGAACCAATCAGAAACGCTCCCTCTACGTCAGGTAGGCAGGGGAGCAATTCCTGCTCTGATCTGCACTCTGGGAGCTCCTGGCTGGACGGAGCAAAGCCCTTGCTTTATGGCAGAGGAGTATGTGTTCTGATTAACCCCTGCTTGTCAGTACACTATTGATAGACCTTATGGTTAACTATATGAATCGGTTTTTTGAGATGAAATGAAAAGTTAAATTACATAAAGTCCTCTGCTTTTATCAAAATCTCCTGCTTTTATCAAGTTGTGCTTTGTTTTAGACAGGGTCTCACTATATATCTCAGGCTGACCTCTGTGTCCCAGGTGCTGGGATTACAAGCATATGCCACCATATATCAACTGTTAAATTACTCTTTAACAATGTTATGATGCAGAATAAAGTTCTTGGCATATGTTGCAGTGAGAGGGAAGGAGGGAGAGAGGGAAAGCGAGAGAGGGAGAGAGAGAGCAAGAGAGGGAGAGAGTGAGAGAGAGAGAGAGAGAGAAGAAACATTCATTTTATATTTATTTATTTATTGTGGTACTTGGGGGTTGAACCCAAGCCCTCACACATACTTTGCAAGTGCTCTACCACTAGGCTGCACCCCCAGCCCACTTCTTAATTTTTTGCTTTGAATCAGAGTGTTGCTAAATTATGCAGGCTGCCTCTGGCCTCAAACTCTCAATCTTCCTGCCTCAGCCTCCTGAGTTGCTGAGATTACAGGTGTGTAATCACCTGTAACCACCACACCTGGTGAAACATTTGCATTCCTAGTAAATCTTGAATAAATGGGCCAAAGCCCTGACATTTGTTCACCATCAGTCTGGTAAGAAAATGTGCCTTATCGTTTCCTAATTGCCTGATGTTGACTCTGTTAATCTTGATGTATTGACCTGAAATCATTAGTATTCTTTCAGTTATTACTTTTTTTTTCTTCAAAGTTTTGGTGGAAAGATTTTCTTCTGTGGCATCTTATTACCAATTATTTCTCAAACCATAAAAGATCATTGGTTCGTCTCCATCAAAATTCATTAATTTACCAGAAACAAAACTCTGGTTGGGTGCTATGATGTACACCTGTAATCTTGATGACTCAGGAGGCTGAGGCAGGAGGATCATGAGTTCAAGGTGAGAAACAGCCTCTGCAATTTAGGAAAACACTGTCTCATAAATGTTTCTGGGGTACACTCAATGATAGAGCACTTGCCTTGCATGCATGAGGGCCTAGGTTCAACTGCCAATGCTCAAAAAAAAAAAAAAAGACTAAACTCAAAGGTCCTTTCCAATCTTTCATCCCTGTCCTGTAGTCACCTCTTGAGTGAGATCCATAGACACTGAACTGTAACATGCTCCTCGTCCTAGTGGCAGCCTCCTTGTATTACTTCCAACCTTCATCAGTTCTGACAGGACTTAAAAAATACAAGTACTAACCACCAAAAGGGAAAAGAAGTGGTGCCTAATTAATGGCCACAGTGTACCTGTGTCCTGTTTGAGGGACCCATGCCCACTCCCTTTGGATTCTCTACTCGTTGCTCTGGCCCAGAATTCAGTCTGTCTCACAGCTGTGGTCATAGCCTCCACATCTGAAAGTTCACTTTTCTTTGTGGGAAGGGAGTCTATGTTACTAAATGACATGTTTGAACTGAACTTGCCCTTGGTTTGACTTAGCTGTAAAGTTCTCTCTCACGTGTATTAGGTAGGCACAACTGGGTCAAGAGGGAGCAGGAGGATTCCAGAAGGTGGAAGGCCTTCACTTGCTGGCTGCCCTAATGAGCATAGAGTCCTTTTATATTCCAGGGAATTCCAGTACCTCAGAGACCCTGAGATTAACCTTAAGAAAACAATAAAACAGACATGTTAACCTTCCAGTTTGGCCAGTTGCATTTTAGAAGATTATTTTGAGATACTTCATTGCAGTCTGTGAAAGGAACTGTTGAGAACTACCCCAAAATGTGTCTTGTAGTGAAATCACAAACATACGAGACACTAACCCATGTATGGTGTTTCTATTCTCCTTACTTGAGTTGCGTTGCTGGTCTTCACAACACAAAATATTTTTTAATCTTGAAATGTTTTAGTTTTGGACAGCAAATAAGGAAAAGCCAATTACATTAATAGGATAGGGATAAATCTGTTAATGCAGTTGAAATGGTTTTATAGAATGAAATTGGAAAGGAAAATTGCCAAATGCTCATGTCTTATTAAAAATAGAATGTATAAAAACAGTTAATATATTAGAAGAAATTTGATGAAAATATATTGGTATTATCTTTTAATTAAATTGTATAAGATTAGGAAAATTAAATGAAGGACTATGATAGTGTGTAAAACAAATATATTTGGACCAGGTGCAGTGGCGCACACCTGTAATCCCAGCAGCTCAGTAGGCAGAGACAGGAGGAACACAAGTTCAAAACCAGAGGCAGTCTGCATAATTTAGCAAGACCCTGTCTCAAAAAGTAAAAAAGTAGGCTGGAGGGGGCAGCTCAGTGGTCCAGCATCTGCAAAGCATGCAAGCTCAAGGCCCTGGGTTCAACCCCCCAGCACTGAAAAAATAATATTATATATATGCACTTAAGAGCAGTATTAGAATCAAATCTTTATGCTCTGAAATATAAAGTACAACATGCAGAAGAGATACACTTAAAATAATAGCTGAAGAGTGTGTGGAAAGGAGGAAACTCTTTTAGGTGAGACTCAAAAATACTTGACTTTACGTGGAAAATTCCCCAGACAAAATCCTCATAATAAACCTGGCACGTTGGCACATGTTTGTAATCCCAGTAACTTGGGAGGCTAAGGCAGGAGGATCCCAAATTCAAAGTCAAAGCAGGCTATGCAACTGAGTGAGACCCATTCTCAAAATAAAAAAGGAGTTTGAAATTCCTCTCAGTGGTAGAGCACTTGCCACACATGCACAAGGCCCTGGGTTCAGCCTCTGAATACCAGGGAGAAAACAATCCCTATAATACACAAATATGGTGTCTGGGTTCCAAACATTCAATCATTAGAACTTAGTACCTAGAGGGCTGACCTCAGCATCTAAATGACTCTAAGAGAAATAGAATTAGAAGAAATATGGGTCATACATATAGTAAGAGCAGAAAGAAAGGAGTATAATAAGAGTGCCTGGCCTTGTTCACACGCAATGTGATAAAATGGACCAAAACAAACAAACGAAAAAAACCTGAATCCTTACCAGAAAGGATTCAGCAGGTTTCCACCTTTGTATTTTCTTTTCCTTTCTTTTCTTTTTCTTTTCTTTTCTTTTTTTTCTTTTTTTTTAAATACTGTTTTGGCTGTAGGATGCTCACAGAGATGCCTGCTTTATCTGGAGCACTGCAATAGGGCCAGTGCCAGTTGGCGTGTGATTATTTTAGAAAGTCAACTCCCTGCTCTCTCAAAATAAAATCATAGCAGGGTTTCTGTGACTGTGTAAGCATAAGATGACGAACATGTCTCCTTAATCTTAAAATGACTTCCTGCAGGAGTAGTATCCTCATTTTTCTCATCTTAGTGTAATCTGAGGGCTGGAAGGGACCTCAGCCATCACCGGGTCCATTGTTTAATTTATAGAAGAGGAAACTAAGGCCACGGAGATCCCGCAGCTATCCACGGCAGAGTCAGATCCCACCCCAACCTCACACTTCTTCCCACATCATTCCACCTCCTCAGTCTTAGTTTATGGGTTTCGAGCTGTTGAAGGGACTCAGCTGAGATTCCCCGTTTGCTTCTGTTAGAACCGTGCTGGGCTCTTGAATTAAGGAATAGGTTATCTGGGGGGAGAAGTTCAAACACAAACCTCCTTGTGGCTTTTAATATGGGAGGTACTGTGTTGTAGGACATGTGGGCTTTCTTTGGTATTAATCATGTTTTCACATGAAACTAAAAACCTAAATCAGAAAGTAAGCAACCTCTTTGTTCAGTGATAAACAATTCAGCTAAGTATGATACCACAAAATTACTGTTTCCCTCAGTATTACCTCTTTTCATACACACACACACACACACACACACACACACACACACACACACACACACACACGCACGCGCGCACACACATTCTTTCCCTCCCTCTCTCTCTCACTCACATTCTCAACCCTAGCCCTGGCTCTGGCTGTGTTGGAGAAGATGCATTTTTTAAGATCTGGCAGAAGCTGGCCTTATTCTCATGCTAGAAATGACCCTCCCGGGAAGTTTGAATGAAATCTTGAAGGGAGAAAAAGGTAACCAGCACAGTGGGTTGTTTGTTTGTTTGTTTGTTTGTTTGTTTGTTTTGCAGTACTCGGGGATTGAACTCAGAGACCTCACAGATATTTTTGCAAGTGCTCTACCAGTAGACTACTCACTCTGCCCATTTTTATTTTTTTATTTTTGAGTCAGGGTCTAAGTTACACAAGCTGCCTTTAGCCTCAAACTTGCAATCCTCCTGCCTCGGCCTCCTGATTCACTAGGATTACAGGTGTGAGCCACCAGGCCAGGCTTGAAGCAGTGTTTTAAACTGAAACCCACCCTCTCTACTTTTCAATCTACTTGTAATTGTTTTACTTCTTTTAATGGTTTGCATGAGGTGCTGAAAGTGCTCTGATGTTGCTGTCCAAATGAAACAGACTGTCACTTATATTTCTGTGTATGTTCTATGGGAATGATTTGAATATGTTTGGTTTAATGGGCTATTTGTATTTGTATTTCCTGCATTGAGAAACCTATTGTTGTAGAATCATAAAAAGCAAATAGAGTAGCCAGGCTTGGAAGTGCAAGCCTGTAATCCCAGCACTCAGGAGGCTGAAGCAAGAGGATCCATGCAAGTTCAGCCTGGTCTACATCACGAGTTCTAGACCACTATGCACTACATAGAAAGATCCTGTTTCAAAAAACAAACAAAAAATGTAAAGTGGGGCAGGGTATGTAGTTGGTGGTAGAGTATCTATGAGTATCTATCTAGTATGTGAGAGATTCTGAATTCAATCCCCAGCACCCCAAAAAAGAAAAATAGTAAATAGGGTGTTAAAATAGGAATAAAATATTCTTCAAATTTTTCCACAAGTATATTATTAATTCTTTAAATGTTGATGCACTTAGTTGGCTGAGTTAGTGGAATATGGGTTTTGTTGCACGTACCTCCAGGCTGTTCACATAAGCAGAGAGTGGAGGTAATTGTCCTAGGTAGAGTAATTTTTATGAGCTCATCCTCTAAAACATGTCCTCCTCTTCTACCCTCCATCTGGTAAAAACTGGTTTAATAGACAACAAGGCCTTTCTTGCTACTAACAGAGATGCATCTTTCTATCTAAATGCCACTAAGGTCAGAGGTCTTCTTGTTGTTAGGTGCCATCAAGTCAGGTCTGACTCATAGTAGCCTCGTGTACAACAGAACAAAAAAGGCACTATATCTGACAGTGCTTCTCTGCTATCCATAGAGTTTTCAATGGCTGATTGCTTCAGGATTGTTTCAGGAGTGGGCTGCTGAGTCCTTCTCCCATTTTTGTGGTGCTGGGAATCAAACCCAGGGCCTCAGAGCATACAGAGCAGCACTTTACCAAATGAGCTAAACCACAGCTCCTCTAGGTCAGAGGTAAATTGGGTTAAATTCACACAGAAGCACAAATGCCTAGAGAATAAGCTAGCCCCCCCCCCTCTCTTGCATGTAGAACTGGGGAGTTGAACCCAGGGCTTCACACATACTTTTTGCAAGTGCTAAACCACTGAGCCATGGCCCCAGCCCATTTTTTACTTTCTATTTTGAGACTGGATCTCACTAAGTTAGGCTGGTTTTGACCTCAAAATTGAGATCCTCCTGCCTCCACCTCCTGAGTCATGGGATTAAAAGTATGTTCCATTGCACTTGGCCAAGCCTTTCCTTCGATAAAGGAGAGTAACAGCACCCAGGTCACTGGGAAAACGCATAGAGCCAAAACAAAAAGCAGTGGTCCACCAATGAGGAACAAAATGTCACAGGAAAGAGCATAAAAGAAAATCTTAGCCCATGTTCATTTGTTAATAAAAGATACCAATTTTGAGAATTCTAGCAATTAACTCCTCTGTTGTACATTTGGGCTTAAGAATCAGTGCTTTGATTGCTATGGCTCATTATACACTCATGAAGCATCTTTGAGTGTATATTCTGTGCTCAGACTTATAATAGACACTGACAACTCAGCAGAAACCATCATGTTTCGTCTTTACAAGAAACTTACATATAGTGCAGACCAGGGAAAAACAGTTAAATGTAATGTGATATTAATAGACCACAGCCCTATAAAACCCTATAATTTTTGTTGCTTCCTAATGCCAGAATATAGGAATTCGTGGGGCATGCACCTCCCAGTCTGGCCTGGAGGTTCGGACGGGTGGCCCTGCTGCGCACACAGATAATAAACACAGTTTACTCAGGACCCTCGGGTGAGGGGTGCGGACTCCTGTGGCCCTCAGGACCCTGGAGGAGATGGGAGAAAGGAAAAGCCTCAGGCGCTTTTGCCTTCCAGGGGCAAACACCCATGTTGGTTGTCTCAGTGGTCACGAGGAGACAGCTGTTGCTTTGTCAGTGATCAGATGGAGAGCAGGTTCTTTCCTTGTTGATGGTTGCAATGGGAGAGCATTATTTCCTCACCAAAGGTCTGGGGGAGAGGAGCGGGAGAGGTGTTTCCTCATCAGTGGTCTGGGCAGGAACCGGCAAAAAGGTCTTGCTTAGCTGATGGTGTGAGCAAAAAGGCATAAAAGAGGAAAAGGGCTAAAAAAGATAGGGCTGCTGCAACACAGCTCCTTATATAGCTTGCCCACGGAATGGCCTGAGCCAATCAGCTTTCAGTCCAATTGTCCAATCAGGAAGGGTTTTGTACAAACGTGCAACCAAGTTACTTTCATTTTCCCTAGATTTCTAATTTACAAACCAGATATTCAAAAGCCGTTTTCCCAGTTTGGGAGTTTTTGCCAATTTCCTCCCAATTTTTCCCCACATGAATTGATTCTTTAAAGTCTTGTATGAATTAACCCAGAGACTTTCCAATGTTTTGGCCTAAAGCATGAAGTATTTTCTCTCTTCTGGTCCTGTTAAGTAGAAACACATATAGAGATGAAAAAGAATTTTCATTAGATAGTGCTAACATTTTTATGTATTTTCTTCATTATTTTCCATTCTATATGATTCTCTCCTTTTTTAAAAATGATGATCACAACTCATTAATTTGATTTAAGAACTCACTAGTGGGTTATGGGGAGAAGGATGTGGCAATCCACTCCCAAGGCAATCTGGAAACAGCCATTGAAAACCCTATGAGGGTTGCTATGAGTTGGACATGACTCGATGGCACATAACAACAACAACAGTGGGTTATGATTTACAGTTTGCAGATAGAGTAGACAAGAAGGATTCCAGGCCCATGACACAGTACACAGACAAGCAGGGCAAAGCAGCATTAAATTTAGAGGGTGTTAAATTTAGGGATCCCTTGCTATTGGAGCCAATTGAGAGGTGGTTGTGCTGGATACAGATGAGGAAATGGAGGTAAAGGAAAATAATTTGTCTTGCATTTTCCTTAGTCAACTATTATGCTGGTGTTTTGTATTTATTATTTAACTCTCCCAACAACCCTACAGATCAGGGTATATTGCCTCTACTTTATAGATAAAGAAACTGAAACTCAGAGTAGTTAAATAATTCCCCTAAGATCACAGAGCTAAACTAGACATGGGTGCAGAACCTCAAGTCCTGTTTATGAGACATTACTGAGCAATATTTGAGAGCACAGTTGCTAGATTCAGCCAGATAGAGAAACTTTTGAATCATGGTCCTGCCACACGCTGGCTCTATGAGCTTGGATAAATCCATCTCTCTTGCTTTGATATCTTTATCAGTGAAAATGAGAATGGTAATAAGATATCATAAACTGGTTGTGAGAATTAAGTAAAATACTGAAGTTAAATATCAGCCACATGGGAAACAGTTGATAAATGTTGGTAGATAGTCATCACATACTATAAAGGCTGCCTTTCCCTGAAGGACAGATAGTAGAGTTGGCGGTAAACTGATATAGTTTTCTTAGCTGTGAGATGAGCCTCCTTTGTCCTATTCCTTTCTTTCTGCAGAGAAAGGAGGACAGGGATCCTGGTAGCCTTTTAGATTTTCACTCTGCTGTACTCCAAGAAGACCAAAGGGGAAAGCCAGATTCCATGGCTCCAGAATATCCAGCTCTATCAACTCGTCAGGCAGTTTTCAACCCAGACAAAAATCTTCCCAGAGAAACAACATGAAAGGAATTCAATAGGAGCCACAAGATAGAAAGACTCATTGCATGTACAGTTGGCTCTCCCACTTTCTCATAAATGTCATCAGTGTCTCTAGCCACAGGATTTCTTCTGCTTCCCTCTGCATTCTTTACCCCTTTCACCTCCCTACTCACAGTTCTGTTCTGGGTTTGAAAGATTATTTCTTTTACAGTTGCTCTAAGTCTATGTTTTACTCTGACTTGCTACTTCCTAGGACAGTTTTGTCTTCAAAGGATATGTATGTATGTATGTATGTATGTATGTATGTATGTATGTATATAGTAAGACAAACGTACTCAGGTTGGCCTCTTCATTATTTAACCTAATGTTTCCATACATTGATTCATTAGTGCATTGATTGTTTTATTGAGTACACACGGCCTATATTCTTACTGACAATGTGTACTCTGGCAGACGTTAAGGATGCAGAGATAAATGAGAACCCTGGCCTCCTTCCCTCCAGCTACTCACAGTCTAGATCTGTATGCAATTCCACTAGTGTGCAGATGATTATTATAAGGATTATCTCCTGGCATGTCATGTATTATGTGCTTTGCAATTCTGATCCTGTTTTAGTCGCTATGCCTACTAGGCTTCCTATAGTGAAATTTTCCAGGAAGATCACCAGTATTTGAAACTAATTTGTCAACGATCACTCTGGTCCTTATTAAGGTCTCATGGTAAAGCTCATTGAATGGAGATACCATTCAATACTAGATCTGAAAATCTGAGCTAATGTATTAATTTTATTCAGTGTCTCATGCCTTATGCCACAGAACTTGGCATAAAGAAGTCTCCTCAGTATTTGTGAAATGAATGAGTTCCAAGTCTATCTTTCCTATGCAAATGTGAAGGAAAATGTTACAATATAAATGAAGGTCTTTGAACAATCCTGTGGAAGTCAACTACCAGCTGGCTAACACCAGGTGCTGGAAGTCTGGCTGTATCCTCAGGATGCAGGCATGCCTGCTTCTGGGACTGCCAGGAAATACCTGGCACTGTAAGGATTTTCAGACAGCTTCATTTGTCCCTTGAACTTTTTTGACTGTGTTTTAATTGGGGCCTAATTTAATAACAGATTTTGATGTGTACACCTTCTTAGTGAGAGGACTTGGGGTAAGGGCAGGGTCCAGAGCAAACTTCTCAATACAATTAGTCTATTATGGGGAACTAGTGTTAGAAATTCTATCAAGGGCAGGCTTAAGAAATCAATTCCCACCCAAGACACTCAGCCCTGATGGGCTTTTATTTGGAGGAAAAGAGGTTCCCACATGATTGATTGCGGTGGGAATAAAAAGCTACATCAACATCTAGGTAAAAGACTCTGGTTATTTCTTTTTTCTTTGAGTAGTAACATATCTTTCCTCTCCACTTTCTGCTGCACTGACCTGCTGATCAATAACCTCAGCAAAGTAGGAAAAGCAGAGAATGGAGCCTGGCGAGGAACCTTACTCCTGCAGGACAGTTGCTTCCAGCTTTCTATGGCTAAGGATTTCATGAGGTGGAAGGCAAAGCCATGAAGTCTATGGACTATGTTACAAGACAGATTTTCTTTCCTTCCTTCTACCATACTCTCCGCCATGGTCCCCAGAGCATGTTACAGTCGGCTGTGTGCACTATGCCTAGTCCTCGGCATAGGATTGGCCCTCATTAATTTATTCATATATTCTCATTTAGCAACATTGTTTATTTACTCAGAAATTTACTGAATATGGGGCCTGGTATGATGGTGCATGCCTGTAATCCCATTGACTCAGGGGGCACAGGCAGGAGGATCGCAAGTTTGAGACCAGAGGCAGTCTGCATAATTTAGCGAGACCCTGTCTCAAAAAGTTAAAAAAAAAGGGCTGAGGGTGCAGCTCAGTGGTCCAGCACTTGCAAAGCATGCAAGCTTGAGGACCTGGGTTCAACCACCAGTACCACAGAGAGGGGGAGGGGGGGGCAGAATTTACTGAATATGGTATGGTGGAAAAGGTGGAGAAAAAACTACTGAATTCAGAATTATTTTTCTTTCTTAAAATCTTACTGGTGGCTGTAGGGGAATGAGATGATCAGGTACCTGGAACAATTTAACTGGATGAAGTAAGAAGTCTAGAGTGGGGAATCCAGAAGAGGGTTAGAGAGGACATTACAAAATCCAGATGGACATCATGGGCCACATAATGAGGAATGCAAGAATTTATGTGCCAGAACTTTATACCTGACTTCACTGAAACTCTACAACAGGACTATGATGTAGATAAAATTACTGTCCCCATTCTACAGAGGAGGAAGGTCAACAAGGTTTGAAAATAATCTGCACATGATTGTGTATGTGCTTGTGCTATGTGGCCAAGCCAAATTCTTTACCCAGGTGTGTCTTTCATTGAAGACTATGCTTGTTTTATTACAGTGCAGTAAAGGTGAAGTGAATTCGGCAAGTACTGGTTAAATTCATTGTGATGGATCTTCTGTTTGTTTTATGGTTTATATTGACCTCCTCAAGATAGACCTGGCTTCCAGATTTCACAGCTTGTCAATTGAAAACTCTTGACAGCAACAGAATGGACATAATAGAATGGACATAATACTTAGCTCACAGGCTTGTTGGGATTAAGTTAAAGTTTAGGAAGGACCCTTCCCTAAGGGGCTGGTAGATGAGGAGGAAGCCCCTTTATCCCTGTGTTTATAGTCTGCCTCCTAAACTGGTGCCTCCTTAAAAGCAAAATAGATTTTGATTCTTCGTTTATAGTTTGAGACTCATTAGCATTATGCTCACTCTTTCAGCAGTTGCATTTTTAATTGCATCCTTAATTGTGGAATAAAAGGCTTTGTCTTCAGGCAGCTAATTTTATGCCTGAAAGAGAAAGTAGAAGTCATTGGGGATCTGGGGGTTCTTCTCTTTGCCCTGAAATCACAGTCTGCCACAGACTTAGAAAAGGTTTTTCGTTTTTAGATTTCTTATACAAAAGAGACAAAATTATCAGATTCATTTTTAAAAAGGATTTTAATTTTTAGATTTCTATAGGAAAGAGACAGAATTATCATTGGTGAGCATTCCATCAATCATCACAGTTTTCCTCTATCCCTGTGTGCCATGATCTAGAATCCAGGTTATTGTTATTAATGGGTAGCCTAACTTTCATTCATTCACTCATCCATCTATCCAGAAAATCTTTTCTGAGCCATAACCATCCAGCACATACTGTACTAGGCTTGGCAATAAAAACATTAGCAGGGCATACTTTTCTGCCCCTGAGAAGCTCAAAGGTCACTCTACCACCTAGATTCTGCCCTCCCCTCATAGTAATCATATTTCCAGAAATGTCTCATCTCCAAAGGAGACACTGGGCCTTGTGGCTCCAAACCACTACTTCCTACCACAAGCCAGACAGCTCTGGCTGGAAAAGGGAGACCCACCAGAGGAACGCAGGGTGCTCACAGGAGGGAACAGGTAAGAGAGTGGGCAAGGAAACCTGAAAGACCTCTCACCCTGACTCACGAGGGTTAGGTCAAGAGCAAAACAGTAAACATTAATAAAAAATGTCTGTTGTGTACCAAGAAGTTTTTAAAGTTCCTTATATGGATTATTTCATTTAATTCTCAAAACCCCTATGAGATGGATGCTATTATTATACCTATAATAGAAAAGAGGAAATTAAGGCCAGGTTTCAGATTTACCCATAAGAAACTAAACTGGGATTTAGAACTGAAGCAAACCGTCCTGTGCCCTTACCTACTGTGCCATATGATTTTATTTAACAGCTTTCACCTATTTAATTTCATTTGATGCAATATGTCATTAACTAGGTATTATTTTTCCCTGAGTTTTCAAATGAGGAATCTGAAGTTCAGAGTATTGAGCTGTCTTCTCTTTTCTGCACATATGGAGCAGTACCAAGACCTTGGCTCAGTCTATCCTCTTGTTAAGTATGTGACTCACCTGCGGCCTTTTCTAGTGTTTGCCTGTGTTTCACTTACTGTCATGTTAAATTGTACATGAGTCTGGGCATTGGGTTTTTGTCATTTATTTTGAGACAGGATCTCACTATGTAGGCAAGGCTGGTCTTGAACTCACAATCCTCTTACTTTGGCCTCCCCAGTGTGGGTATTTCAGGTGTGTGCCACCACCCACAGCTAGTACATGAATTTTAATAGTACTATTTCTGCATTATTCAGTGTTGAATGGGCAGGTGAGTGTTTTACCACCTCCTTAAATCTTGTACTGTAGTATGAAGACACTCAAAGCATATGGATTTGTGATTAAATTGAACAAGTCCCCACACACTGGGACCAGGTCCCTGCCCCTCCTCCATCAATACAGAGTCTATAGCCAGGATACTGCTATACAGAGAAAGCACAATTAAAGGACACAGTCGACATGCCTGTCACACATCATGTCGTGCACATGGCAAGACATGTAGCCTAACCTCCAGGCTACATAATTTTTGAGGCCCAGTGGAAAACAAAAATACATGGTTTCTTATTCAAAAATTCAGAATATGAAGACTGTGAAAGCATTTATTGGACCCTGTGCACTATAAGTCACATGCCTATGAAGCCATCTCTACTGACACCTCGTATAAGACATTTTGCTCAAAACTGAAAACATGTGTGTTCTCTTTAGCAGGTAACACAGTAGGTGCAAGAAAGCACAAGATCAGCATTGGAAACATTTTCAAAGATCCAAGCTTTGTCTTAAAAGAATACATAACTCATCTGCTCTTATGATATGTAGAAATGCTATCTCCCAGTGCTCTTAGTGCTGGAGAAACGTTGAATTCCCACTTCCCCTGAGCTCTCAGTACCCTTCTTTGAGTCATCTGTCTCCCCTGTGACATGGCCTTATTAGTTCACATTTACCTCACACCTGCAGTACACTGCAATCTTCCTATTCTGGAAAAGTCTCCTCTTCCCTTCTCCTCCCCATAGTTTTTTTTAAAAAATACATAAAATTGTCTCAGCAGACTTTAGAAATCTACTGTACCTGTTGGGCGTTCAGGTCCTTCAGTGTAGCTGTGCCTTACTGCAGAAGCTATAAGACTTGTAGATTTCCCTGACCTACAACATTACGATTAAAAAAAAAAAAATTCAGGGATCTAATGTGAGATTGACAACTTAATTTCACCAAGAAAGAAATCTAAAAATAACAAAAAGCCAATTACCATATATATTTTAATTCATCATTCTTTATGATTGTTAGCATTTCCTGAAAAAAATGGCATTTTAGTGCCAAGAGAAAAATAACAACATAATCTGAGCATTAGGAAAAGCCTTCAATTTTATACATTTAAAACTTTGTATCTGTAGATGGCCTGCAGCTATAGTACTGTGACATCAGATCCTGTCAGATCTCAGAAGCTAAACAAGGTTGGGCCTGGTTAGTAGTTGGATGGGAGACTGCCAGGGAATACTGGGTGCTATCAGCTTGGGAGAAGGACCTGGTAGTCCACCCTGCCCCCCACAAAAAAATCAGTCATTGAAAACCCTATGAATAGCAAAGAAGCACTAACAATAGTGCCAAGCATGGCACAGTGTTGGGTAGTGTTTCATCTGTTGTACATAGGGTTGCTATAAGTTGGACCCAACTCCATGGCACCTAACAACAACAACAACAACAAATATAGATGGATCTCTATTTTTTCTATCCATATAAAATTAACTTATAGCTGAAAAATTAAGGTAACCATTGTTATACCTAAATTATTTAATTCTTAATTCTCAGTGTTTTATTTCTAAATGGTTCTAAAATCCTTAGGATCTTTTCTTCTTTTTCTCTTTTTGCCTTTTTTTCCTTTCCTTTTCTTTTCTTTCTTTCTTTTTTTCTTTCTTTTTTTTTTTTTTTTGTAGGTACTTGAGGGTTGAATGCAGGACCTCACACATACTTTGTAAGTGCTCTACCACTGGGTTGTACCTGAAGGCCAGTTTTTGTTTTTTATTTTGAGTCATGGTCTCTCTACACATGCTCTGCCTCTAACCTTGAATTTGCTATCCTCCTGGCTTTTCTTCCTGAATTACTGAGGTTACAGGCATGCAGCATGTCTAGCAGGACGCATTCTTTTTCTTAAACCTTTGTTCTTTCTTAGCAAAGGGAGCAATCTCTTAGGTTTTCCTTATGTACTTAGAGTTTATCTTTTGTGCCATTTTCTCTGTAAGTAGGAAGCCCAGACCTACCTTCTGTAGTACATTGATGCTTTTCAGTGATGCTTTTTAAAAAGTAAAAAGCAATTTATCATTATCAAAATTATTTTTTATTATTAGTAATGCTAGGGATCAAACCTAGTGTCTTGGGTATGCTAGATAAGTGTTCTACCACTGAGCTACATTCCCAGTCTTTGGTTGTTTTTTGAGATAAGTCATCCCTGTATAGCTCAGGCTACCTTAGAACTCACCCATAGCCCAGCCTGACCTTAAATGCACCATCTTTTTGCCTCTGCCTCCTGAATACTGGGATTAGAGTATATGCCACCACACCCAACTATTTTTTTTTTATTATTTAAACAATTTTACCTTCATTTCATGTACATACATATTCTTTCTATATTTTAAAAACAGACTTTTTAAATAGCTTTATTGTGGTTTAGTTGATATTCTACAAACTCAAATGTTTAGTATATGTGATTTGATGAGTTTGGAAAAATAAAAACATATTCTTTTAAAAAGTATCGTCACATTGTAGTTGCTAACATTGTATTTTGAAACACTATATTTTGTGTTTTATCAGACAAAATTGCTTACCTCATATACTTTTTTCCTCCTTAATTTTCTTTAAAAATGCAGAATTGGCTTTTCAGACCCCAGAGTTCATACTTTCATTAAAAATATATAGTTTTCTGAGTCCGTGGATAAAATAATGAGAAAATATCATATGAGCTGAATAGTTTACAAAGGATATTTGTCCCTTAGTGACCTCTATCATGGATCCACAATTCTCATCTAAATTAATTTGGTAGCTCTTACCAAACTTTTTAATTGGACAAACCTTTTAAACTAGTTCCAAGGACGTATTTGGAATGATTTTATCCCTCTCTTCCTGTTAGTGAGGGCTCCCAGCTAATCACCAGGTAGGGGCTCTGTGTTTCTGTAAGTCCAGGTCAAGGGGAAGTTTTGCTGCCTTGACCAGGTAGGGGCTCTGTGTTTCTGTAAGTCCAGGTCAAGGGGAAGTTTTGCTGCCTAAAGGCTTGTGCTTAATGAACCCTATTGCTAGCTCAAGGTAACTTTCAATAAAATTCACCAAATTCTCTTCTCCTCCCTCTTCTGTCTTGAATGGGGTCCCCATAGCACTCCCATTTCCACATCACACTCAAAATACCCATTTTACAATTAATGAAACCAAGTTTAGAGAGATCATGTTACTGCCAAAATTCACACACCAGAGAAGGAGAACATGATAAAACCTCAGTTTTCCCCAGGTTCTGTGGTACACACCTATAATAATAGCAACTCTCAAGGAGGATGCAAGATGATCGCAAGTTCGAGGCCAGAGGCAGCCTGTGTAATTTAGTGAGAGCCTGACTCAAAATAAAAAATAAAAAATGAGCTGGGAGCTCAGCCCTGTGGTAGAGCGCTTGCAAAGCAGAACTCTAAGCTCAACCCCAAGTACCACCAAAAATAAAAAATAAAAAAATAGTCTTGTCCTATGCTGGGTATATCTTGCTCTTAATTTTAATTTTCAAAACTACATTTTCTTAGATAAGCCTGATTTCGTATATGTCCCTCATAAGTTTCACTTGTTACCTAATGTACAGTGAATGGATCCTAGACATGAAATTGTACTGGCTCATGTTTGAACCATGAAGTCATACACCACTTTGACCATGCATCCTCAGCAAAGAGGCATAAGGTTTCCTGCTACAAGATGCTGCACATAGCATGAGAAGATAATAAAACCTTCTGACTTAGAGCCAGTGTGCTGCAATGGGAAGGGTGTGCATTTAAGTTTGTCTGGGTGACTGTTAATTATAAAATGCTACATAGGATACTGTCAGGGGTAAAAAAAGATGGATCAGACATGCCCTCAAGAATCCAGTTACAGTTGCAAAATTTCAGATGAAAATAATAAACTGTTATTCTGAACCCAACCTCTGCTCTATCGTCTAATAACATGTGGAAGATAGGAAGCATGAAAGAATCAAAGGCCAAGTATGATGGAGCATCTTGCAGTAGGTTTCAAAAGTAAAGCTGCATTGGGGAGAGGGGTCATCTTTGGCAGTGTATTTTCTCTCTGCAGGAAGTAGACACGGCCATAGAATGAAACATTAAGTCCTCTATCCAACCAGCTGATCTCGCCTTTCATTTGGGAGTTCACAACACAGTGGAGTAGGCAAAAAGCCTGTGTTTTAGAGTCAGAAATAAATGGTGTTAAGTCCTGGTTCAGCCACTTAACTGCCTTTCTTATAACCTTAGCAACTCACTTCTCCCTCTAGGCCTCCACTTTTCTCTATAAAATTATGGTATATACATAACTCATAAAGTTCATAAGGAATAATGTTTGCAAATCACCTTGTATTTTACACTAACATCCAGAAATCAGAAAAGAGGAAACACTTGCAAGGTTTTCACAACCTTAATATCACCTTGATATCAGAATTTGACAAGGTCCTCACAAGAAAGAAAATCTGCTGCTCAGTCTCTCATAAACATAAAATCAGGAATCTAAATTAAAAGATTAACAAAATGAGTCTAGGGATAAATAGAAAAAAGTAATGTGGCCCAGTGGAATTTATTACAAGAATAAAGGTTTGTTTTGTTTTTTGTTTTTGTGTGGTTGTTTTGTTTCCAGCCTGGGAATCAAACCCAAGGCTTCAAACTCTCTAGGCAGGAGCTCTACTGCTGATCTACCTCCTCAGACCTAACATTAGGAATACTACATTAGAAAAGCAACATTAGAAAATCAGAATCTTAGCAGAATGAAGGGTAAGAATCAGATCTAAGTACTCCAGTAAAGACATTCAACAAAATTAAAAATCTAATTACAGTAAAAAGTTCTTAGCAAACTTGAAAAATATTGTTCTTCCTTAATGTGAAAAGCAAATGCCTCAAGATGAGAATAATATATTTGGTGACGGTGCTGGGTCTCCTCCATCCTTATCCAAAATATAGCACCGGCTACACTTTTTAAGCCACAAAAAAATCAGCCCTATTATATCAATGAAAAAGTAAGGGCTTCTTAAAATACTGGAGTATACACAGAGCATTATAGAACTTAATATTTTGCCAGAAGTCTCAGCCTGTGGTTTTCAGGGTCTACCACATGGCCGAACAGAAAGTAGTTCTATTAACATTTGTTAAATTCACTGAAATTAAAGAGCATCTGGTTGTTGTAGCTTTGTTTAGGGGTTCTTTTTTTTCCCCCATTAAAGCTTGCTGCAGTTCATGATTTCTTGAATGTGCCAGGAGGGAAATCTGGTAAAAATTGAGTCCCTATAGAATTCATTTCACACACATTTATCTTAAGCATTTTGATCATTCATTTTCCAACACTTATTGATGTCTCACATATCAGACAATCAGATACAAGGAATTCAAGGACAAAAATAATTACCTTTGTTCTAGAGTATTCCAGTCTATTGGGGAGATCAAAAATAAAAAGATGTCCATTTCCACTTCACTACCCTACACTGGTGGGGCTGGGATTTAGCTTAGTTGGTAGAGCACTGCGCTGCCGTCTCTGAGGACTTGAGTTCAATACCCAGCACCACAAAAGTGGAGAAGGGCCTGGCAATCCACTCCCAATGCAATCCCAAAACTGTTAGTCATTGAAAACCCTATGAGGGTCGCTATGAGTCAGATACTGACTCAATGGCACCTAACAACAACAAGAACAAAATAGCCCCTATCAGGGTAGGTTATATCCCCAGCCTCTCTCCTACTATATCCAGTCCGTATTGACTTTCTCTCCTGAAAAGGGCCAAAAAAAATCTGTAGGCTTATTTTGCTTCATGCATCTTCTTGCTTTATCCCAGTGTTTGTCAACCTTGGCTGCATGTTAGACTTGCCTAGAGAGCTTTTAATGCCTATATCCAGCCTAAACCTATTAAAACAGAATCTCTAGGAGTGGGTCTATATTACTCAGATTTTTCATCATTGTGGTAAATATCTGAGAAAAACAACTTAAAGGGAGGAATGATTTATTTTAGCTTACAGTTTCAGAGGTTTCAGCTCGTCATTGCAGGGAGGGTGTGGCAGAGGTGAGCAGCTCACATCATGGCAGCCAGGAAGCAAAGACAGAGAGTGCCTGCACTCTGGCTCTCTCCTTTTTCCTCTTTTATTCCATCTGGGCTCCCTATGCAATATGTAGCCCATGTTCAGGGCAGCTCTTCACCCTTAGTTAATCCTCTCTGGAGAACGCCTTCACAGACATATCTAGAGGTATACTTGACTAAACTCCCAGTTACTTCTCAATCCAGTCAAGGTGAAATCAGTATTTACCATCACAGGGTCTTTGGGCATCGGTATTTTATTAAATCTCCCCTAACGGTCCCAGTGCCATGGCATTTTCAATTATATCATATGGTTGTGAAAGCTGGACATTGAATAAGGAAGACAAGAAAAGAATTGATGCTTTTGAATTGTGGTGATAGACACAAATATTGAATATACCATGGATTGTCAAAAGAACCAACAAATCTGTCCTAGAGGAAGTACAACCAGAGTGCTCCTTGGAAGCAAGGATGGCTAGACTGCATCTTGTGTATTTTGGACATGTAGTCACGAAGGACCAATCCCTGGAGTAGGACATCATATTTGGGAAAGTATCAGGTCAACAAAAAAAAAAAAAAAGGGAAAACCCTCAACTAGATGGATTGACACAGTATCTACAACAATGTCCTTAAACATAAAAAAGATCATATGCCTGGCACAGAATTGGGGAGTGTTTTGTTCTGTTGTACATAGGGTTGCTATGAGTCAGACTCTATTCGATGGCACCTAACAACAATGGTCCCAGTGCACAGCCCACTTGAGAATCATTATTTTATCTTTTCTCTTTCCTTTCTGTTCCTTAAATCATTCCCTTTCCATTCATCTCTCTTTCTTTCTTTTCTTTCCCTCTATCTCCTCCTCCTTGCTCTTCCTCTCTCTTTCTCTCTCTCTCTCTCTCTCTCTCTCTCTCTCTCTCTCTCTCTCTCTCTCTCTCTCTCTTTCCTCAGCTCATGTTTAAACAATAGTTCAAAAAGTCTCAGATTTCCTTGCATGGAAGTCTAATGAAAACCTACAGATAATGAAAATGCTGGCTCCTGGGATGACTTTCAATTTTCAATAACATTCAGCAATAGTTGACCCAGAATTTGGAAACAAATTGTTATCCTAATTCTACAATTTACTAACACTTAGCAAAAATAGAATCTCCTAGTTCCAGAGTAAATAACTTGGGAAAGAAGATTGAAAATGTTGCTAAGACTTCTCAAGAATCAGAGTTCTAACATTCATATTTGATTTATAGTAAATAAGAAATGAACTGACTAGAAATTGCTATATTGCATGAAGTCCCTTTGAAAATATTCATAGTACACATGAATTCCAAAGAACACTCGTGTGTGTGTGTGTGTGTGTATAGCAATGACCAGGTTTTCAGTAAGTTCAGGTACAATAAGGTTTACCCACCCCTAGTTTCTGGTTCCTGTTGCGCCCACCCCCAAACTCTATAGTACACTCTTCTTTACACCACTTCCAGGTTTGACCCTGACCTGGCCTTCCCTTGTTCTCTTTTTTTCACCTGTACCACTCCCTGCTTTAAGCTTAGCCTATTCCAGGCCTCAGCAATTGGTTGGCATGGAAACACTAGATGAGCCTGCCTGGTGGGAGGGATGTTCTGTTTCCAAGTGAAAATGGAAAAGATTCAAGTGTGATTCACTCCCAGCCATTTTAACCCTTGAGTTTATCCATCTATTTAAAACATCTTTTGCTACTAATCACCTAGCCGGTAAAGGAAACCCCCTTGATTCAGCCTCTGCTCACCTCTGCACCTTCCTCTGCCACCCCCCATAAAGGCCTAGAATGGTGCTTCAGGACGCACTGTGCTCTTTCATGTCTCCCCTCCTTTGCACAACCCCTTTCTTCAATCTGCATATCGTTTGCTAACCCTTCCCATTCTGTTCAAGAGGTTCTTAATGGGTTTTCAAGACCTGATCAGGCACAGTGCCTTCCCAGAAGCTTTTCTGGTTGGTACCTCTGCCACTACTCTCATAGGACATCAATTTTCCTGCTTGTAGAAAACTCTAAGCTCAGGTGGCGGTTTTCCCCCATAGACTGTAAACTCGTTAAAAGAGAAGCCTGCTTTTGTGAGGAACATGTGTGTTTCTCACTCCCGGGGTGGGATCTTCCCCCTTTCAGTTACTAGATTTGAGATCTTTCACAAGTCACTTACCTCTTTGGACTCTCAGTTTCCTCATGCCTGATATGGGAATCCTGGGACTAATATGCCTGCTATTTATCAGGTGCTGACTACATGTGAAGCACTTCCTCAGTTCATTTTATTTAATCCCCACCCAATTCAATAAGAAATGAGACAATATTACTGACCCCCTTTTCAATGAGCATTCTCAGGCTCAAAGCTGACAAGCATGCCCTAAATCACACAACTCCCTAGTGGTAGAGCCAATATTCAAACCCAGATCTGACTCTTCATTGTTCTGGGGCCTGTGTGTATGCAAAGCACCTACCCCTATGCCTGTCCAGGAGGGGCTAGGTGGACCAATGGGTGGATGATTAGATCAGTTTTAAAAATTGCCTTGAAAAGGCAGGATCCAAATGGATCTCTTCCTGTGTTGGAGCCTAATGTGCATAGTTTCTCCAAGCTGATGGCAAAGGTTAAGAACATGAAGACTCCTAGCACCCCCTTGACACCTGGGTGCTACTGCAAAACCAGGTCTTCCTCCCCTCCACTTACTGCCCCTCAAATAACAGGTAAAGGGAGCCTAGCTCCTTGACAACTGAAAACCAGAAAAAAATGGCCTTTGAATAGGTATTAAATCACCTTGACAGCTGCCACCAGGAAGCCAGCCCTCAGTGTCCCACGCTGCTGTCCTTCCGTGCAGTGTCAGGGTATCTTGCTGCTGGAGAGGACAGGCAGAGGACAGTCAACTGAGTGCCACTCAAGAGTTCAAACTTAATCTGTAGCTAAACAGTAAAAATCCAGGATATTTACTGTTTTCTTTCCTAACCAATAATTTAGTGAAGGACAGGAAAAAAAAGTCAAATATTTCTATATTTATATACAGACACGTGTAAAAATCTTTTCTAATGAAAAGATTCTGTGTTGCAGCTGAGTATGTATAAATAATGCCATGGATTTCATAAGAAAAAAACAAAGCTTGTCAGTTTATCTAGGACCAGCGACCACATTTTTTAGTAGCATGCTTCATCAATAGACTTGGTTACCAGGGATACTGATTGTTTTTTTAAGTGTTGAAGTTGTTAAACAGCATGGTCTCCTACAGAATCCTAGAAGCAGAATATGTAATACCTCCTTTCCATCTTATTGCCATGTTCCCTGCTTGCCCTTCTGCCTTTCTCTGTTCCCCTCTCCACTTTCCCTCCTTCCTTCACTTTCTAAATATCCATGCATTAGACCTAATTCCTTTTATAATAAAAGGGGTATGCAGTTGTTACTCTGGTGCTTAAGCATAGAAATTTTCTTTTATAACACCACAGGCAATAACATTTCTAGGTATAATATCAAAACCATGATTCACTCTAGCTTGCTACATAAATAGACAATTAAGTTATTTTTTATAAAACATGACTTTTATGCTGGATCTGGTTATTTTTGAAGAAAATGAAATACTAAGAGTGCTGATACAACAATGGTTTTGTGTTAATTTTTAAGTAATCCATATAGAGTGATTTATTCCAAAGCTTAGGTTCTTTGATCAGAAGGGCTTTAATTTAGTTCCTCCATTTACCAGTTGTGTGTTCTTGGAACAGTTATTTATACTTTATAAGTCTCAGGTGGCTCATCTTTCTCCTGCAGATAACAAGAGTACCAATCTCATCATCATGTTGTATAAATGAAACCAGATACTCTGTATAATGCTTAGCACAGTACTCCACCTACATATAAAAGATACTAAATCAATGGTTGTTGTCGTTGTTAAATGCGGTCAAATTGAGTCTGACTCATAATGACCCTATGTACAACAGGGTGAAACACTCACCAACATTGTGTCAGTGCTTCTCTGCTATTCATAGGGTTTTCAATAGCTGATTGTTTCAGGAGTGGGCTGCCACGTTCTTTCCCCATAAATCAGTGGTAGCTACCATTTATTATTATTATCCCATTGAGAAGGTATAAGGATTATATGAGATAGTGCACTAAGTTGTGTGACAGGACGTATGTGATAAACATTAGATCCATTGTGGTTATCCCTGGCTTGTTACAACTGTTCAGTATATGAAATACTGCTATTTCCCAGAGTTCTCATCTTTGCCCTCTTTGTTCTGTTTGCTTCATTGCCAGTCAAATAACATAGCCCCATAACTATTTAATCACTTCCCCACCTTTTGCTCCGTTTCCAATTATGCCCACAGTATACACCTTCCCTTGCCCATTCTAAGCAGATAGATCCATGCAGCACTGTGGAGCGTTCTAGAGCTGCTCATGTTAGCTGTGCAAACTTACACAAATTACTCCCCTTTCTAGCTCGCAGGTCATTTTTATGCACACTATGTGGATAAGACAGGTCATCTCTGAGATCCCTCTCTGCTAGAAATCCATAGACTCTTAGATTCCATTTTAACCAGGGATCTTAGGGGAGCTACACAATACTGAAGAACAGGTCATACAGACCAACTGTTTGCAGTGAATTCAAAGATTTGGTATGGAAAGAAAAATGGTGAACAGTGTAACTCAATTAGTTTTATTCTAGTATAAGGTACAATTAGTTTAGTATAAGGTACAATAGTACAATTAGTTTTATTCTAGTATACTAGTATTCTAGTATAAAGACCTTGAGAATATGGTGTCCAAAAGTGTTGCTATGAAAATAATCCTCAGCTTTACTAGAAGTATAAGCACGTGCACCCAAGTGCCAAGCATTTGAAACTTAACTACATGTATTGTAGGGAGTGTAACACCAAACCTATATCCATGTGGCAGTCTTTGCCCTAGAAAGGTTAATTCCATTGCTCATTAGAGGTAATTCTGACTTAATACGGAAAATCTAATAGAAAACTGTAGGGCTCCAACTAGGCTAGTTTAGTAGGATTTTCTTTGCTTAAGAGTAGAAAAAGATTATCCTTCATTAACTTAAAATGTCAGGTTATATCACTCCAGGATTGGAATAGGGAATGAGAATATGGGGGTGAGGAAAAGAAAGTGCATGCAGAGTTCTACACAGCTCTTATACTCTTCCAGATTATTGTCAATAGTGGGAAATGTGGTCTCATTTCAAGTTTTAAAATCAGCTGACAGGTGATTTCCTGAAATCGAATCAGATTCTCCTATTTTTTGTACTTTGTGATATAAAAGGCTATCCAAATCAAGCTAGCTTACTGGGAAACGTTCTGCCACCTCTTGCTTACAGGGCTTCTCTATCTGCTCCAACTGCGCTTTTAGCCAAGAAGGAGCACAGAGCCAGATTTCTCATTAGCAGTAAACCTGATGGACCAAGAGCAAGAGGGTTCCAAAGCCCTGCTGGGGCACATTGGGCCCAAGGCCTGTGTGCTGCGGTAATAGGCTGTGTCTGGGGTTGAAGGATCGCCTGGCTCAGGATGTTTCCTAAGTTTATGAAGCCGGGTGTGTGTCCATGGTGGGAGACCTTGGACCAGGTAAAGGACTCTTCTTGACACTTTTGGGCACTTTCTTTTTCTTTTTTTCTAGAGGGTGGGTGGTACTTAGGGGTTGAACTTAGGGCTTCACATATACATTGCAAGTGCTCTCCCACAAAGCTTCACCTCCAGGCCATTTTTCATTATTATTTTAAGTCAGCATCTTTCTAAGTTACTCAGGCTGCCTCTGGCCTCAAACTTGTGATCCTCCTGCCTCCACCTCTCAAATCACTGGGTTTACAGGCATGTGGCACCATGCCCAGCTTCTTTTTGTCACTTTCACCTCTAGTTTAGCTCATCTTATGATTTGATGAGGAGCTAGGGTTTAGCTCAGTTGCTAGAGTGTTGCTGCACACTCTCTGAAGACCAGAGTTCAATCCCCAGCATTGCCAAAATGGGAGAAAGACGCAGCAATCCACTCCCAAACCAATCCTGAAACAATCAGCCATTGAAAATCCTGTGTGGGTCACTATGAGTCGGACCTGACTCCATGGCACCTAACAAAAACAACAAATAATTTGATGTAAATATTAGATGGAACCACCTAAAACTTGTCAAGGTTTCATATGGTTGGACCTAATATTTTACCTGAAAGGGGTCTCTCATTTGAATACTGGCTGCTTGTTATCACTGTGTTGAAAGGAAAGAAGATTCTTGGATAGCAGGGAGTTCAAAGTGGGAACGTTTGCCTAATTCCCATCTGCCCTTCCCTGAATAGTCTGTTGTGTTAAAAAAAGAAAAATCTAATTGGGGACCCCTGATTGTGTAACAGAACTCCACCATGGTTTTTTGGATTTTAAATCATAATCATAGAGGTATAAATAAAAGAAAAATTCTTCATCCATTAGCTGGCTGCCCTAATAAATAGCACAACCAACTCTGTTTTTAGCTCTTGTGTTAGAACCAGCTGTGGCATCTGAAGGGTATATGTGCCCCAGTCCATTTATCTGACATGTAATTATATACAGTTAATGCACAGATCTGTGGATTTTAATAAAAACGTCCATCTACGTAGCCACCACCTAAATCAAGATACAGAACCTCTCAACACCTTGAAAATTCTCTTCAGACCCATTCTAGCCAATCTGAAGCTTTCCCTCTACCCTGAGAGATATTCACTATTTTGAATTTGCCCTATCAGTTCATTTGGCTTATTCTTGAACTTTATATGAATTCATCCATGCAGTCTTTGTTCTTTCATGTCTGGTTTCTTTGGCTCAACACCACCCATATTTTCTTGAATTTCAGGGGTCTGCTACATTTTATTGATTTATGTATAATTTTATTGCATGAGCATAACACGAGTTGTTTATCCATTCTTCTGTTGGAGGACATTTGGGTTATTTATAGTTTGGAGTTATTATGAATAAAGCTACCATGAATACTCTTGTCCACATTGTTTTGAGGAAATGTGCATTTATTTCTCTTAGGTCTATACATAAGAGTGAAATTGCAGGTTTTATAGGCAAACACTTAACTCGCAATAAACAACTACACAGTTTTCTAATGGCACTTGCAGTAAATGTAGTATATGACTCTCTGTCTTCCTAGGACTGTTGTGAGGGGATGGAAGGAATCTTAGTACTGTAGGAGATGAGGGGGAGAAGAATATTGAGGGACAATTATAGTTCTCACCATAAAGCCCATGCCAAAATTTCATGAATGCATTTACTGAGATGATTCCTTCTTTGAATTTTAATATTATGAGACTTAAGCACTAACCTGTTATGAAGCATCAGCTGCTCTATTTCTGTAACTGGAGGTAAACTCTGCGGAGGCTCTGACTACTGTGGTGGACTAAAGTTCCTAAAGGGCAGCAAAATGGTTTTCTTTTATTTCAAGGGTGATGAGAAATGCCAGATAGCAGGAATATTAAAGTCTTTCAGTGACTTTGATCCATCTTTCCTTTGATAAGGTTATGTTTTTTGGCTTCTGGCTGTGCCCACCTAAGCCTTCCCTGCTCTTGTTGTTATTAAGTACCATCAAGTTGGTGTCCAACTCATACAACAGATGAAATAGTATTGTCAGTGCTTCTGTTATTCATAGGGTTTTCAATGGCTGATTGTTTTTTGGGATTGGTTGCCAGGTCCTTCTCCTGAGCCTACAGCACCTGGTGTTGCCAGGTGGTCTCCCCTCCAAGTACTAACCAGGGCTGACCCTGCTTAGCTTCTGAGATCTGATGGGATCAGACCCCACAGTGGTATGGCTGCAGGCTCCCTTCTCTTAGTAAAAGAGCAAATATCTATGGATTTTGATACGTGAATATAGATTCACTTTTTTTCCTATTCATTATGCTCTAACTTTAAATTTCTCTACTGATAATGAATTTGCTAGTTCTGAAGGAGTTAAATGTTTTGTGGTCCTCAAGTTTACAAAAATATTTACTTACATGAAAATAGGTAACTTGGGTTGTTTAGTAGGGCAGATCTCTTATTTTCCTTCTATTAAATTTATAAATGTTGGTGGGGGAGAGAGCAGTAAGTCATTTGCTATATCCATTATGCAACTAGTAAATCAATTTTGTTTACATACTCATCACCTATGTATTTTACAGAATATTATGACCTAAAGAAGAAAAGAAAAAGTGGAAATTTTAATTAACATGCAATGAGAATCATATGCAATCATGAGTTATACTCTCATTGATTTTTTTCTTTCCCCTTTTTTTCATATAGTCATATAGTTGCATCCTATGTTTTGTGTTTTTCCTCTCCCTCTTTACCCCGATGCATTGTTCCCCTTCCCCCTTCTCCAACCTCTGCTCCCACCTGCTGATCCCCTCCCCCTCCTGTCCAGTCCACTTGTATTTTTCATTCTTAGATAAGTATGACTGTTCATTTTTAAGTATGTATATATGTAAGAACTTTTTTCCTTTAACTTAGATTTGCTCACACATATGAGTGAGAATATATGTAATTTCTCTTTTTGAGTCTGGGTTAATTCACTTAAAATGATCTCCAGCTCCATCCATTTTGCTGCAAATAACATAATTTCATTTTCCTTTACTACTAATATTCATATATATATATGTATATATATGTATATATGTATGTATATATATATATATATATTACAGTTTTTCAAACCACTCCTCTGTTTATGGATACTTTGGTTGAGTCCATCCCCTTGCAATTGTGAAGAATGCTGCATTAAATATGGAAATGCAGGTGTCCCTGTGGTATGATGGCTTATCTTCCTTTGGGTGTATTTCCAGGAGTGGCATAGCTAGGTCATATGGCAGTTATGTTCTTAGTTTTCTATGGTACCTCCATACTGATTTCCAAAGTGGCTGAACTAGTTTATAGTCCCACCAGTAGTGTAAAGGTGTTCATTTATCTCCATATCCTCTCCAGCATTTCTTATTGTTTGTTAATCTTGGACATTCTTACTGGAATGAGATGGAATCTCAGTGTTGTTTTGATTTGCATTTCCCTAATGGCTAGGGTTGAGGTTTAGCTTGATTGGTAGAGTGCTGCTCTGCGCTCTTGGATACCCTGGGTTTGATCCTCAGCACTGTTATAATGGGGAGAAAGATGTGGCAATCCACTCCTGATGCAATCCCCAAACAATCAGCTATGGATAGCCCTATGAATAGTAGACAAGCACTGACATAGGGCCAGGGATGGCCTAGTGTCAGAGAGTATGTCATTCTATTGTACATAGTGTCCCTATGTGTCAGACCCAACTCAGCAGCACCTAACAACAATAGGTAGAGATATTGAGCATTTTATCATGTGTTTATTGGTCACTCATATTTCTTCTCTTGAGAACCATCTGTTGAGTTCTATTGCCCACTTATATGTGGGGTTATTTGTTATTTTAGTGTTTTATTTCTTAAGTTCTTTGTATATTCTGGAAATTAGTCCTCTGTCAGATGTATAGGATGCAAAGATTTTAGCCCATTCTCTGGGCTCTCCCTTTACTCTGTTAATTGTTTTCTTTGCCATACAAAAGTTTTTTAGTTTTATGTAATCCCATCTGTCAATTCTTGGTACAGTTTTCTGGGCAACTAGAGTCTTGTTGAAGAAGTACAGGCCTATGCCTATGTGTTGGAACATGTTCCCTATCTTTTCTTCTAATAGTTTTAAGTTTTCTGGTTTTATGTTGAGGTCTCTGATCCATTTTGAGTTGACTCTCATACTGATTGAGAGATGTGAGTCTATTTTCATTCTTCTGCATGTGGAAATCCAGTTTGCCTAGCACCATTTGTTGAAGAGGCTGTCTTTTCTCCAATGTACATCTTTAGCCCCTTTATCAAAAATCAGGTAGCTGAACTTATGTGGGTATGTCTCTGGGTCTTCAATTCTGTTCCATTGATCTTCATGCCTATTTTTGTGCCAGTACCAAGCTAGTTTTGCCACTATGACCCTGTAATGCAGTTTGAAATCAGATATTGTGATACCTCCTGCACTATTTCTGCTGATTAGGATTGTTTTGATTATATGTGGTCTTCTGTGCTTCCACACAAATCTCTGCAGTCATGGACAGCTCTACGGAATGAGTCTGTGGACTGCAGAGCATCTAGCGTAGTGAAGTCACTTGACAAAGTGTGGCCCTACCCTACAGTCATAGAGAAGAGCACAATGGCGGTCAAGGGCTTAACAAGCTATGTAGCACAGAGACAAGAATATTTTTCTTGGTATCTTTTATGGCTTGGTAGTAGAAAAATGCTGACTGCCATCAAATGGCATGAAGTTCTCACATTTATGGACAGTAGTGAAACCCTGAACTTGTGCCATTAACTTAGTATCTACCCTCACATAGCTCTGTGAAAATTCCCCCCAGTGTATTGTTCTGTGATCTACTCACTAGTCTGGCCTTTGAACTCCTTTACAGCTTGGATGGGGATAGAGAAGGTAAACAAACAGCAGGCAGCAGCCAAGAGAAATTGACACCTTTAACTGGCAAGTTCTTAATCTCTGAGTCTCAATTACCTCATATTTAAAAGAAGTATAATAAGAGTTCTTATCCCATGGAGTTCTTGTGCGGATTAACTGAGTTCATTCTGGTGAAACTCTTTAGAATACTGCCAGGTACTGACTAAGCACTTGTTGCCATCCTTTCTGGAATTATTATTTCTCTGGTGTCATTGCTTTAAAAACCAGTCAGAACACTTCTGTTTGTTTCTTTGCTTGCTTGTTTTTTGTGGTTTGGACCCTGCACCCACACACACACTGTCACCCCTCCCCCTACATCATTCAGAACCATTCTTAAATGGGTCATTAAGAGCTCATCTCCCTTGTTTAAAAAGCAAAATAACAACAAATTTAGTTTAAAATAGGAATTGGCTTTCATTAGCAATTTTGAATTGGGCAGCATCCTATCTAAAGATAAGATAAGGCACTCCAAGGAGCTGAGCAGAGGGGGTTGATTTTAGAGGCAGAAAAGAGCTGAGGAAAGCAGAAATAGGTAGTGAAAACCAGATATACCATTTTAAAGCTGTTTTCCTTAGCAGGCTGTGAGGAGAGGAGACTTCCTTACAGTTCTGACTCAGGTAAACTGGGTCCCTTCTGACTAAATCTCCTGTTTTGTTTTCATTTTGTTTTGTTTTTGTTCCTGTTTCTTACTGTCCATTTCAAAGTTTGGTTTGATTCCATTGCACCTAGGATGAATGACTCCGCTCTAGTTTGTTCTGGTCTCTTGGGCCTGGTGTAGGAGCTCAGTCAGAACAATGGCCTTCCATAAATTTCATTTAACATCTCTTGAATTTAAAAAATTCATTTTTATTTTTAGTAAATTTTATTTTTAGAGTAGTTTTAGTTTCTTAGCAAAATTGAGAGAGAGGTATAGATATTTCCATAGACTTTCTACCCCCACATATATAGAGTTCTTTCTTGGGATTGCATAACCTGTGAGTTTAGGCAAATATATAATGATATGTATCCATCATTATAGTATCAGTCAGAGAACTTCACGGACCTAAATATCTTTGAATTCTTAATAGAGTATATTTTTCAGTTCCCAGAAGCACTCAGGAGGAAACTGGCAAGGATGTTTAGTCTTTCAAAACCCAAAGATTAGTTGACCAAAATATGACTCAAAGAGGATTACATTAAAGAAAAAAAGACTGGGAGAATTATACTAAAGAAAAAATTATTCTCAGAAATTTTACTCTGAGATCTCACTTGAAATTCAGTGTTGAACCTGGTAACATTTACCTATGTTACCAGGTAATAAATAAAATTCAAATAGATGAACTGTCTTATGAGTAAAGAAAGAAGTTTGAAGTATTGTCATTGTGAATATAGTAAACTGCTGAAGATAAAATTTTTAGTATATTTGGAGTCTTAGCATGAAAGCTTTCATCACCATAATGCTGACATTTTTGTTTTTAATTTAGTTGAGTTTAATAAGCTCTTCAAGCACTTTCTGCAATCTTGAGCAAAGATATTCATGAGTATATTTTTGCTAAACCACAATAATGAATTATTTATTTTGAGATCTGTCTGTATTTGTAGCTACTCATACCACCAGTTTAGAAAAATGAAAACCTTTGGATTTTATATCTGACTTTTCTGAAGTGAATGTGATGTGAATTGAAAAGGGAACCAACTATTTGCAACCTGCATAGCTGATAAAAGAGCCTGATATTGAAATTCTATAAGGTGATCAGAAAGACTTACATAGCCCTATAGAAAAAGTGCAAGCACTTTTTAAAATATGGTGGAAAATACAAATTATTTGTTAAAATATAAAAACATGCTTAAAGTCATGAATAATCAAGAAATTGCAAATAAAACTGTAATGAGGCACCATTTCACATTTTCTAAGCTGACCAAAATGACCCACTCCTAAATTCCATGTGTTAGTAAGGATATAGAACTTCTAGAAGTCTTCATTTCCTCTGTCTACTGGAAAAACTACTTTGGAAAACAGTTTAACATTATTTAGTAAAATTGAGAATACTACACAGCAACTTGTTTCTTAAGTGTGTATCTTAGGGAAACTGTTGTATATATGCATAGTTGACACGTATAAGGATATCTGTATTAACACTGTTAATAAAATCTAAAGATGACTTCATATGTTGTTGTTGTTGTTAGGTGCCGTCGAGTCGGTATCCGACTCATAGCGACCCTCATAGGGTTTTCAATGGCTGAGTGCTTCGGGATTGCCTTGGGAGTGGATTGCCAGGCCCTTCTCCCACTTTTTGCGGTGCTGGGAATTGAACTGGGGACCTCAGAGACTGCAGCGCAGCACTCTACCCACTGAGCTAAATCCCAGCCCTGACTTCATATAGAATAGATATATGAATTATTTTATATGACCAATATCACAGTGAGAAAGAGTGGACAACTGCTATATAAATTCCCATGAATGAGCCAAAAACACTGCCACATGTACTCCAAGGAGCAAGTCATAATAAATATATACAGTATGATTCCATCCATGTTGCACATATTATTTAGGGGTACATCCAAATGTGATAACACTATAAATATAATGAGGGGATGATTTTCCATAAATTCAGAAGAGTTACCTGTTGTTATTGTTCTTAGGTGCCGTCAAGTCGTATCCCACTCATAATGACCCTTATAGGGTTTTCAATGGCTGATTGTTTTGGGATTGCCACGGGAGTGGATTGCCATATCCTTCTCCCATGTTTTTGGTGCTGGGAATCGAACTCTGGACCTCAGGGACTGCAGAGCAGCACTCTACCAACTGAGCTAAAGCCCAGCCCCCGGAAGAGTTACCTATGAAAGGAAAATGGTTAGGAGGGAAATAATAACAAGAATGGCATCCAGAGGAATCCTAAGTTACTGTTAATATTCTTTGTTCACTTCAGTGTTACGTATGTAATAGTGCTTTTCTTTTCCTTCAAACTTTAAAGAGATCTTATACAATTTCTTAAATGTGTGATTAGTCTTTACCCACTCATTACACAAAATGCACACATGCACACACAAGGACAAGCATACTCTTTATCAAGTGAACATATTGCCTCAGGTTTTCTGTAAATAGGGGAAGTTGAATTATAAATAACTAAATAACAATGGAACCAAAACATAGCAAACTAATTTTATAACCTGGTTAGTGATAGTGTATCCTTGCCAAGATTTACCAACTACACAACCATATTCCAGATATTTTCTTCATTTTTGTTGCTTCTCACTGTAGCACTATAAAACAGATAATGGGCTAACTTTACAGAGAGGTGAACCATGAATCAAAACTGTTAAATAATTTACCCTGTCCTCAGTCTGAATGTGGCCTAGTGGCTGCTGTGACATTCAGATTCAGTCTGCCAGACCCAGGCCCTATTTTCTCCATTCTTCCCCAATCTTGTTCTTGGTTTAACATTTTTCCTATATAAAAAGGCAATGTTAGAGATAAATTAATACTTAGGTGAAGTCTTAGGACAAATGATGTCCATATTGGACTTCCGTCCACCCCTTTCCTGTTGGAACTTTCCGCAAGAATAAGAAGTTAGGGTTTCATCACCCACTGACAGGATGGCACTGTACTTTCCTCGCCTAGGAGGGCTAATCAACATGAAGGCACAAGCATTTTGCAAAGTATTGTGTCATGGCTCAGGTCAATTCAATTACATTTTTTATAATAACCAGATTTTCATACTGGAACATGTCAAATAATTGGCTGCACTGAAAAATGCTAGGGATCTTTTGTAAGAAAATTAATGGAACTGACTCATTCATCTCTGGAAATTATATTTGAAATCCAGAAAAATGTAGTTCTTTCATTTCCTCCATCCATGATTTATTCCCTCTGCAGCACATTAATCTCTCTGTTGCTTTGCAAAAGTTGTACACAGTCCTCATATTTCTTCCTAAGAGTGCTCTGTGGCAAAACTCTTTGGGAGCTGGAGTCTGATTCACCAGCAGAAGGTCTAGCAGGTCTAGGAGCTCAATAAAGGCAGAGACAGCTCCTATCTCAATAAGCTCATAGCACCAGAAGTCTGTGGAATAAGAAGCAAAGATCTCTGATCAGTGTCCTTATAAGAAGTTCAGTGGCACCATATTATTTGCAGTTGTAGTTCCCAAACTTTGCTAATCATACAAATTGCGTGAGAAACTAATAAGTGGTTCAGATAAGCACAAAGAGAATCTTTGACTCCACCCCAGACTTATGAGGAAATCAGTACACAAATAACCTTAGAGAATTCAGCTAAATTTGGAAAATATTAGTTCTTAGAGTTTAATACTCCAAAATCTTTGGCATGGCATTCAGATCCTTTTGCAAAGTAACCTCGGTATGTTCCATTTTCCCTGATTATGAAGGGAAGAACTCTGACCTTCTTCCAACATAGTCATCTAACTTTGCATCGTTCCTTCAGTAGACATTTACTGAGCACCTACTATGTACAGAATCATACTGATACCTTAGATTGTGTTTTACTCTTAACATTGCATGCTTTTAGTTGAGTTCAGGAACTGGGATAGATTTCTAAGATAAGTCATGGCACAATGTGGTGTATGGTAAATGACAATTGAAACTTCTACAAACATGGTAAATACTACAGGATAAACTTTTCTCAATCCTACAGCAGACATTGTCCATGTTCTCAGCATTCTTTCTGCTGGAATCTGGGGACAATCAAAATCTTTCTCAGAGGCCACTGTCAGACCATCTGCCTTTGGCCTATAAGACACAGTCTGTAGTCTCTGTTATAGGCCACACTGGAGAGTGCTGGTATAACAGCCCCCTTCCCTGCCAGTTCCCACTGAGGTGACTGAAGTTATAACAGGAAAAGCAGGAGTTTCCAGAAGTAGAAATTGCTAATGGGATAGGTCATTAGGTAGAGATGCCAAAATCTCATGTTTCCCTCTACTGGAGAATCAGATATTTGCTGGACTAAGACTGTGAGCGACTTTGACATTCAGACTCCACCCTCTCCTCCTGTCTGCCTGGAACATCCACATATAGCTACTATAGAAATTCATAGCATCACAACAAATGTTCTAAAAGTCCCCTTAACTACAGGCTGTCAAACTCTGATTTAATTTTATACATTCACAAGTAGAAGTTAAATTGTGATAGAAGAAAAGGAAATATAGAAAAGTTCCCAAGAAAAATATTGTGTTCTTTTTGCCATAGGTTGGTTCCAATAGGAGCAGGAGAGAGGAAAATGGAAAAAGACCTGCATTTGAGTGCCACATACTTCCTTTATAGCTATCTGTGTAAATTTGCCTTTTTCTCATCTTCAGGAAATATTGTGTGTGTGTGGTAATACTGTCTATATCATGAGCTTGTTTTCAGTGGCATAAATAACATGTGTGAGCCTGTGAAATGCCTTGTCGACTCTGTCCTTATGGCCTCAGTTTCTGGCCCAGACCCTGACACATAAGGGAAAATCTCAATATATGGCAGTCTCTAGCACATTGTACTTCACTTATCTGTAGGAAACTTATCTGCCAGTCTCCAGGCTACAAAACACTACTACAAGCCAACTAATTGCCAAAATATGTGTTAATAGGAACATGAATTTGTGAAACTCAAGAGCTTGATCCAAAAAGATTTCTACATGCAAACACTAATGAGCATTAGTTTAATTCTTCCAAGCTGCTAATAATATCTTTTCACTTAATGTACACTGCAGGCAAAATAAATGAGAAAAATGAGCAGTCATGTCATTTAAAAATTAGCCTGCCAAAAGGAGAGACAAAAATCTACTAAGACTCAAAATGTACTACTTGCTAATTATAGAATACCTACTCTGTGCCTAGTGCTTCATGAATGAGGCAGAATCTTGTTCTCAAGAAGCAGAAAGTCAAGAGCAAAATATATGATATAATTATATAAAAATGCCATAGTGAAACACATGATGTGGTATGCTAATTAAAAATGTTTATGAATAAAGTAGGATTTATTTTTATATGCCCAATGAGAATTAGGATAATACTTGTTTAATGTATTTGTATACTATAGTACCATGAGAAAATATAATAGTAACAATTTTCTGAGTAATAGTTATTAAATACTATGGCAAGTCAGTAGGGAACTTCATGATAAATGGAGAAAAGTTGGAGATTGTCCAAGATTTTGCTTTTCTTGGTTCTATAATCAACACCCACAGAAACACCAATCAAGAAGTCAAAAACCACATTGCATTGGGGAAAGTTGTTGCAAAAAACCTCTTTAAAGTGCTGAAAAATAAAGAAGTCACACTGAAGACGAAAGTGTGCCTGACTTATGCCATGGTATTTTCAGTTGCATCATATGGTGGTGAAAGCTGGACATTGAATAAGGGAAACAGGAAAAGAACTGATTCTTTTGAATAATGGTGCTGGAGACAAATAACTGAATATACCATGGACTGCCAAAAGAGCCAACAGATCTGTCTTAGAAGAAGTGCAACCAGTGTGCTCCTTGAAAGTAAGGATGGCTAGACTGTGTCTTATGTGTTTTGGACATATTATCAGGAGGGACCAATCCCTGGAGGACATTGTGTTTGGCAGAGTAGCAGGTCAATGAAGAAAAGGAAGATCCTCATTGTTGGCTGCAACAATGGGTTTAAGCATGAAAAAGATCACATGGCTGGCACAGAATGGGTGAATGTTTCATTCTGTTGCATGTAGGGTCACTACAAGTTGGGCCCAACTTGACAGCACCTAACAACAACAATGGAGAGAAAAGATACATAAAGTCTAGGACGATGAGAAGTACATAGGTGACCTCCCAATATTATGCTACTATAGATATCTGTCCAGAGCCTCATGGTGCCACAAAGACAGAAGTCAGGGGTCACATTTTCTGATTAGGGAATCAGTAAAGGAAGAACAAGATATGTCTCTTAAAACTTAAGATCCTTAGCTATCTTTGGCAGTATTGGTAAGTGTTTATGAGAAAGCCAAGAATAGGGAGAAAAGCATTGATTTGCTGCTCAGAGGAAACAGCATGAGCAAAGGCAAGAAGGTGCCAAACAGTCTTGTGCCCTCAGGAACCTACCATAAGAGAGCCAGTCCTCCATAGCTGGAGCCAGGTTGTGAGGGTGGGAAGGTATGAGAGGAGGTGAGCTGGACACGACAGGGCCAGCTCACAGAGATGTTGACATATCTACTGTGGTGAACTCAGGTTGTAACCCAGAGTCACTGAAGGAAGTTTTGTGTTCACTCATCTATTTTTAAACCAGCATGTATAGTAATCAAATTTGGATTTAGAAAAGAGTACTCTTGCTGACTACAGAGGAAGGTCTTGAGGGTGATAAGGCTGAAACTGGGGAAATGTGTTAGGCTGCTGCAGCAATTCAAGCCAGAAATCCTAAGGCTCTAAGGCCAAAGCAGTAGAATTGGAGGCAGTTGCAAGCCAGCTGAAGGAGGTGACACAGCAGGATTTAAATATGTGGCAGATTTAGGGCAGAGACAGCTTTATACACTTCAGTAGCCTTGAAGACATCACTGCATGATGCACATTGCCATAAATGATATGTTGAATGAAAGCCTTAAGTCATTGAAAGAGTAAATTACATTTAGAGTACTCTCTTTACTAAAGCAGTAAAATACAGCATCCATTTTAGAAAATGTTTTGCATGAATAATTCATTTATATTTAATGTATGACTCCCAATGATCCTAATAAATGAGGTTTACTATATACAAAGATGTAAATTTTATTTTGTAAGTAGTGTTTAAGGATCTCTATGTGTGTATTACTTCATTTAAGCCTCAAAATAATCCTGTTGGGGAAGTGTTATTGAGTCAAAATGCAGATGAGCAGTCTAAAGCTCAGATAGAGGAAGTAACTGTTTGAAGGACACACAGCTATAAGTGTTAAAGCCATTTGGATGCCAAAACCCAGTCTAATCTTACCAATGAGCTGTCATATTCTGATTAAGATGAGAAGTTATCATATATCGTCCAAACTCACATATGTACTTGGAGTTTGCTGACCTATCTTTCATTTTAGATAGTGCTCAGGACTGACACAAATGTGTTTGATGGATGTAAGCAGACTCACTAATGTTAGATTTGAACGAGAGGAAGACATCAATGAGGAGCTGGCATTTTCTGGCTTGGGTGACTCAAAAAATGGGTGTGTCATTAACTGGGAAAGAGAATAGGAGAAGAAGCCAGTGTTATAGAAAGATAATTATTTCTTATTATGTTGATTTCAAGAGGGGGAGGCAGGAAGAGATATCCTTTACTTGGATCATCAAATCTAACTTGAGAGTTAAGATTCCTTCAATTCTATTACTGTCATGAACATTTTATTTGATTTTGTTATATAGTTTAAGCTGATTTTAGGATTAACATTAGAGCTATTAGGTTGTGGGGCCTTTGTATTCAGATCATGTTTTGACAACATGCATCAAAGGAATAAATGCGTGTTAAAGTTTTCATAAACTTCCTATCTTAATATTTACAAATTTTTTTCCACTTGAATAATATATATGGTTTTATGTTATGCATATGATATCACCTCTGCCTAGTCAAGGGTATAGCTATGAGATTAAGGGCCAGTGGCATACTTCAGGTGGGTTTTTGAAACTCCTGCCAACAACTCTTTTTGTTGATTAGAACCATCTAGGAAATACTCTTAATGACATTTTCTGTGCTAAAATAAACTTGCACTTCAGTGAAATGGTGTCTCCAAAATGCAAGGGAATCAGAAGTTGTGGGAAAATATAACCCAGTTTACCAGATATCAGCCTGAGACCACAATTGTAATGACATCTCCAGCTTCCTATGAAGTAACTTGGTTGTGGAGATCTGCAGCAAATCAGATTGGAGAATTCAGTTTAATTGTGGTACAGAACCACTTGTGTGATAACATTGACTGAAACAAGTGCTATATCCATTAAAGACATAAATTTAAGATCTTTAGATTCTTAAAGGTGAGAAAAAATGAAGAGGAGGCCTTATTCATTTAGTGCTTGGGACATACTCGAATATCAATTTTACTCAGTTTCCTCATCTGCAAAATGTGAATGAAAATAATCTTTATACAATATGATCTTTAAAATCAAAAGGGAAAGGGCACATAAAACATACTCAGTACGTTCAGTGACTCCCTCAATACATTGTTTAACACAAAAGCACTTAACACCTTCTTTAATAGTTGAAAACCAAGTGCAGCAATGCTTGCTTTCTTTTAGAACACCAGAGGTGAGAAAAAATCTTCCCCACATTGCTATTTAATTTGAGAGATTGGTGGGCCTAGAGAGAAGTGATTGTTTCCATAAATAATTAGATTTATTGTTCCTAAAGCTTTCTTGCTCTGAAACAATTTAAAGATATTAAGTCATTTATATGAGAAGTTGTATAGTCAAAATGAGCCCTTATCTAATATAGCCCATATAAGAATATGCCTAAATATAGGTATAATGTGAAAAGCTGAGAAATTTATTACCATCAATATGTAAAGTTATTATGAGTTTCATCCATTGCTGTGGTTCAGGGAGCAGTAGATCTGTCTGTTAGTTCAAATCCAGCTTGGGTGACCTGAGCCCTCTTCATTTCTTCCCTGAAATCAGGCTCATCTTCAAAGTTGTTCTTGTTAAGTGCTACTCAAAGGGCCTTTATAAGGTTTTCAATGGCCGACTATTTCAGGATTACTTCAGGAGTGGATTGCCACGTCCTTCTCCAGTTTCTGCAGTGCTGAGGATCAAACCTAGGTCCTCAGAGAGTGCAGAGCAGCACTCTACCAACTGAGCTAAACCCCAACCCCATCTTCAAAGTAGGGGCAAGTTATAAAAATTCACAATCAGCGCCCACATGCTTTCATGAGAAACTCCATATGACCCACTTTCAGATACCAAGGATTGTAACTCTGCCAAGAATGAGCATCCCACAATGAGCTGATAGCAGCTCAAGAATGAGAAACACCTGAAGTCACCTCTTCTAGTCCAACCCTTCCTTCCCATTCAATTCATAAATCCTTCCTTAAGTATCTTTTACACATGGTCTTTCTTCAACAACTGCTGTTCTTAGGAAGTCTCCTCTGTATCTAACATAAACCTGATTACTTCACCCTAAGAAAATAAAGCCTCTAACTTTATGCTTTTTGAAACTTAGATGTTCTTTAAGCACGTTGTTGGTTTAAATAAGATCATGCATCTGAAATATCTATGTAAATTAGGGTATTGAATAAGAGTACTCATCTCATGACTATCTTAACCAGGTTAAGATAGACTATACTAGAGTGCCTGTAGCCTTACCACTGTGGCGCCCGATCCTGTCAGATCTCAGAAGCTAAGCTGGGTCAGGCCTGGTTAGTACTTGGATAGGAGACAGCCTAGATACACTTAGCCTTTGGAGAAGGACCCAGCAACCTACTCCCAAAAAACAATCAGCTATTGAAAACCCTATGAATAGCAGAGAAGCACTGACAATAGCATTTCATCTGTTGTACATAGGGTCACTATGAGTCGGACACTGGCTCCACAGCACCTAACAACAATATACTGCTGCAATAAATAATCTTTAACAATACAACAGACGTTTACTTCTCAACCCACACTACATGTTACTTGGGGCTTGAGGCAGAGCCCTGATCTGTATAGTCACTCAGTACCCAAGATGATGGAGGTGCTAGGATCTTGTAGCTGCACCACTAGGAGTAAATTCCCTGATAGCTTAGGCAGAAGAGAGAGGGTTGCACTCTGACCCATTGCAGACCATTGACCAAAACAAACTACAGAGCCCTTCCAAACTATAAGGGGCCCAGGAAATAGGGGAACATATGGAGATTTAGAGAGAGCCCTTCCAAACTATAAGGGGCCCAGGAAATGGGGAACATATGGAGATTTAGAGAGCCTTAAATGTTTCACTTCTTGTGTTTCTATCTCAGCTGAACAAAACAAAAGACCTTTTTTTTTTTTTAACTTTCCCTCTTAATCCTTTAATTGCTATTATGCTGTGGCTTAAAATGTATGTTGCTCATTTTTAAAGTCATCTTAATAAGTATTTTTCATGGTACATGGAGCAAATGGGTTATTTCATGCTGTTTTCTTGTCAAATAGCAGCACTGTTTTATTGTTTCTTTCCTAAGAAATAGGGACATTATGACCTGAAGCTTTCTATTTTTATCCTTACAGCTAGGCAAATTTATGTTGTGCTTTTACAAATATCAACTTGATCTTTGCCTGTACTAGATTTCCATATGATTTGTATAGTTTATTTCTCTAATTGACTATAGATTCTGATTCACTAATTCCTATTAAAAGTAGTAAATATTTATTAGGTTTTTAGCATGTAACTTAATGAGTTCCATTATGACATCTCCATATATCCATATCCTTGTACATTGCTCATGTTCACCCCCTCCATTACCCTTTCATGAACACTTTGCCTCTTCCTGGTGCACTTCCTTCCCACTAGTGGTCCCCTTTCTACTTCCATATCGTGTGTGTGTGTGTGTGTGTGTGTGTGTGTGTGTGTATTTATATATCATATATATAAAAATCCAGATTTTGTCTTTGAGAACAAAGCATATGATCCTTCTCTTTGTTTCACCTGTTACCATTTTTTACTGCTTGTTCCTTCATTTCTTTAGTAACTTTTCTCCCTGCACATAGTCCCACACATACCAAAATATTGAATATTTATTGAAATCTAGCATCTACATGTGAGAAAAAACATGTGATGTTTGTCTTTCTGGGTCTGGCTTATTTTGATTGAAATGTTCCTCTCCAGTTCCATCTATTTTCCAGCAAATGCCATAATTCCACCCTTTTTATGGATGAATAAAATTCCATGGTATATATATGCCACATTTTCCTTATCCATTCACCTACTGATGGACACCTAGGTTGATTCCATATCTTGGCTATTATAAATAGCACCACAATAAACATGGATGAACAGGTCTATCTATCATATGTTGGCTTATATTCCTTTAGGTATATACTCAGGAGTAGTGTAGCTGGGTCATATGGTAGTTCAATTTTTAGTCTTTTGAAGAACTTCCATACTGATTTCTGTAGCGGCTACACTAACCTACATTTCCAACAAACGTGTATTTGTGTTCCTTTCTCCCTGCATGGTCACCAGCATTTGTTGTTTGTGTTGTTGATGCTGGTTATTTTGCCTGGGATGAGAGGATATCTCAATGTTGTTTTCATTTGCATTTCCCTGATGGCTAAGAATGTTGAATATTTTATCATATGTTTATTGGTGTGCTAGAAGAACTAGGATATAAAATCAGATTTCTTTCCTAAAGCCTAATTTACTAAGGTCAAGGAAAATCACACATGTGAGCATCGCCACCTTTGATGTTTACAACCCTGGGTGAAGTCATGATAACACTGACTCTGAATTACAGAAGCATCACGGCCAAGGCAGCACTCAAGATGACAACCTTTGGAGCTAGATTGCCTCAGTTATGAATTTGAGTTCTGGCTCTGATATTTTCTATCTAAGGAAACTGAGGCAAATTGCTTTTAAACTTTTCCATGCCACAGTTTCCTCCCTTGAAAAATATGAATAAAAATAATGTCTTTAGAGTACTTAGTATAGATTAAGTAGTTACTACAACTAAAGTACCTAGGCCTGTATGTGACAATTAATATTGGCTATTATGTTTTAGTTCTGATCATGTGCTTTGAAGATACAAGTGAGCATAATGAAGTAGTAATTTTAAAGAACTTGTTGTTGTTGTTGTTGTTAGGTGCCGTCAAGTTGGTATCCGACTCATAGCAACCATCTGTACAATGGGGAAACACTATTGTCAGTGCTTCTCTGCTGTTCATAGGGTTTTCAATGGCAGACTGATTTTGGGGAGGGGGTTGCCAGGTCCTTCTCCCATTAAAGAACTTACAATGCATATATTTTATTGTTGTTAGGTGCCATATTATATGTGTGTGTGTGTGTGTATTTTGTAGAGACAATAATTTAATTTGATCCCCACAACAGCCCTATTAAGTGAGTTATCTTCATAAAAGATACAAAACTTGAAGCACACAGAGTACAGTAATTTACCTTGGTCACCCAGCTAGCTGGTAAGTGGCAAACCAGGAGTCCATTCACGTCTGTCAGAGCAGCAATAGGAAGATAGTGCTCCATTTTTAATAGGATATGAAAAGACTTCCCCTAAATGGGAAAACAGAGCACTGACTATAATGTAGATGTAATCCACACCAATAACAGAGGCTGACAATGCTGCCACCTTCCTCCTCCTCCTCCTCTTCTTCCACTACTACTACTACTACTTCTTCTTCTTCTTCTTCTTCTTCTTCTTCTTCTTCTTCTTCTTCTTCCTCCTCCTCCTCCTCCTCCTCCTCCTCCTCTTCCTTCTCTCCTCCTCCTCCTCCTCCTTCTTCTTTTTCTTCTTCATGTTTTCTACCTCCAGACTCCACGGCATTTCTGGCCTCAGGGATGCCAATGTCTCACACTTAACTGGTGTGGAGGGCTTACATCTTTCCAGGCTCCCCAGTGTCCCAGAGCCGTGTTCCCATCTTTTCTCCTACCAAATGCTGAGCACTCACAGGGTGCCCTGGTGAACTGTCATGGCTGCTCTTGTGCTTTTATTTTTTGAACAGCTCATTCTGATCTCACTCTGAAACCATTGGCCTTAACTTAACCTGCAATTTCTTTCTTTATTTCTTGACATTTTCTCATTTCTTCTACATCTTTCCTTTTTCCCTCAGGCATAACCAGGTTTTCAAAGCCCGGTCTTTATGGTACATCATTGTACTGTGTCATGAGCTACCTTATTGTCTTGAATTTTCAAGCCTTGAATGATTTTTTTATTTTTTCTAATTTGTTTTGATAGTTGTTTTTAAAGTTTCAGAATTTCATAAAAATAAAGCTGGTAATAAATGCTTAAAAATTCTGTTTGTGGAAGAAGGTGTCACCATTTGCAAAGTTGGGGGGAAAATATTGTCCAAGCAATGTTTTTAGTCATGAAAAAATATCCAAATATTATTCGTGTATTGTTTCTTATATCATCAAGTTGCATTTCTTTGGTCTTGCATCAGAGCTCCATGTCATAAGAGAGGATTGATAAATGAAACTGGCAATAAATAAGTAAAAGCTGGTTCATACCACACCATAGGTGATATCAATATGACCAGCTGGGATGTACAAAGACAAAATCACAAAATGTTCAAGTCTGTGGTCACATCTGGGTACAACTATAGACTTAACCTAAGAATGTGTCTATTGTGATGGTACATCCCTTGGCCTTGGTCACGAGATTTTATTATGCCCAGATCATCATGTCCATTCTGTTAGGAAACTAATCTTTATCACTGAAGTTTTAAAAACTTGTTTTGACATTTGCATTATCATATAATTCTTGCTTCTTTCCTTTTACTGTTATCATAGTAGGAGTAGAATGTCTTGCTTATATCTTGTGATTCTAGCACTTGACAAGAGACTCACATACAGAAGTTTGTGACTGGGCACAAAGACCCAGTGTGTTTCATGTTTTGTATTTCTCCAAAGCACATACAGACCACCTAATGCTGTCCTTCACAAATATTCCAGAAATTTAATATGATTCAGAAAACTAAGGCTGACTTTTTGTTGGAAACACTTCCTAACCCTGAATCAATTATAGAAAAAATGCACTTTTTAATGATTCAAAGGAATCTGACCAGCCAGCCAGAATTCTTTTATTCTTAGACTAGATTAAGAAGTGCATGTGTCAAAACATCTGAGATCCTGCAGACATGGTTCTGTTGAATTTTGCATTTGAAATCTGTTCTATTTTCCTTCATTATATGGTTTTTATTCACTACTAATGAAGCATTTCAGATGAGCAGCAATGGAGTGATAGATATGTTACTAAGTGCTTCAAGAGGGTAATCAGAGGTTCTTTTTCTAAAGAAATTTAATATCCACAAAAATAATTCTACCTCTCTTTGAAATTCCTATGGTAAATCCAAATCAGTTGACTCATTTAAGGCCATTTTTCATTTCTTATTGGTACTTAGGAGTTGAACCCAGGGACTTGCACATACTTTGCAAGTGCTCTACCACTGAGCTGCAGCCTCGGCCCTTTTATTACTTTTTTATCTTGAGAAAGGGTCTCTGTAAGTTATGCAGGCTACTTCTGCTCCAAAATTTGTGATTCTCCTGCCTTGGCCTCCTAAATTGCTGTGATTACAGGCTTGAGCCATGGCACCTGGTTTAAGGCCACTGTTAACCCAAAAAAGAAGTCATGACACTTTGCATTTGCAACTTATCTTAGAAATAAAGCCCTCTGGTCCTTTAATTTTATAGATAAAGAAGATGAGTGTCAAAATAGTTGAAGAATTAATGCCAGGTTCCAGAGACTAAGAAGCAGAAGTGGTTGTAAGAATCCATTTTTCAATTCATACTTGATGCTGTTCGTACCTGTGCCATGCTGCACCTAAATATGAACTCACCTGAAAGCCTCATGATGGGCACTGCCCAAACCTGCCCTGTGTGAATGCAGACTCCTGGTAGTGAGTGCTTCAGTGAACATGAGTATGTATAGGGGGCAGCTCAGGCAAGGCAGTCCTCTCTGGGGCAGATCTGCTCTGCCTGACATGGTTAAATGCTAAAGAGGCAATTTCTCACTTCACCCTTTGAATATTTAGCATTCAAAGTATATTTCTTGTCTTATACCAAATAGACATTCAACAAATGGTTTTTTGAACAGAATGGAATATGTCATCCTAATTTCAGAAGGGAATCTGCCTTTTCTAAAGTGAAACTGTTAAGTGAGGGATCATGCAGATTAGCTTCTGCACTACTTTCTAATCCAACTTCATTGGAGTGAAAGGAGCAAGAGCTTTAGAGTTAGAAATTCTTGGGTTGGTACCCTGATCTTTTATACTATAGCTGTGACACTCAGATAAATCATTTTGCCTCTTTGAACTTTTACTTCTTCCTCTATTAAGTGGAAATAAGAAGTACCTTTCTTGCTGTATTGTTGTCAAGTTTAGTAGTAATGATAGTAGCGTATCTCTGTGCCAATCTCTGAGCTTGGTGTTTTCTATATATTATTTCTCTACAGTTGTACAGCATAAGTAAGGCATATACTAGAGTGTGTGGTGCTAAAGGATAACAAAATGCTTCTTTATTACTACCAACTTAATCTTCCCTTGAAGAGCTGTCATCATTACTACATTTTGTTTGAAAATTAGAGTATTATTTACTAAAACCTATAACAAACTTTCAGATTTAGCAAACATTATCAATCGATTCATTATATAGCTGGAGAATATGGTTAGAATGGCCTGTCCAAGGGTGAGAGATGGTAGCTATAAAGCAGCCAATGATTTCACTGGGGAGTGGTGAGCATCCCTCCTTTCCTGGTGAGGGAGGGATGATGTCTTAAACCTTTATTCCATCCCAGCACTGCACTGTACCTGAACATGGTTGGCATTTGGTATAAATGTACACAGATTTGAATGGAAAGGTATCTCCTTTGGTTATCTGACTCCTTATACTTGGATCAGAAAAGTGTATAGTCTGATGGGGTGATAGTCTTATAACTTGAGCTTGGACCATCTTGGAACTGAAGCACAATTACCAGATGAGTAGTTCCTGTGGTTTCAAGGGTGAAGAGTCCAAAGTCAGTTCCAAACCCAAGAACATCAAATGAAAAGCAGAAAGAAATACAGGAGCCTAGTATATAATGCTCTTGAAACCTGCTTTCACTTACAGTTCTCTTAGGGCTTCTAATGTGATATCATCAGCCTTAGGCAAGGTTGTGCTAGGACCAATGCAAAGAGTTGATACAAAAAGTATAAAAGCTCTTTCCTTGGTTTCTTTGGTTCTGATTAGTGGAGTCTTCCTGTTTACATTGAGGCTCATCCCAGATTCAGTTGTATATAGTTGCAAAACTTCCAAACAGAGCCTTCTAAACTTTCCATTTAAATTAAGAACAAGGATTACTGGGGAAAAAAAATAAAAGGTTCCTCTATGATCTGAAAACAATCCCGGAACAATCACCCATTGAAAAGCCTATGAGGGTCACTATTAGTTGGATCTGACTTGACAACACCTAACAACAACAACAATGATCATACTTATTTTCTTCTGTGGTAAAGCAACTCAAAGTTATCTGATAAATGAACTTCTTTATTCAAACTTACATATCTTCTTACAATGATGTATTTTCAGCCAAAATAATGTAATTTCCCCTTGACATTATTTGGGGGTGATTCTTCATCATAAAGCAGAGCATCTTGCTTACAAAATTATTATTAAGCTCCCCGATTAACAGTATATTGTCTGTCCTTTTTCCCTAATCTGGGACTTTCCAACTAGCAAAAGATTCTTCTCTTTCCCTCCTTTCCTCCACTCCACCACACATATTTGTTTTTGTTTGTTTCATTGGGGGGGCAGAGTTTCACTATGTTTCCCAGGATGGCCTAGAACTCAGGATCCTCCTGCCTCGGCCTTTCGAATGCTACAATCATAGGTGTGCACCAACACCTTTAAGGCAGCAGTTGCCAACTGGATTGTCACAATATCCTGATTTATATCCATTTGTTTGTAGTTTAAAAATGAAATTCAACAAACAACCAAAATAGGGTCAAAATGTCCTATGGGATTGATGGAAGGGCAGGATTACAGCTATGTCAGCCACATAAAGAAAGAGGCAACAAGTGCCATCAAGATTCCCCTAGCCTTCCGACTCTGCTTCTTAGAGTTTGTCCATGAATTAGAAAACTTACCTCTCTCAAAGTTCCCAAATCCTACTTCTTAACTTTTCTTCCACAAGAGAAAGGTTGTCTGCTCCTTCCTGTCATTCCAAATTGTAAGAAACAGGTGGAGAAAGAAAGAAGTAGGTGAGAAGGGAGAGAGAAAGAAGCATAAAGAGAGTGGAGAGAGACCTTTGATTCCCTTGGCCTAGGGTAGGTGCTCTCATACAGAAACCAGGATGTAGATTCATGAAAGAACAGAGCAATTCCTATGAGAATTTAAATGTTGAAAATTAAAGTTGGGAATGAGTAGTGGTACAAAGCAGACAAATATGTCATCCAATGTGTTGTTATTAATGAAACAAGCTTTGCAAGTTTACTTTCTTTATAAATTGGGTCAATTTTAATTTTTTAAATTGATATCCCTTTCATTTGCTTGCATTCCAGCATGGCTTTCTTAAGAAGAGAAAAGGTAGTATATGGCTATCTCAGCAAGACTGTATTGAACTGTCCCCTCTTTTCATGTAGACGGGATCCATCTCTATCTTAGCCTTAGTACTTAGCAGAGAAGAGTACTCAATAAACCTTTGTTGAATTAATTATAAACCTGAGATTATCCATCAGCCCATAGCAACCAGTTTTTCCTATTAGCTTTGGCATTTGTTGATTGTTTTAGAGCTTACAAATCATGATTTAAATAGTAATTTCCTTTTAAATCTTAACAATGGTCATATGTTTTAATGAGAAAGAAAACAAAGGGAAGAAATGAGAAGAGTTCAATTACATATACATTGCACATCGGCAGAGTGATACTGCAAATATTTTTTAGTAATGACAACAAAAAGATTGATAATAGTTAAAAGGTGATCAAATGAAATTCTCTTAAAATTAAAAATAAACACTGAGAAGTTCTATATATCGACTTTTTTTAAATTGCTAGGGATCAAATGTAGGGTCTTGCGCATGCTAGGCAGCCAGAGATGTTGTCATTTAAAAAATACATAAACTGTAGCTCTGTTTCTCCTTTGGTAGCACGTTTACCACATTCGCTTTTTAACCATTTTATTGTTTCCTGTAAAGTAATCATTTTCTATCTATCTTAATTTAAATGTCTGCTTTTAATTCCACATGCTTGTTAAAGAGCTTTTATGAATAATACCACAAGTTAGTAACAGTTTCCAAAATATGCACATAATTTGCATTATATCTTTTTTGGTTTTGATCATAGTCTGGGTTAAAGCTGTAGGAGTGTGGCATGTTCCTCAATGTCACCCATTACATGGGTCTTCCAGAAACAAAATTTCATAAGTACATAGTCTAAGGCAGGGACCATTTCAGAAAGAGGTTTTTTGCAAACATCAAATAGTGCATTAGAAAAACTGTGAAAACAGTGTAGAAATATAACTGCATCAGCTTCTGAAGTCATTTCAAGGCTTGAAATTATTGTATTCATAAAATATATTTTATTCTTCATGATATCAATTGTCCTAAAGTCTAAATAAATGTCTTATTAAGAATTTTGCTTATTAACACACATTGCTTCCATTGACTGATTGTGAAGGAAGTATTTATTTTTGTATTTTTGTGAAAGAGGAGTGGAAACTACTTCCCTGCAAGATAGCTATTACAGTTGAGGCAGGAAAAGAAGCCTACAGACAGGTAGGTCAGAGAAAAATCTAACACATGATAGGCAACAAGGAAGAAAACATAGTGAGGAAAACAGAGATGCTGGTTCCACGGAGGCTTTGACAAATATTTGGTTCTATAACTGTTTGTGTGGTCTGAGAATGTTCTTTGAATGATTTAAGTCCTTATTTTATAGTTCAGAATATAATCTTTTTGGTAAATGTTTCATATACACTGGGATACAATGTGTTCTGCTATATATAGGTGGACTACTCTATAAATGGTAAGTCAGGTTGGTAGATAGTGTTATACAAGTTTTTATTTCATGTATTTTAAGTTTATTACATGCTTAAAGACAGGATTATTATGCTTTTGGGTGAATCTGCACCTTTGTCATTATAAGGTTACTTTTTTTATTGCTGGTAATATGTCTTGCTCTGAAATCTACTTTTTCCATTATCAGTATAGCCATTCCACTTATCTTTGTTTAGCTCAACTGGTAGAACACTACTCTGCAGTTTCTGAGGTTCAACTCCTGAATAACAAAAACAACAACAAAAAGATGTATACTACAAACTCCACAGCAACCCCTAAGATAACAACAGCAAACACCTGGTTATAGCTAATAAGTTCACAAAATAACCAAAAACAACAACAAAAAGATGTATACTACAAACTCCACAGCAACCCCTAAGATAACAACAGCAAACACCTGGTTATAGCTAATAAGTTCACAAAGTAACCAAAAACAACAACAAAAAGATGTATACTACAAACTCAACAGCAACCACTAAGATAACAACAACAAATACCTAGTTATAGCTAATAAGTTAACAAAGCAGATAAATGGAGTCATAATAGTTATCCAGTAAATTTCAAAACAGATGGAAAAAGAGAAAAAGAGACAACAAAAAATAGAGCCAAGATGTTTGGATTTAAACCTATCCATATTAAGTCCCTAGGGAGAAGAACCCAGCAGCCCACTCCTGAAACAATAAGCTGTTGAAAGCCCTATGTATGTCTATGCCCATAGCACCCTGAACTCGATCTTACCTGAAACCCCTGAAAACAGCAGAAAAACACTGTCAAATGTAGTGCTAGAAAATGAGCCCCCTGGGCTGGAAGGCATTCAAGAAATAACTGGGGAAGAGTTGCCTCCTCAAAATAGAGTCTACCTTAATGATAGGAATGGAATAGAGCCTCTGGGACTTTCATTTACTGATGTGGCACAACTCAAAATGAGAAATAACACAGGGGTTACAACAATATGCTCAAACATAAAAAAGATCATGTGTATGGCACTGTGTTGGGTAGTGTTTCATTCTTTTGTACTTAGGGTTGCTGTGAGTCAGACCCACTCAACAGCACCTAACCACAAGAAAACATTAAGTCACATCAAATGTAATAGTTGAAAGGCAGAAAATTTAGATAAAAAGAAAGATCAAGCCATATTCTGGTATAAGAAATACAGTTTAAATATAGAGATAACAAGTTTAAAATTAGAAAGATAGAAAAAAGATATTGTTGTTATTAGGTGTCATTGAGTCAGGTGCAACTCAGAGTGACACCCATAGGGTGTTCAGTGACTGTCTATTTTGAGATTGTTTTCAGGAGTGGACTGCCACATCCTGTTCCCATTTTTGCAGGGCTGGGGATCAAACCCATTTGTCAATTCTTAGTGCTAATTCCTGAGTGATTGGAGTCTTGTTAAGGAAATATTTTCTTATGCCTGTGTGTTGGAGCATGTTTCCTATCTTCTAGTAGTTCTAAAGTTTCTGGTTTTATATTGAGGTCTCTTATCCATTTCAAATTGACTCCTATGCAAATTGGGAAATACAGGTCTATTTTCATTTTTCTGCAGATGGATATCCAATTTTTCCAACACCATTTGTTGAAAAGGCTATCTTTTCTCCATTGTGTATGCTTAGCCCATTTGTCAAAGATCAGGTGGCTGTAATTGTGTGAGTGTATCTCTGAATCTTCAATTCTGTTCCATTGGTCTTCAAGCCTATTTTTGTGCCAGTACCTAGCTGTTTTTGCTACTATAGGCCTGTAGTATAATGTCAGGTATTATGATCCCATCTGCACTAGTTTTGCAGCTTAAGATTGTTTTGACTAGATGTGATCTTTTGTGATTTTATGTGAATTCTTGGATTACTTTTTCTATTTCTGCAAAGTCAGTCATTGGCATTTTAATGAAAATTGCATTAAGTTTGTAGGTTGCTTTTGGTAGAATAGCCATTTTTACAATATTTGTTTTCCCAATCCATAAGCAGGGGAGTTCCTTCCACCTTCTAGTATCCTCTGTGATTTCTTTCCTTGATGTTTTGATGTTTTCCTTCTAGAGATCTTCATGGTCATTGGTTAGATTGATTCTTAAATATTTAATTTTTTGGTGAACTATTGTGAAAGAGATTGTTGCCATAATTTCCTTCTTTTCCTGTTCACAATTGGTATAAAGGAAGGTTACTCATTTTTTTAGTGTTAATTTTGTACCCTGTTACTTTGCTGAGGGAGCTAATTAGGTCAAGGGGTTTTCTAGAGGAACTTTTGGGGCCTTTTAGGTAAAAGATCCTATTGTCTATGAATAAGATAATTTGACCTCTTCCTTGCCTATCTATATCCATTTGATTTCTTTCTCTTGTCTGATTTTTCTGGCTAGGACTTCAATCACAATATTGAATAAAAGAGGAGTGAGTGGACATCCTTCTCTTGTTCCTGATCTCAGAGGAAATGGTTTCAATTTTTTCCCATTTAATATGATATTGGCTGTTGTTGTTAGGTGCCGCCGAGTCAGTATCCGACTCATAGCGACCCTCAGAGGGTTTTCAATGGCTGACTGTTTCAGGATTGCCTTAGGAGTGGATTGCCAGACCCTTCTCCCATTTTTGCGGTGCTGGGAATTGAACTTGGGACCTCAGAGACTGCAGCGCAGTGTTCTACCCGCTGAGCCAAATCCCAGCTCCTGTAGGTCTGTCATAAATTGTCTTTATGTTGTTGAGGTGTTACCCTATTATGCTTATCTCAAGGGTTTTTATCATGAAAAGGCATTGCACTTTGTCAAAGGCCTTTTCAGAATCCATTGAGATGATCGTGTGATTTCTGTCTGCAAGCATCTTGATATGTTGAATTACATTAGTTGATTTTTGTATGTTGAACCAGGCCTTCACCTGTGGAATGAATCCCACTTGATCACAGTGTATAATTTTTTTATGTGTTGCTGACTGCAGTTTGCTAGGATTTTGTTGAGAATTTTTGCATCAATTTTCATCAGGAAAATTGGTCTATAGTTCTTTTTCTTTGATGTGTCCTTGTTCAGTTTTAGTATCAGGGTGATGGTAGTTTTGTAGAATGAGTTTGGGAGTGCCAATTCCTTTTGTACTTTATAGAATAGTTTGCAAATAATAGGTATTAGTTCTTTGAAAGTTTGATAGGATTCTGCTGTGAACCCATCAGGACCTGGGCTTTACTTTGTTGGGAGACTTTTTATTACCTTCCCTATTTCAATGAATGTAATGGGTCTGTTTATATAGCTATGTCCTCCAGGATTAATTTTGGTAATTCATACATGTTAATGAACTTAACCATTTCTTCTGTATTTTCATTTTTTAGGGGGGATTACAATTTCCAAAGTCCCTGATGATTTTCTGAATTTCATTGGTGTCAGTGGTTATTATCCCATTCTCATCTCTAATTTTTTCAATTTTGGCCTTTTCTTTCTTTCTTTTAGTGGGACTGGCTAAGGGGGCATCTATTTTATTAATCTTTTCAAAGAACCAGCTCTTAGTCTCAATTCTTTGAATTTGCCATTACTCTTATCCAGTGTGTTTTTCACATCAGATGTTATAGTTTTCACCATTAGAAGTTCAATATGGGTTTTTAAAAATATTATATATTCTTGAATCTAATCCACCCCCTTTCAACAGTTTTAAAGGGCTACAAAAATAGACAATGGTTTGTGAATTGTATTTGCGATGGAGAGCTCTCAACTCAGTTCTTGACCTCAAATTTAATCTGCATGTAATTCTAATCTGATTTTGGTCTTGTAGCCCTCTAAAACTGTTGTAAGGGTGCAGATTACATTCCAGAATATACAATACATCTTTTGTGTCTCTGTTTAACTTGTCGATCATTTGGAACACAACTACAGAATTGTCTTAATGTTCTCTGCTTTGAAAACTCTGGCCATGTCAGTTTCTTTGGATTCCCAGTTCTCTCTCTTCAGCTGAGGGAGTTAGCCAGGCTCCACTTGGGTTTTCTTCTTGCTTGGTGGCCTGGAAACTCTCTCAAGGTAGTACACTGGGGCAATTACCAGGTTTACCTTATTTGTAATTTTATCTCTTAAAGATCATTGCCCTTCATTCTCTGATGTACAGTGTCTGGGAAGCCATTATTTCATATAGATTATCTAATTATGTTTTCATTTGGTTAACATAAGAGGTTAAATCTGACTCCTGTCATTCCATCTTGCATGGAAATGAAAGTCCTTTCATAAGTCTTTGAAGACGAAAGCTGTGGTCTACATATTCCATGAATCCATGTGTGTAGGCTATCAGATATAATTTAGGCTTAGCCAGTCAAATGTACTTAAGCAAGTCTTGGAATATGGATGTGACTTGCAGCTACCATTTTTTTTTTCTGCCATGTGTAGTAGTTGTAGAAACAAATTGAATTTTCCTGGACTGGGTTGCCAGGATTTCTATTGATTGCCTGGCCAACAATTTCATGAGCATCAAATGGTTGGGCTCAGGGTATACTTTTACCTTGCTGATCTAGGAGCTCTATCATGTCCCTGAACCCAAGAGTTTAGGTAATCTCTTGGCTTCTGAAGCTTAGCTAAAGTTGTGTATTCTTGGAGACAGTAGTGCAAATGATGAGTTCTTGATTACACATCTCACAGAATATGTCAGAGGCAGCAGCTCATGCTATAGTTTTGGAGTCGTCAATCTGGTTCAGTTCAGGGTAAAGTGACTCTGTAGTATCTTGATCGTTTTGCTTGCTCACAGAAGCATAACAATGCAGAGACACCACCTGAAAATAGACACCTACAAAGGTAAATTGAGAAACTATCACATCATACCAAATGAAAATCAAAAAAGACTTTTAAAAAATAAGAGAATAATTATGTGGACACCCTTATGCAGTCATCACTCACCTTAAAAATGTTGTCTTATATGTAATATTTGGCCTGCAGCTGTATCACTGTGGTATCTGATCCCATCAGATCTCGGAAGCTAAGCAGGGTCAGGCTAGTTAGTGCTTGGATGGGAGACTGCCTGGGAACACTAAATACTGCAGGCTTAGGAGAAGGACCCGGAAACCCACTCCCAGAAATCAATCTGCCATTGAAAACTCTATGAATGATAAAAAGCACTGACAACAGTGTTTCACCTGTTGGAGGAAGGGTCACTATGAGTCCGATACCGACTCGAGAGCACCTAACAACAACATGTAATATTTGTACTTTTGTAGTTTTATTTATCAAATGTATTTGGGATAAGTTTAATGTATACATATACTAGAGTATCTATTTAAACTGTTCTCTGTACCTGTAAAGGGACCTTAAATTGCTCTAAATATGTCCAAATGATCTTTAAAATCAACACACTCTGATGTAGCAGCAGTGTCTGCAAGAGATGGAGAATTCCATTTGAGCTTCACTTTCAGCTTCAAAGCACTCTCCACCTTTCTCTATCAATGTCAGAACTATGAGCCTACAAAAGAATGTGGTGAAGGAAGGGCTTGTCTGAGTTAGTTGTAAAGTTTGAAGTAAGGAAATTTGGGATATCTAATATGCTTAGTATGTGCCAACCTCTGATAAATGCATATATATATATATATATATATATATATATATATGACTGTATTTAACCCTTACTAAAATCTCTTGAGTAGATTTTAACATTATTTTACATATGAAGAACTTGAGATATAAAAGTTCACAAACCCAAAAAGGAATATAACTAAGATTCAATCCAAATCTATCCACATTAAAACTTAGGTTCTTTCCACTTCACTCTAGGACTTCCAAACACTGTTTTTCATTGGGTTTTTCTGTTTTGTTTTGATTTGGTTTTGTAGTATTGAGGGTTGAACATAGGGCCTTGCACACACTAGGCAAATGCTATCCCTTTATCCCCTTTTTATTTTTTATTTTGAGACAGAGTCTCACTAAGTTACACAGTCTGCCTCTGGCCTTGAACCTGTGATCCTCCTGCCTCAGTCTCCCCAGTTGCTGGAATCAGGGAATGGACCAGGGCACCTGGTTCAAATATTATTTTTAAATTAACTATGCTTCTCCAGGAATAAGCTATAAATAATTTTCTTGTATTGAGGAACAAGCTTCCATCCACTGTCCATTCAAATGTATTCAATGATGTGTAACATCAGGGCTTGGTCAATACAAATAAAACATCTCTACATTTTAGCAAAATGTGATATTGAAATGAAATAATGTAATGCCTACTTACTTAGAATTATCTAATCTTCTTAACAAAATTTTATCTCTATTAGATTAGATTTTTCTTGGGATCCAAATGTTTATATTTCTAGGAATGAAGATATTGATTTTTGTGTTTGGGGGATGATACAGTGTGTTATCAGTGTTCTGTAAAAGAATAAGTTTGTGTTATTCATCCAAGAAGTTTTATAGTAAAAGGATTTTGATAGCAGAAGGAAATAAGTTCTGTAATGCCTTTGAGTTATATTTATGCCAAATATGTAATTATACCCCTCTGTTGATGAGCTCAGCATTAAGATACTTATAGCCACATCTTTTACATTAATATACCTATCTGATGACACAGAAATGCCTAAAACCTGAATTTCACAATTAGAAGCCCTAATCATTATTTTGGAATTGCTCTTTTATAATCATTTTAATGAAGTAAATCACAGTTACATAATTATGATTATATACTGATTATATATTGTGATGGTATATTTTGTACCTCTAAAGCATACAAGCAAAAAAGACTTAATGAATTAGACAAACAAATCAATTAGGAGACAAAAGTAAAAGAGCATACCCTTTTCAAATCATTGTTATTGTTGTTAGGTGCCATTGAGTCAGTGTCTAGCTCATGGTGACCCTACATACAACAGGTGAAACAGTATTGTCAGTACTTGGCTGCAATTCACAGGGTTTCCAATGGTTGGTTTTTGTTTTTTCTTTTGGGGGACTGGGTTTCCAGTCATTCTCCTAGGCCTACAATATCTGGTATTCTCAGGTGGTCTCCCATCCAAGTACTAACCAGGCCTGACCCTGCTTAGTTTCTGAGATGTGATGGGATTGGACACCACAATGGTATGGCTGCAGGCTTTCAAATCATAGGCAGCTATTAAAGAACTAGCTGGCACATGAAATATTTAATTTGGCAGAAAATTTCAAATGAACTAGAAAGCTCTTATAATGCCACATAGTGATGGGGAGGGAGGTTGTCTTTTGAAATTATGAGTCAAATTCAAGTACTTAGTGTCACAATCAGTAAGTACTTAGATGTTTATCATGTAGAAGAGGGAGTGAATTTACAATCTGTAACTAGAATTAAGAAATCAGTTCAAACCAAGGAAGAACCATTTTATATGACCCAGAGACCCATTCAATGAAAGCTGACTTGTCTCACTAAAGAGACACTAGCTTTCTTCACAGGTGCTCCAGCAGAGGCTGCCTACCTGGCCATCATGCATGGTAAAAGACATTTTTCCAATGGTTGAGTGTGAGGCTAGAGTTCTCTAGAAACCTTCTGATTTTAGGTGTCCTTATATCCTCATTATACATGTAGCTTTCTGATGTTCTGAGCGAAGTATACAATTGCCTTGGGTAAGGGAACATAGAACTACTATCTGTCCATATCATCTTACTTTTTTCTCAGAAGCTCCTGTGTCTTATCTCTGACCCAAAATGGTAAGGTATATGATCCTGTTTTCTAGCCTTGAGACTGTTTGTCAGTTTTTAGCTCTCATTGTCTAAAATTTTAGTCAGGCTGCATCTTCAATCACTAACTCACATTCTTGATCATTGAACTTTTAACTTCTTATATTCCTCAATTTCTGTTTGTCACACATACCCCCAAGGAACTTGTCCATAATAAAGAACTGCAATCCCAAAGGGCCCATCTTTGTAAATATTAAGCAAAAGTAGGCAAGAATATCTTATAGTAAATTTGAGTGAAGTTTCTGTGATTCCTTGTTTTAAATAAGATATTTTTTAACATAATGAAAATGTTTAACATTTCTGTAAAATATGTAAGTTGGACTATGTAAAGAGCAGTGATTTAACAACTGCATAGTTGTTGTTGTTGTTAGGTACTTTAGAGTCAGGTCTGACTCATAGTGACCCTCATAGGGTTTTCAATGGCTGATTGTTTGGGGATTGCTTTGGGAGTGGATTGCCACATCCTCCTCCCATTTTTGCAGTTCTAGGGATTGAATCCAGGTCCCCAGAGAGTGTAGAGCTGTGCTCTACCAATGGAGCTAAACCCCAGCCTTATTAGATCCATCACATGCATTTGGATATAATGGGAATTTTGATCTATATTATACAGGTTACTAACTTCACAGGTTTCAGTGTTTTACTGGTGTATTTTGCTTCTCATAATTCCTAGTTGACTTTTATAACTGGCATATGGCTTGAAAGGGCTACAGGCAAAGTTGCTAGACTGATGGCACCCAGGTCCAGGTACTTGACAATTACCAATCTTTAGGGCAATAATAGCAAGTGAGTATTAGGCAGCTACCATGTCCCAGGCACTGTGCTCTGCCAAAAGTCTGTGTGAAATGACCAGCCACAGGTTTAACTTCTTTTTTATAGACAAGGCAGGTAAGCTCAGCTCTTTCTCAGCATTCAGGGTGAGCATGAATTGAAAGTCTAGATCTTATTTGACATGTCCTTATGAAGCTGTTCCCGCAGTACTATCCTGTTCTCCTGCAGCTTGAGGAAGTTTTTGATGAATTTCCCTGACTGATTTGGTCAAGTGCCTCCACATGGCCCCTGCCTTAGCAGGGATCATCCTAACTCTAGGTTTTGTTAAGTCAGCCTCCTCTCTGGGAAGTGTTTTCACTTTTGTTATATGTGTCCTGTACTCACTCAAAATCCCCTCTGTCACTGCTGACTCACAAGGAGGAGGGAAATGTCCCTGAGCTTCACCCTCTCTGCCCTCTACATTGGCATCAGATACTGGAAAGTCATTATCTAAGAGTCTTGGGTTTGCATCCCAGATTAGCTTCTCAGCCAGAACCTTAGGTTGTACAACCCAGGGGAAGTCATTTTACCACGCTGAGACTCAATTTTTTTAAAACAGAACTTGGGGTTTGAACCCAGGGCTTGCACATACTTTGCAAGTGCTCTACCACTGAGCTGCACCCAGCCCATTTTTTATTTTTTGTTTTGTGTCAGGGTCTTGCTAAATTGTGTAGGCTGCCTCTGGCCTTGAACTCACAACCTTGGCTCTGCCTCCTGACTCATTGAGTCACTGAGGCACATGTGCCACTACGCCTGATTAGACTCAATTTCTTAATCCGGACAATGGAATAAAAATGTTGAACAAATAAAATGGGGTAATGTGAAGGACGTGACACATGGCAAAAACTCAGTGAGGTGGCCATTATTGTTCAGATTTTTATTCTGATTCCCAATCACGCCCATTTCATTTTTCTATGCCATTCTTCCTGCAATATACTTTCTGACATGAAGTTTCTGACATAAAACATCAGAAAGAAATAGCACTATGATTTATAATGGCCTCAAGGATAACTATAAGAATTTAGATATACCTCATTTTAAACAATTCAAATTTGGAACAAAAAACAAGGAGTAAAAATCTTGCAATAACTATCTGTTTTACTTCAGCTAAAAATACTTTTAAAAAATGATTTTGTAAATGACTTTTTAGGAATACAGCTGTTGAGAGAAGGAAAACTCTGTATTTCAGATCCTTGAGTGAGTCTGATGACCATATGTGAACCAGTGTTGTTGTGTAAACATCCTGTGTGACAGTGGCAAGTAATTTAACTCTTTCTGGTTTGATTTTGTCATTAATAAATGGAGAAAACATGAAAAGTAGGTAATGATAGAAGCAGAGCTTCTGCTTCAACCTTGTAAGTCCTATGATGGAGCAACAGAGGCTCGACCAGAAGAAAAGAAATGACAATGGATCACAGTCACGTATAGTATTTCACAAAGCCTTTCTCATCCATGATCTCTTCTGAAGCCTCTACATCTCATGAAGGACACAGGAGCAAGATCATTATCCAGTGGACATTTCTCAACCCTGAGTGTCTTGGATTTCTGCATCATCTGTCACCACTGACCATTATCTTGTCATGAAATGTCTCCTTCTCTTGCATTCAATGATGTTTCTCACTAGTTGACTTCATATATCTTGGCCCCTAATAGTCATAGTTTCTTGGCTGGCTCTTCTATCTTCCTCTAAAGAGTTGCAGTTCTTTTAGGTTTTATCTTTAGCTCATCCTCCTTCCCTCCTTCTCTTTTTCCTTCCTCCCTTCCTTCCTTCCATCCTTCCACTCTCCCTCCCTCCCTTCCTTCTTTCCTCCCTTTCTTCCTTTCCCGGCTAAGGGAAATCTCATCCATTGAATGCCTTCTCTTAGCTCCCATTTCTACCTATTTTGGTAACTCCAACCCAATCTCTCTCCTTAGCTCCTCCTGATACCCATCCTGTGAAAATCTTTACTCATATATTCCCTGGATACCTCATACTCACTCTTTGCAAATCTCTCCCAGAAAAGTCTCTCTAGCTCTTTATCTGGGTGAATGGCACTACCTTCCATACATGCTCAAGTCAAAACCCTCAAGATCATCCCTACCTTCTCCCTTTCATTGTCTATCTCGTTTAATAATTCACTCAGTTTCTGTTGGTTCTGCCTCCTTAACATCTCTCAAATCCTCATTCCCCACTGATACTATCTTAATTCAGACTCATCATTACTTGCCACTTGTTGCAAGAAAACACTACTAATTTTTCTTGCTTTTGCTCTCACCAAGCCAGTCACATTATAGTCAGAATGATCTTTGAAAATGCTAATGTCTGTGGCCTAAACCTGACACATGCATGTGTAGGCATGCGCGCACACATGTACGCGCGCACACACACACACGGCATTTGTCCTTTATTATCTGTAGTAGGACACACACAGAGAAACCTCCAGTCTGGTCTTTACTGCATCTGTTCAGTTTTTTGCCACTCTCAGTTCCATCATTTTGTATAATCATTACCTAGCTATATACATCAACAACAACAAAGCCATGTCTAGATGAACTTATTTTCTTGCAGATTGCACCTTTGCCAAGTGACTCAGGCCTCCATACCTTGTACCACAACCCGCCGCTGCAGCTCTGACCCTCAGTGTGCTTATCACAATCACCCCCGCCAGTCTGTACTCTGCATCCCCAGGAAGTATCCTCTGTCCTCTTCCTGGGTGAAGTCTTCTGTTGCAACTTATGCCTTTGTACTAGTTGCCAAATTAAGTTATCAATTTCTGTTCTTCCTCACTAGACTGTCCTTATTTACTTTTTTTATCCCCAGGACTCTACTACCTACAACATTGAAAACTTAGCCTGAAAAAGATACTTAATGTCCTTTGGATGGAATAATATGTAATACTTGAAAAAAACAAAACACAAAAGGCCAAAATCTTCCCATTAATACACAGTGGAGTCAAAACCAGGTTTTCTGTCTCCCAACTCTTTCTCTAGTTTTCTTTTTACTCTGTTGCTCCTTCTGTAAAATAGAGGCTTAAAAATGACTTTGGGAAAATTTTTAACTTTAGGTTCATAGGGCCATTTCAAAGAAAACCAATGATTGGTAAAGTCAAGACACCATTCTATTTAGGTATGACTCTTGTGCCACCCTGTCAAGGTTGTGCATGCTGAGTTTTGTCACATCTATTTATTCTAAAAGTGAATTGCCCAAATTTGACAATTAGCTGTTTTCTTCGTATTTGTGTGTGTTACCATTTCTAGGGGGGAGATAGTCTTCAACTGGATTAGCTGTTTCTGGACAAAAACTCACCACCCCTTGAGATGGAGTCATAAGAGAGTAAACTGCTCTTCCCAAGTATTATCATAGAACTAAAATAAATTTATCTACTTCTACTGTGATGATAGTGGCACATCCTAGTTGTTTAAGCACTATTTTCAGAAATCTACCTATAATATCTAGTTTAGTCTTGCATAAGCGTTACCACAAGATAAAATGAATTATAAACACCTACTGCGAGATGTTCTGAAGTTACTATGAGGTATTTAATGGATTGTTTTTGAATTAAAGAATGCTATTTGCCTTGGAGAGAGTTAGGGGAAAATATATATCTATGTATATATATATACACACATATGCAATGTGATAGAATATTCTTAGTGTTGTAGAGAATGAAAGGAAAATATATTTATACACACATATGTAATGTGATACAAATACAGTGAACATTTAAATTTTTAGAAACTTATTATAGTAAAAAACATACTGTCATTAATCCCCCTCAGAACACTCCCTCTGGCTTCAAACATCCTGATCCCATTGCTCTTGCCACTTTCTGAAGCAGCTCTGGAAGTCCTGAGTCTTTCCTGAGTGTCTTCACTTTCATGCTCCATCAGGACAGTGCTCCAGGTCACATGTTGCTTCTGCTACGGCAATTTATGTCAAATAAAAACATTCCTGTGTCTCCTCATCCATCTTATTCTTCAGATCTGGCACTGTGCAATTTCTAGCTGCTTCACAAAGTCAGAAATGACCATGAAAGGTACACGTTTGCATTTATTCAGGGCATAGGCAGCCATGATAGCACAACTAAAGACACTCATGCAAGAGGACCTCAGACTGCTTCAGAAAGCAGCAAGGACCATGAGAGGAGTGTGTTCGAAGCCAGCAGGAGTATTTTGAGGGGAATCAATGACAATGTGTCTTTTACTGTAATAAACTTTTTAAAATTCAAACATTTGCTGTATCTTTTGATCATATTTTGTTTGTGTGGGGCGGGGAGTGTGTTGTGTCCTCAGCCCTTAGCTTTTAGTCTAGTTCAGTAGATTAACTTCACATATAAGCAACAATTAGAGAGAAAGATAATTATTTCTTTAACACTTTCATTCAGGATACTGTGCTAAATATTATATTTAAGTATGTGCTTGTGTATGTTTAAATCTTCATAAGAAGCTTATGAGGCTTTCTCAGTGACCAAATGAGGCAGAGCTAGAACTCAAACTCTGGTCTGCTTGGCTCTTCCAATTCCATCATATGACATTTCAGCCAAAGCAGATGAGTAAGGAATGCAGAGGGCAAGGAAAGGGGAATGAAATTGTTATAGAAGACTTGGTGGGAGAAAACCAAAACATCAGTTACAGGGGCAGAAAGGAGGGAATTCTAGAGCTGAGTTCTAGAATTCAGCTGGAGCTAAGGCTTGAGGACATGCACCAGGAAGGACAGAGAACCACTGACCCGTTTGGAAAATGGATCTCATTCCTCTGTTCTCAGCACACTTCTTCATTGTACCTATGGTTTTCTACCAGATATTTGCATTTAATAGCTAAGAAATTACCCTTCAGTTATTAGATAATGCATCAAGGTGAATTTTAAGCCACAATTTCTTGTGCACCCTTACTCTGGGAAATGACAGTTCTGGGAAAGGCATTTTCCTAGTTATTCTAAGTATCAAAACTACTGTATCTCCATGGTTGCAACCCACTGCACTGAGGATGCCATTATTTCTTTGGCAAACAAGATTTCATGAAGTAAAAGATATGACGTTGTTACTGCAGGAAGTCCTGTCACTGGTGAGCAGGGAAGGGAGATATAGCATAGTGGCAACCGTTATACTCTTCTGGACTGGACCAGACTACCTAAAATCCAGTCCTGGCTTTACAGGACTTTACAGAAAGTACAGTTACTTGAATGTCCTTGAATATGTCTCTTTACTTTGCAGAACCATCCAGTAGTTCTCCTACCTGTAAGATGTCCAAGTTGGAATAAACCAGTATTTTCTAAACTAGTTCCAATCATTGGTTATAATGTTTGCAAAGCAACTGCCTATCATATGCTCTTCTTGTGGATTTGTAATGCAAATGATCACATTAGAGTCTCTGATGACCCTGTCACAAACAAACCTATTCAACATTGTTCAGTCCAGCATTTAAACAGTTATTTGAAAGAGTGTACACTGAGAAATGTGCTATTATGTACTTTTCATTGAACAGAAATTCTTAGCAGTTCTGAGAAAATTCAGATTGCTTTTAAATATAATATATAGGTTGCCTCATTCGTATTCCCAGTCCAAGGTACTGAAGTTTCAAACTTGCACAAGAACTTCATAAAGATCCCATAATATTATACTAACTGCCTTTTTCTCCTTCCCAGTATTCTGGATGCAAATCCAAGTATTTTATATAACTGTAAAGGCAATGAGGTAGGAAGAAGAAAAGGTATAATGTTTTTATTTCACTTGCTGAGTAAACAATTTGAAAGGTGAGTTAAGGATGCAGGTATCCACTCCCTGGAAAGGTCAGATTACAATCTGTCCTGATTCTTCAGCACAGTCATCATAATATAACTTCCTGTGTAACAGAGTACTGAAGGTGACCTTTGGATTTGAAGTCCTCAGATCAAAAAGTAGTTATAAATGATTGATTTAATTATCCTGTGGTGAGGGATTTGTATAAGGAACTATACTAATCAGTGCTGGTACAACACTGGTTAAGTAAGATGGGTACCTGTCACTTCAAGGAAGTGACAGCCAGTGGGTGAAACATAATACAATCAGATAAATTGTTTGGATTAGAGTATGTATAAACTTCAGTGCAACTTGTAAGAAGTCCTTTGTAAACCATGACTAAAAGGTATTTGCCAGTGCCTGCCTCTTCTTGATCCAATCAGTGCAGACAAAAGGAAATTTTTTCCTGTGTTTGTGGCCAATTATCTTTCTGTCTTGACTAACATAATGATCATAATCATGATGAAAGGGGAGGCATTATGAGACATGGAGCTATTTCGTTTAATTATTTCTGAGAGATAGTCATTCTACTTTAACCAAGTAGATAGTCCACTAATAATTAATGCAAACAAGCATTTACTTACATCACTTTTTAATATTTTTGTCAGTGGGTGAGAGGTTAGAGCCTTCAGTAAGACACAAAAATACAGGTACTAGGCTTCTTTCCTTTCCTTTCTATCCTCATGAGTTACCTGCCAAAACATCAGAATTTCCCCCATGGGATTTGGGTTCATTATGTCAGGTTAAAGAAAAACAGAACTTAGATCGTAGAGCATTATGTGTAAATTGCAGGTGACAAACTTGTGAAACAGTGAGGGAAGGAATCAAGGCCACCAGCTGGTCAGGGAGAGAGGGAAGATAGATCCAGGGCTCCTGAAACCCCATTCCAGTACTTTCCATCCTATTCCTGTCTGTGGTGTCCCAGGGCATTCATATGTTTGAAATCTATTCTATCCAGCAAGGACATATCTGCCAGTGATTTTATCATAGAAAACTCCAAAACATTTGCATAATTAGTATTATATTACTAATTTCCAAGTAGTTTCCAAGAATATGCTAGCACAGGTCCATGGTGAGCAATCAACGAATTCTGACCAACAGGACTGTTATCTGCCATTTGATAAGCTAAATCAAAACAGTGAATCATGTCTCTGTCCATTTTCTCTCAAAAGTACTTCAAGAGCTCAAGTGCTGTGATGACAGTGTGGTAGTTAAGACTAATGCTGGGAGGGAACTCAAAATGAAAGGAGGATTAATTGAAATAACAACCCTACACCATGATATGGATTTGCTAGACACAATCTCATTTAACCCTCACAATAACTCTATCAGATGAATTTTTATACTGAAGCTAGAGAAACCCTCTAGGCTTTAATTTTTTCATCTATAAAACAAACATAATGAACACAATTGCTTCCATGTTCTCTTATGAGAACACAAGATGATGTCAGTGAAGTGCTTAGCAGACAGCCCAACACATAGTAGGTGCTAAATAGAATTAGCCCTTAATATGATTTCATTCTCCATACCTGTCTTCAAGTTTTACAGAAAGTTGTATTTAAGAACTCTCTGTGCAGCTCTTAGAATATAGGTTACAGGTAAGATGAAGCACCAACTTGCCAAACCTTCATTCATAATGATGTTAATGTGTAAAGTGACTTTTCTTTACTTAGGAAACCATGTCAGAAGCATCTCAGACTCCTGTGGAGTTTATTACAAGACCCATCACAGCTTCAACAAGGGGATGATCAGAGAATATTTAATTTAAAAGTTTGAAAGTTAACTGCTATCATCAAATTTCAGTGGTGTAATCATATCATGGGGTCATCCAAGACCTCCAAACAATGAACCTTTCATTATTTAAGATAACTATTTTTAAGATTTGATTATGTTGTTATATAAACTAAAACACCTTTTAAAGGTTACTAATATAATATTCGTATAATAATAATTATCAAAAAAAGACATTTTAAGGCACTTAAGTAATTCTAATTGTTATTTCCAGGTCCTAAAACTACAGTCAAATCAAACTATGACTAATATTTTTAAAAATTTCTTTTTGTTTTATAATGTAGAAATCCTAATAATTACATAAATCAATAGCTTTATGAGATCTTTCATAAAATATGGGAAATGACGTGCAAAATAAAATACTTATAGAAAATAGGAACAATATCTAGTCTTTGGGTAAGTGCTTAGTCTCTATATACAATATTTTTACTGGAATGACCCTTACAAATTTTGAGCAGAAAATATTTTTTAGTATATTTGTTGTCTCTTTGGTCACATAAGAGACATTGCAAGTAAAAAATAACCTATGTAATTGGTATCGTGAGGTCATATATGACATTACAAAGCACTTACTTGCACTTAGGGAGTGCTACAGCACCCCAAGTCCAGCACCTGCCATGAGTCACAATGTACTGAGAACAATGTGGTGGTAGACTGATTAAGAATGTAAAGAAACAGCAACATTTAAACCCCTGGGCCTATTTGGACCTCCATGATAGCATTTAAGGTTTAAACTCAACAACACAAGAACCAGAAAAAAAATTACTGCCAAATCCATATGTGAATGGAGATCTTAAAGACTGAATGCAAATTAGTAAAATGTGAAGAAGTTGAGTTTCCTATTCAGATATGGCCCATGCTAGTTTGACTTATGGTTTGCATAAAAAGAAACATGAAAGAAGACCAAAATTTTTGAAGAAAAGGGAAACTCTTCTTAAGCCTCACCAAATTGTCTTATTTTCCATAGTTATTATGCATTCTTTTAATATACTGAAAACACAGCTTGCACTAATTTGTTCACCCTTTTGCAAAGAAACAATATAAAATAATTCTGTTGGCTCAATAATAACAATAAACTAACTCCCATCACTTGTACTGTTTTTAAAAAATATTTTTGGATCATTATTCAAGTAGAATCCTTAACATTGATTGCCAAATACACCCTTGTATTTCTACCTCAGATTTCTTCAACAGTTCTCAATGAAATGAACTAGTATTTTTGTAATCTAACAATCCCCCTCCACACACACATCTGTCAACTTGTCATGCTGTAGGGGCTTGTGTGTTACAGTGATGCTGAAAGCTATGCCACTGATATTTCATATATCAGCAGGGACACCTGTGGTGGACAGGTTTCAGCTGAGCTTCCACAGTAAGACAGACTAGGCAGAAGGACTTAGTACCCTACTCCTGAAACAATTAGCCATTGAAAACCCTATGAATAGCAGAGAAGCACTGTCAAATACCGTGTTAGAAAATGAGCCACCCATGCTAGAAAGTATTCAAAAGGTGGCTAGGGAAGAGCTGCCTCCTCAAAGTACATTTGACCTTAATGACAGAAATGGAGTGAAGCCCCTTTGCTGATATGGCATGACTCAAAATGCAAAGAAACACAGTGATTTGTAACAAAGGGCTCCAACATAAAAAGATCATGTGCATGGCAGCGTTGGATGGTGTATCATTCTGTTGTACTTAGGGTCACCTTGAGTCAGATCCAACTTGACAGCACCTAACATCAATAACAATTTCCCCAAGTACATAAGGGTAAATGATATCTCTCTGGATCATCAAAGGATCAGTTACAACATTTTTATGAAGAAAAATACTGCACGGGGATGAGTCTCAGTTCTCTATAAATGTTCCCTTTAAGCCCTGTTCAATTGATATAGAAGCGAGGGCTAAGGATTTGGGGTCAGAAGACCTTAGTTTGACTACGGACTCAAACAATTATTAGCTGGCTGACCTTCAGGTCACTTCAACCCTCTTAGACTCTTATTTTTATTATCTACAGAATAGGAACACTAAGTTCAAACTTGTAGGATAACAATCCTACAATTAAAAAATACATTCCTACTACTCTTCTTGGTACTTAGTGAATAATCCAGTAAATATTGCTATTTATATGATTGTCTACAGCCACACCACCCTGGCATCAGATCTCAGAAGCTAAGAAGGATCAGGCCCAGTTAGTACTTGGATAGGAGACCACCTGGGAATACCAGGTGCTGTAGACTTGGAAGAAGGACCCAGAAATCCACTCCCAAAACAATCAGCCATTGAAAACCCTATGAAAAGCAGAGAAGCACTGACATAGTGCTGGGCATGGCACAATGTTGGGGAGTGTTTCATTCTGTTGTACATAGGGTCACTATGAGTCGTACCTGACTCTACAGCACCCAAAAACAGCAACAACAGTTTATATTATTATCACTTTCTTCATCTACTTTCTTTTCATCATCTTTTCTGGTTCTCCTTGCAAATCAAAGGGAATTAAATTGCTATTCCATGGGACTATCGTGAGGACTGAATGTGAACATGCTTTCTTGACAACTGTAAGCAATATGTGTGATTCTTAAAAATAACAATTAAGAAATAAACCTGGACCTTTGGGAAACTCTTGCCACTAAGTAGCAATACATTAAATAAAGGGGTTTACAATCTTTGAGGAAAACCAAAATTACTCTTCACCTTCAGGACTTCGTGGCCTCTTTAAAAATGGCTGCCAATGTGGAGACCTGAAGGTTCATGACAGAGTAGGGACTTTGCAATAAATAGGCCCCCTCAGTAACCCCTGTGAACCAATGAGAAGCAGGTCTTAGCCTTCACAGGGCCTTTGCTAGAAGAGAAAGAGAACTTGGCAAAAGAGTGGTGCAAGGAGAACTTGTTCTCAGGTATAGCTATTATCAAAACTGTACTTGTACATCTTCCTGTCAAAGATCCTGTTTATTTGTGAGAGAATTCTTTCCCCCTGCTCAGGCCTTCCCCTTCCATGTGGAGGGAAATTCCTGATCATTCTATCCCAAAGGAGATGGAGTGAATTAACTCATTGGAAAACTGCAAGCAGAAATTGGACAGGCTTAACCTTATCCTCTGCTTGGGAGTAGCCTGACTCACCCCAGGTTAGTACTTCCACAATCAGTCCTTTGTTTTTATTTTAGACATTGAGACCAGCTTCAATATCCACCACCATCTCCCACCAACCCCTGCCCCCACAATCACATACAAATTCACATAAGCGTTCCCCTTTTAATTTAACTTTTTCTCTCAACTCTCCATTTTCCTGGAATTCCCCAAATGCAGGAGCCCCTCCACCCAGGGTTCAGTTCCCAGACTTCTCCTTTCCTCCATCGTACTTTGTCTTCCCAATTCCTTCTAATCTAATCAAGTATCTGTGATGATGAAGTTTGAGTACATAAAAGAAGCTCAAAATAACAAAATAACTGTGACTTAAACAAGAAGTTACTTTCTCATGAACAAAACACATCATGGGCTGCTGTTGAGAGCTAGTAGGGCAGCTTAACAGATTTGTCAGGGGCCTCCTCGCCATTTGTCACAACTAATTACATTTCATGTGTCAGACTGTTGTCTCATGGATACACCTAGACACAAGAGAATAAGGAGAGAGTAATCTTTAGAGAACACACAACAGTGTAACCATGACTGTGGTTAAATCTCAGCATTCTTTAATTTGAGAGAAGATAAAGGACTAAATATGGCATTACTGATCAACTCTGCACTAATAACCTAAACCTGTCTGTAGCCCTGCACTACTTATAAGTGCAGACTTTCAGTTCTATCTACCTGTTTGATTTTCCCACTAACACCATATCCAAAACAAAGTGCATTAATTGAATCCCATGCATAAGGGAATGAATAGCTACCATTAACCTCAACTCTGCTCATTTACAAAACAGCACCAGCGAGAGTCTGAGGGAGGTGCTCCCTTTCCGTGTAGAAGGATGCCAAAGCAGGGCTTTCTGGTTCCTCCATACACTGGCTTCCATAGTTAGATGACTTAATGTCTGCAAACCTCATTTTTTAAATTTATAAAATGAGAATAACAATAAATTCACTATGCTGTTATTATTCAGTGACAGCACACATCAAGTGCCTATTCTAGTAACTAATAGCAAATGCACAACAACTGCTAGTTTCCATCCTCATTTTCTCTTTATCTTAAACCTCATGCAACCAGATAGGTAGACCAGGGCATCCTTTACAGGGGATGGAAAAATCTTTCTCTGCTGGGCGCAGTGGTGCATACCTGTAATTCCAGTGACTCAGAAGGCAGAGGCAGGAGGATCACAAGTTCAAGACCAGAGGCAGTCTGCATAATTTAGCAAGACCCTGTCTCAAAAAAAACAAAGGGCTGGAGGCTGTAGCTCAGTGGTTCAACACTTGCAAAGCATGCAAGTGCGAGGCCCTGGGTTGAAGCCCCAGTACTGCAAAACAAAAATCTCTCTCGCTCGCTCTCTCTCTCTCTCTCTCAATAATCTTGTCGAAAAGATTAAACAAAGGTAATAATAAAATAAAAACAAAAATAAAAAATAATAGTTTTATCAAAACAACATTACTGAAATTATTTAAAGCTACTTAAAAAATCATTAAATGTAACTGATTCTGAAAACAAAAGTTGAGAGAGAGAGAACAGAAAAGAAACATATGATAAGTCTCAGGGGGAGACTTTGGACTATGTAGACGACAATAACAAGAGCCAATGTGGAGGACCAGGAGCTATGCGACTTTACCATGAAATTCCAAAACCCCCTCTCTCTGTGGATTATTAAGTAAATTACTCAAACATATTTCCTACCTATTTTATATAACCCATATCATTTTCCACTTGGACATGGTAACTCCTTCTTCTGTAACTGATTAAGTGAAACTGAAAAAGGCCACATGTGGATATTCCCTCCTGCCAGAACTGGTCTCAGTCTGTTCCAGGCAGTGAGCCTCTTGCTTACCAAATAGTCTACCTTGATTAACTTCCCAACAAGTTAGTTCCCTTGGGATGCTCACCAGTCTATAAGGCAGGAAATCCTCCTCACTACCATCTAAATTTTAAGTTGTAATGCATTTAAAGGGCTGGGATTTAGCTCAGTGGGTAGAGCGCTGCGCTATAGTCTCTGAGGTCCCGAGTTCAATTCCCAGCACCACAAAAATGGGAGAAGGGCCTGGCAATCCACTCCCAAGGCAATCCCGAAATAGTCAGCCATTGAAAACCCCATGAGGCCACTATGAGTCAGATACTGATTCGACGGCACCTAACAGCAACAACAGCAGTGCATTTAAAACCAAATACTTGCTTTCTTTTTTGAAAAATTTGATAGGAATCAAGCATTCATCTTGTCTATTTTTTCCACTACTAGTTGATGTATTACCTAAAACTCAATGATGAGACACCTACAAGCAACATAGGCCTATTTGCAGGTTTCATTTATCCATCATTTCTGACCTTTCATTCAAGACAGGAAGCACACTGATCAAATGAAATCCCTGATGCAGAGCCTAGAGGCTTAATTTTTTTTTTTTTTGAAAATTTTATCAAATGACTCTGATAAAGTAGGAGTCACTGGGAAATTACAAAACATAGATGAAATTCCAACTTTAAAACTTTTTGGCCCGAGCTTTGATTACAGAACATTTTCCTTCTGCTCTGTGGTTAACCCCTAGTATTACGGGAAACAGCTCTGGATCTTGCAGAGCAGGAAATCTGGCCAGCCTAGTAAAGGTAGATGGCCACAGGAGATTGTCACATCTGTCATTCCACGTGGCAGGCAGGCCTTGGTACATAGTATACATGTACCTATATGCATGGTACATGCTTCTACTGTTGCATTTTACAAACTGTAAATATAACCGATTTTCTTGCACTACTGCCTTGCCTACTAGGCTCATAAATTTTGTGAGGACAGGCATACAGTCTTGCTCATTTTTAACCTTCAGCACTGAGCTCACTGTTCGAGATAAGTAAGGAAACTTTAATAAATACTGGGTCCCAGGTGAGACTATAAAGCAGATGGAGAACAAGTAAAGGACGTGATCCAGGTCCACGGTGGTCCCCAGATGGTTACTCTATATATAGAATTTGAGATTGGAGAATAGAAAAGGGCAATCATGGCTTCATACAGGGGTGATGATTAGACTTGTGGATCTTGCCAACTCAAAGGGCCACCAATCAGGGGGCCATTCAACAGCCGGAATGCTACTCACGCCTAGTTCATCATCCAGACAACTCCTCTAACATCACCCCGGATGCTGACATTTCTAGAAGCAACAAGTGTGGCTGAGTTCCTCTTATGCTTTCCTGTCCAGCTTACATATTCTATCACAGCTGATGAGCCAACTTTCAGTTGGTTTTCCAATTTTCTTATTTATCAAAGCCCAGATTTTGCTAACATGCTAAAATAGTATGAAGAACTCTCTCATTCTTTCATCCCCACAGTAAAAGTTTTCCTCCTCCTGTCACCCTGCTCTCAGTCCATCTATATATTCTCCAGATGTTCCATTGATTCCCTCCCAGAAGCTTTCTCTTGTTCTCTATGAATGTGTTAAATTTCTAACAAGAATATTTCTCTTCTTCCAAGGATCTATCTTCTGCATGTCAACCTCTGAGCAAAAAAGAGCATTATTTCACACATGCAATAAATATCTGTTGAATTCCACTCTGCTGGGTGGCTGTGCTGACTCTGTAAGAGGATTATCACAGTTCCATCCTGCAGAGTTCCTGACATTAGAACTTGGGATGCCCTGGTGATTCTCTAGTTATCTCAAGGAGGCCTTGTTAAAGTCACCAAAAATGCTCTAAGAGAATTTCCATCAAGCTTTCATTTTGAAAGCAAATAGAGATCTGTGAGATTGGAAATGGATTTGGAGATGACATGACTTCAAAAAAAAGATTTTCTTCCTCTTAAGTGTGTGGGAACGGATGGAGTAGATGGAAGGTTTTTGTGTTCTGATTTAAGGAGACACAGTATTCTTAGGGGCCCTGGGCTGCTGAGCAGTGGGAGCAGAAAAGAAGCCACAAGTTCTGTTTACCCTGTTTTCAATCAAAGGTTCTGTTATGTTTCAAGAAATAGTCTTTTGAAGAAGAAAATGATTTATTCTGATAATTAAACTTTGAAAACATTACATATAAATTATGATGAGAAAGACAGACTGACATATAGACACTGGCCAAAGTTAAGTATCTTGGACCCCTGTCCATCCTGGAAGCCTTTGCAACCTGGTTCTCCCACAGTAGGTCCTATTTCTCTCCACTCCCCACTCTTGTGGGTTATTTGCCCATCTGCTCTTCATGCCTATCATGCTGGAGATTATTTCTTCTGCATTTGCCTTCTCACTAAAATCCAAAATGACTCATAAAATTCAAAATTGTTTTCCTTATTCATCACTATCTCCCCAATACCTAACATAATACTTAGTATATAACAGGTATTTGTGGAATGTGACTGCATGATTGCATGGTTTCAGGTATCTAAACGTTACACTATTAAAGTGAGGCTTGGTGGCCCACACCTGTAATCCCAGGATTTGGGAGGCTGAGGCAGGAAGGTGGATATAAGTTTGAAGCCAGCCCAGAATACTTGGTGAGTTCCAGGCCAACCAGGGCTACATAATGAGACTGTGTATATATAAATAAATAAAGAAATAAGTAAATAAAGAAATAAAGAAATAAGTTACACTCCACTGGCCACCTTCAGAGCTGGCCCACAGGACTGACAGCTTTCCCAGTGGAGAGAGCACCATTGGGAGGGCAAGCCTCATCGCCATGTCATTCTCTCCATATAGGATGCCCTCTTCTCTGAGATCCCCTTGCATTTATTATCAATAGAACCCCTAGGCCCAGATTCAGCATTTAGTGAGAGGCAGGTAAAGGATAGATTGCTGAGTATTAAGCTAAGTGCAAATTGAGAATACATCATTCTTGCATCTCAAAAAAGTTGAGTTGTGACATAGTTGTCTATACCTGTACATATTATTCTTGTAGTTTACCATGTACCTATGCACCAGACTCCCTATTGGGTGAGTTTTATATGTGTTGCCTCAATTAATCACTACAATATCTAATAGGCAGGATTAGTGTATAATTTACAGAATAGGAAACAGAATTTAAAGACCTTGCCTATAGCTACAAAGCAGATAAATGATGGAACGGGGAAGTTCTCCCAAGTCTGGATGGCATTTTCCATTATATTGCTGCTGAGTATGTAGTAGAAGTTCAATAAATTAATGAATAGGTGGAGGATTTACACTAGGGACATAGAAAACGTCCCAGCCTGTAGCTTTAGTACTGATGTTAAAAGATGGTGCTCTTAAAAATAACATACTAATAACATTTACATAAATTATACATACTAAAAGCCTGTACACTAATTTTCTGAATATCTTTAGTCTTTTTCTCTTTACCTTTCTGAACTATTGGGAAAGCTAAGGACATTTCCTACAGGCATTTCAATTAAATAGAGTTGCTGTACAGACCTCATACTGAGCACACTACTTGTCCTCTCAGCAATTTTTGAAAAGTCACTGAGAAAGAGCACAAAGATTTGCAAAAATTATGTATAGGAAGGAGAGAGAACAATGAGGTAACCCTAAGGGACCCACCATCTATAACACAAAGCAGCAGCAAACACACACACACACACACACACACACACACACACACACACTGTTTGCTTTGTGCCCCATACTTATCTGAGGGTTTCCCATCCACAGCTCATTAATCCTCAGTCTGTGAGATGGTACCTACCATGTTCATTGAACTGACGGTAAAATGCACCCTATGTGTCACCAAGAAAGGTAAAATGCTGTCAGTTACATTACAATGTCACCAATAGTTAACCTCATTTTAGATATGCAAATGAAAAAAATACATTAGAAAATGGAGGTAATCCAGTATTTTTAATCCCATTTTGCAAATGAGATTAAAACCATAGGAGATCCAATGAAATTAAGTAATTTTGCCAAGGTCACCCAGTCTAGTCTCTGAATTTACTCCAGTGCAATTTAGCCTTGTTTTGTGAGCACCTTCTGGGCTCTGTATGAGGGATACAGAAATGAGTAACACCATACCCAGTACTTACTAGTGGAAATCAAGAAGGAAACATGCACTTGCAGACAAGTCAACTATAATGTAGCCTGTTCAGAGTGATAACTGGACCATGTGCAGGGTAGCAGGATAGCACAGAGAAAGGAAGGAATAATGCTCTCTGGATATTCAGGAAGGGTTTCCAGAGAAAGTCATGTCTTTCAAGGAATGGAATTGAAATTTGCAGGATGATTTTTATATACAGTCAATACTTCTACTTTCTTCACAGTGTTAGGAGAATCTGCTGTAAAATTCCATCTTCACCGAGCAAGTTGTGGTAGAATGTGTCTGAGAACAGAAAGGAAAGTGCTGGAGAGCCCACCTCCTGTGAGTGCTTCTGAGGAAAGGAAGGGCTGGGAGAGCCTGGGAGAGGGAAGCTGAGCCTTAAGGAGTGTGCACTCACTTTGACTGCAGTGAAGGCTGCTGTGTCCAGTGGGGCCGGCAGATGTGTGACCACCTCTCACTAGCAGACGGAGGCAAATCATCTCCTCATTCATCTGAAAAACTGACTTATGATGAAACAAGACCAGTACTGGGGGGAGCTGAAGAGATGGCCCAAGAGTCTGCTTTTGTGGCATGTGGATATTTCTTTCCTTTCCTGATAAACCACCACCACAGTGGTGCTAAGGATTTGAGGCAGTTACAGCAAATGTTCTTGAGTGTCTTTCTCTCATTTTTCATATACTCATGAGAAAAATGAATTTCACTCAGTACCTCCTCTGCAGCCAGTTGGTAAATACTCAACAAAAGTGCTACTGGACCGCAGTGGTGTGCCATCTTTGTTTAGGCTCCAATGAGCAACACTAGAACCAGGAGATGGAATTTACAGGGAGGAAATTTAAATTCTAGACTTAATTAACAAATACTGAGCACCCATTGGGTTCTAAAAGCTCTTATTTAATTCTCATGGGACTCCATTGGCCAAGATTCTTGCCTTTCATTATGTACTTTCAGAAACCCAGGAACAAAGATGTGAAGTGATTTGCTGAAAATCTCACAGCTGCATAAAATGGCAGTCAGCTCTTGAATCCAATACTCTGATTGTCCCTATCTTATGTCCTTTTCTTATCATGATGATGATGATGATGATGATGATTGCTGTTGTTGATGTTGTTGTAGCACTGGGGGTTGAACCCAGGGCCTCACACATACTTTGTAAGCGCTCCACCACTGAGTTGCACCCCCAGCCCCTTTTTAATCTTGAGACAGGGTCTCGCTAAATTACACAGGCTGCCTCTGGCCTCGAACTTGTGATCCTCCTGCCTCTGCCTTCTGTGTCTCTGGATTACAGGGCTGTGATGCTGTGCCTGGCCCCCATCTTGGGATCTTTACCTGAATTGTTCATATATAAATTTAGATGGTTGAATGATAATCATGAATCAGCAATAATGAAATTTCCTTTCAGAATATTTCTTCTTTTTCCCCTGCAAACTTACTGATTAGTGGCAGTTAAGATGTCAAAAAATGGCTGTCAAAGCTTGATCTACCTTGTTAGCTCAAGTCAGAAATAAGGGGTGGCAATCAGGACCTCATCAGCCCCTAGAAGTACCCAGATCAATATACACCTTGATTGCCTGACGCACGGGCCTGGAACACAAGGGCACTTGAAACCTCCCGTGTTTCTCATTCCCGTATTTCATTTTCTGCATATCCAGCTGATGGCATTCAGGGGAGAAGACAGGGATTTTAAGATGATTGATCCTTACAGCCTCACCCAATGCTCAGACCTGAAGCACCATTCACCTCAGTCCAGAGAGCTCGACCTTCACACAGGTTCCGATTTGCTGCTGCTTCCCTCGGGTGGGAGACTTGTCATTCTGCACAGGTGGCAGGCAAAGCAGTCTGACAGACTCCCAACCTCAGGGAGAGAGAAGGCAGGCTGGAGCCACCTGTCCCTAGAGGCCCTGATGACAAGGTGTCTGAAATGATCAACACACAGGCCTCCAGACAGGAGAAATATGTTCACGCCATGTCCCCAGGGAAAATGGAAGCACTAGAGACCTGCAGAAGGAAGGGGCAGGTGAGCGTTACCTGGAAACAGTGCTGTCCCCTGGTTATAATCGAAATGCCATGGCTACAGGGAGGCCCCACTGTGGGGACCGCCCGTGCCCAGTTACTTCTGCCTTCCATCACAAGAGTGATGACCTGATTCCTTGGGAACAGTAGAAATTGTCATTTCTCAATCTTTTCATAATGTAGAAAGAAATGGTCTGATCAATAAGATCACCTTTAAAGAGAATAAAACTGCCTTGGAAGTTATTAATAACTAAATGGCATAACCCATGTGATACCATAATGTATGGTACATAATAAACTTTCCCTTCTGTAAAATAGGAATAATGCCTACATTTTGAGGAGAATCTTTTGAGTCACAGGTTATAAATACCTAGGCCTGGTACACAGTAAGGCAAGCTACATATTTAGTAGTCAGTCACTTGATTAACGATACTTTGGTCAGTGGCCTCTTAGCAAGACAGTCTTTCAACCACAAAGACAGGTTTGCTGGTGGCTTCTGCCATTCTTTTCACTGGAGACAATTAGTTACTGAAATGGCTATGTAGAAATTAATCAACCTGGACATGAGGACTCACCCAGAGAGGTATATATGTCATGATTCCTTGAAATGTTACAAGTGGTTGGTAGAGAGGTATGTGTTTCCTTCTACCCTGAGACAACTGTGTTTGCATCTGAAGGGCAGGAATACTGCATGCATGCCCATCATTTCCTACGAAAGACAGGGAAATCTATACTGGATACCACTCAGGCCTCGCTGCCTGTTGTCCCTGACTGCCTAGGCCATTGTAGAAAGGAAAAAGTAAACTTTTGGAATTCTAGGAATTGTCCTCAGGCAAGTGATAAGTGGAAAAATAGAAAATTACCTTTATTGATCATCTGCTCTGTGTCAGCACTAGAAATAGAAAGTATGAACCTCCTCTGTCTTGTATGTTTATAGAATATGCAAAGGTTAAAAAATCACAATACAGTTAGAAGAGAGAGACACTTAACTCCTACTGAGGGTCTGGGTAGAGTGCAAGAAGTTTTGGAATGGATGGATATTATAGTTTGATGTGAAACGTCCCCCCAAAGCTCTTGGGTTAAAGGCTTCGTCCCCACTGCAGCAACGTTCAGAGCTGGAGCTTTTGGAAGGTGATTGCATCATGAGGTCCCTGACTTCATCAATGGATTCATCCATTGCTGGATTCAAACTGTGATGGCATGTTTGGGAGATTAGTTTTAGGAAACAGGTCACTGGGGGCATGCCCTAACAGGGTGTGTCTTTTTCCAGCCTCTTCCTCACTCACTGTCTGCTTCCTGACTTCCAGGAGGTGAGCAGCTCCTGAGTGCATGGTTTTCTGCCTCAACACAAGCCCACAGTGATGGGACTGCACAGCCATGGACTGGAATCTCTGAAACTATGAGCCAAAATAAACTTTTTTTCCTTCCAGTTGTTTTTCTCAGGTATTTTGTCGCAGTGATGACAGAAAGCTGATTCACTAAAGGAGATCACACACAGCTAAGTGAGTCCCACTACCCTGTGAGATGTACGTTAATATCAGCTACATGGAAATTCACCTCATTTCCTCAAAATATCTTGCAGGACAGGTACAGATCATGACAGCTCAATATACCTGACAGAATTTTTTCTTGTTAATTATATAGACGCTGAAGTCCAAAGAGGATAAATTACTTACTCAAGATCACAATGTCGGATTATATTGAAACCCAAGCTAGAATGTGTTCTCCTAACTCCATCCAAGCTTCTTTCTACTTCTAGAATACCCTCTTTATTTTTGAAATACTTATTCATTCCATGCATGAGTAGGTAAATGAATGTTTTTAAGAAGAATAAATGGATAGAAAATTCTGATTTTTAAGTTAAAAGCAACTGGTGGGGCTGGGATTTAGCTCAGTTGGTAGAGCACTGCACTGCAGTCTCTAAGGTCCCGAGTTCAATTCCCAGCACCGCAAAAATGGGAGAAGGGCCTGGCAATCCACTCCCAAGGCAATCCCCTCCCAAGGCAATCCCAAAACAGTCAGCCATTGAAAACCCTATGAGGGTCACTATGAGTCAGATACCAACTCAACGGCACCTAACAACAACAACAACAAAGATTAGATCTCTCTGCTCCCAATCTACCCTCCTTTCCCATACCCCTCTAGGGGGAGAGTGTTTTGAGAAAGTTTACTACATATGTTTTTGTTTTGGTTTGGTTTTTGGCTTTTGGTTTGTTTTTGTTTTTGTTTTTTGCGGTCCTGGGAGTTGAACCCAGGGCCTCATGGTTGTGTGCTTTGCAAGTGCTGGACAACTGAGCTGCACCCCCAGCCCATTTTTGTACTTTTTTTGAGACAGGGTTTCACTAAGTTATGCAGACTGCCTCTGGTCTCGAACTTGCCATCCTCCTGCCTCTGCCTCCCAAACCGCTGGGATTATAGGCATGCACTACCACGCCTGGCTATATATGTATTTTCATATCACATTGCAAAGACACTATATTCCATTTCATTTCCAGTTGTGAAAATAATCCTTCACCTATCTCTACAATAGAGAACAGGTGACATAAAGAAATATTGGCCTCCAGTGATTGTGTTATGCTTTTCCTAAGCCATCTCATTGAATGTCTGTAAACAGGTGAGAGGTAGAAGTTTTATTTTATAAATAAAACCAAGACTCAGATTATTCCAACAAATTTCTCAATGATACTCTGCTAGAAAGAGGTCGACTGACTTGAATGTGTCTCTTCACTGTAACATCTTTACCTTTTGCACTATCCACAGCCACTTATCTTAAGATAAAAATGGAACCTACCCACCCACAGTAGGCGTAGTAGGATGGAACAGAGAGCAGATTTTATATTCTGATGCTTTGTTTCTTTCTCTTGCTGCACAGAAAGGTGAGAACAAGATCTGTAATCAAGCAGAGGCCTCAACTTCAAGGGGCTAAGGATGCTGAGTTGAAGCACTCTGCTTCTTGGGCTTCAAAGTTGTCATGGAAACAAAGTCCTCTCCAGCATAAACAGTTCACAGCACAGAAGGGAGTAAGGCTGATTCACTTGTTCATTTATAAGTGCTTCTGTGAAGATGCCGCTGAGGCTGGATCTGGGAGCTACTGACTTTCAGTAGCTTCTGATCTAGTAGAGGAGGTGAAGCTCACTCCCATTCAAGACTGGAAGTTGTAGGCTTCACAAGAGGGGTCAAGGGCAGAGTGTTTTGCAACTTTAGAGGAGAAAAAGGCGGCTGCTGCTTTGCCTCAGCTTCCTACTGTAAAAGCAAGGAGAACACTGCTGATCTCATGGGGGTTTTGTGAGAATTGGATGAAGATAAATGTAAGCAATTAAAGCCCTAAGTTCTTTATCAGCGAGTAGAAATAATCATACCTATATTTCAGGCTATTTACAGAGATTCACTGAGATGAAATTATGTAAAGCAAAAGTATTTTGCATATGGCTTGGCCAATAATAGCCTTTGAGCAGATTAGTAATACAATGCAATGAGAGAGGAGGCATGTAACTCCCAGTGAGGGCCTGGGTAGAGCAAAAGAAGTTTTGGAATTGATGGATGTTGTGGTTTGGTTGAAATGCCCCCCAATAGCTCACGTGTTGAAGGCTTGGTCCTCAGTGCAGCAATGTTCAGAACCGAAGCTTTAGGAAGGTGATTGGATCATAGGGCCCTGACCGCATCAATGGATTCACCCATTGATGGATTCAAACTTTGATGGCACTATTGGGAGGTGGTAGGTGATTTTAATTCCAAAGAATCTTTAACAGGATCATCAAACTGATGGTCTTTGCCTTCTACCTGCCCCCTATGAAATCACAGTGTTTCTTGTCCTCTGTATTAGCTCTACATTGCTGCTGTAACAAACTTCTTCCGTCAGATCTAGCAATGGCAGTCAAGTCTTCTCATGTTTCATCTCTATTCTTTTGCCTCGTCTTCCACTTTTAGGGACTCTTTATTGGACTGGACCTATCCAGACAATCCAGAATAATCCCCTCATTTTAAAACCTTACATTGTAATCACATTTGCATGTCCATTATACCACACAAGGTTCTAGAAATTCTACGTTTTACAGATTAAAGCATGGACATCTTTCGGGAGTCATTCTTCCTACCCCAGTCCACTCTCTGACCCCCAATGCTTGTTCTTTTCACATAACTGCACAACATAATTCCACTAAGCTTTTTACCATTCTACAACAAAGATCCCTTTCCTATTTTCCAACAACATATTCTCACCCTAAGCATCCTCCAAGCTCAGATTTCTGTAAGAAGTCTGAAGTGTCACTGGTAAATCTGTCTGTATTTCTTCTAATCTTTTGTTTAAGACAATCTAGGCTCTTTCTTATTTTCTTTCTTTCTTTCTTTCATTTCTTTCCTTCCTTCCTTCTTTCTTTTTCTTCCTCCACTTCTTTCCTTCTTTCTTTCATTCATCTTTTTTTTCTTTCTTTTTTTACAATACTGGAAGGTTGAACCCATGGTCTTACCCATACTAAGCAAGTGCCTTTCCATTGAGCTACACATCTAGCCCTTTTTTATTTTTTATTCTGAGGCAGAGTCTTTCTAAATTTCCTAGGCTGCCTCTGGCCTGAAACTCAAAGTCCTCCTGCCTTGGTCTCCCAAGTAGCCGGGATTATAGGTGTGCCCATGGTGCCCAACAATCTAGGCTTTTTCTATTGTATTCTTCAACATTCTTCCATCCTTTTCCTACTGCCCAATTCCAAAGCCACTTCCATAATACTTGGTGTTGTTACAGAGCACCCAGTGTCTGGTACCAGAATGAGTATTAGTTTTTTATTGCTACCATCACAAATAACTATATGCCTAATGACTTGAAATAATACAAATGTATCATCCTATAATTGTGTAGGTCTTATCTGTAATAAAAATCAAGCTGAGAGCTGGCTATACCCTTTCTAGAGGCTCCAAAGTGAATCCACTTCCATTCATTCAGGCTGCTGGCATAATTCAGTTCTTGATGGTTGCAGGACTAAGGTCCCTATTTTCTCATTGGCTGTCACCTGATGACAACCATTCCCAATTTACAGAGATCACCACTTTTCTGGGTAGCTCATGTTTTTATCAGGTCACATCTGTTTGAGCTACTTTTCCGCTTTACTCTTCCACTTTTAAGGACTTGTGATTAGACTGAGTAAACCCACATAAATCCAAGGTAGTCTCCTGTTTTAGGACTTTTAACCTTAATCATATCAGCAAATCCCTTGTCATATAAGATAATATATTCACAGGTTCTGGCAATTAAGGTGTCGACATTTGGGAGAGCAGGTTGAAGGCATTATTCTCTACCATATCCTTTATAATCATGAGACACATCAAGTAAGTCTTTCCCATTTTTCATGATGCCATCCCTGGGGTTCACTCCATGCTCATCATTCTCTGCTACCTGAGCCTTAAAGTGGTGTGGTCACAACTCTAACCAACACAGAAAATGCCAGTACTCACTGTGGACCGTTACTATTACATATTACTGGAGTCTAAACCCAAGAAGAAAGTATGAGTGTTTTGGCTTGGAGATGATGTAGCAGGAAGTTCATGGGTCTTGGAAGCTGACAGGTTTTGAGTTAAATTCTGCCCCAACTCCTCACACACTTGATAGCTAATGTGACATTGGACACATTGCCTAAATTATTCAAGTCTTTATTTCCTCCCTTGTAATACAAGGTTGATAGGTGCATTGCAGGGCAGCTGTGAAAACTCAATGTTCACTCAATAAACTACTCATGACTCTCTTTTGCAGTCTAGTCTGTGGTGTAACATAAATATTACATCAAATCATGAAATCTTTGGGGATGCGATCTGAGTACAACATTCCTTATCAGGAGTTCCAAGGAGAATTCTGAGATTAGGACCATGAGTTTTTGAGTCAGATACATCTGTCTGTCTACATCTGGATCCTGTTCCCCCACTAGTTCTTTTCTTTTCAGCTCTTTTGTCATTTCTTTCTTTCTTTCTTTTTTTTTTTTTTTTTTTTTTTTTCTTTTTTTATTCAGTACTGGGGGTTGAGCCCAGGGCCTCGCACTTCCATGCTTTGCAAATGCTGGACCAATGAGCTGCACCCCCAGCCCTTTTTTTTTTTTTTTACATTTTTGAGACAGGGTCTCACTAAATTACACAGACTGCCTCTGGTCTTGAACTTGCGATCCTCCTGTCTCTACCTCCTGAGTCCCTGGGATTACAGGCGTGCACCACCACGCCCGGCCATCATTTCTTTTATGAGACCAAAAAATGCTTACATGGAAAGATTGTTGTCAGAAATAATAACAAAGAATTCTTTCCGTGTTAGGCACTCTACATGCATGATCCCGTTGTCAGATCTCCACAGCAATCTGTTAAGTTAATGCCATCATTTTCTGCATTTCCTAGTTCAAGGAATCACCAACTATGGTTAAGTGATCATCTAAGAAGTTCAGTAACATGTCCTCAGTTTACAGCTAGGAATTGCAGAATTGAGACTCACACCCGGATCTTTTTTTTTTTTTTAATCTCAGAAGCCTGGTATAAACCCATATGCTATGTTGCCTACACATGAGTAAGGCAGAGACTCTAAAGTGCTTAGCACGTGGTGGGACACCTAATAAATGCCAATCACCAGGGCACCCAGGTATCTCACAGCCATGTCGCACAGCCAGGAGGCCAAGCTGCTGCTTCCCCATTTGCTTCTAAGATGTCCCCAGTTGGCAAGGGGCCACTGCATGTTGAAATTCAGGAGGGGCAGAAGGATGGGAAAGTCGTCGTTTTATGCATGTCAAATTCCTCCTGTCTAATGGGCTTGTTAAAAGCACCCTGAGTGGAAAGTGTGAGTCTTAATGGCATTTTATAAATGCTGCTGTGATGAATTAGCACATAAAACAAATTAAAAACAGCTTGTCGCTTTTTAAATTGTGTGATGGGGCACTCTCGCATTTTTCCCAGATGTGAAGATCCATTAATATCCAAAGGAGCCAGAAGCTGCTAATATGTGTCAGCTGCTTGGTTTTAGGAACCTGACAAGTGGGAGTCATTGTAATCCTAGAGGAGCAGAGTGCCCAAGATAAACAGAGCTCGCGGAAAGAGTGTGTCACTGAGCTCCTCAGCAAGGACATCTATGGTTACAGGCAGGGGTGGGAAACTCTCCTTCATGGGTCCATGGGAACGAGATGGAGCACAGAAGGACTAACATCTGACCCCGTAGGGACAGCCAGGAACAGTCTCCACTCCTTCCCATCCCCCCACGTGGATATTGAGGCTTAAGAAGGGCTTTCCACCATCCTCTGAAGTATTTCTATAGACCTGTGCTGAGGAGCTGCTTGGGCCCGGGATTAAACTGGGTCCTGCAGGAAGAGGAAGACGTTTGAGATGTCTTTGCACAGAGCCCAGTAGACAACTGCTAGGTGCCTGGGTTTTGACTCAGATCTCAATATGTAAAGGCAAGCAGTTTTCAGATCAACAGACAGTAATAACAGTATTTATTGAGTACTCACTGGTGCCAAACTAGTGTTGCAGCACTCTGCAAATATTATTTCATTCTTTCCTTAGCACAACTCTTTGAGGTAGCTGATATTATTATGCTAGTTTTATGGTTAAGCAAACTTAATGCCCAGAGAGGTTAAGTAACTTGCTCAAGACTACATGGTTTAAAAGTTGCAAACCCAGACAGTCTAGATTATTGGGCACTGTTGACATACCTGTAATCCCAGCTACTTGGGAGGCCAACGCAGGAGGATTTTGAGATACAGCTACCACATGCCAGCTTTTCTGATGGCTTCTCTGCCTCTACTTCCCAACTTTACATCCAGAATGGGCCTGGAGCCAAGCTAGCAGTTTAAGTATTTTTAAGATAAGAAATATTGGGGCAAGAGTCAAGCAGTAAGGGAACTTTAGGAATTAAAAGAAGAACTAATCAGCCTTGAAGGGAAGATTTAAGGTCCTTGGTACAGCTAGGTCATGACCAGAAGGCAGCAGGCTGGGAAAATGAGCCATCAAATGAAATGGCCATGGATGTGGATCTTGGAGTCATACAGATTTCATGTTATCCTCATTCTCCACCACATACATATAATGTGGCCTGGGGTAGGTCCCTTAACTTCCTGAGACTCCTTCCCTCTTATTCAAAATAGGATATCTAATTTTTGCTTTTAGAGTTGTTATGATGTCAAGAAAGACAATGATTACAAAGTACCAGGCTGCCTAATAAGATCAGAAGTTGTGGTTATCATTATGGTTAATTAGTTCAAAAGCTGTGGTTCCCATTATGATTATTATCTTTAGTACACAGTTGTCACTGCCTCTTCCTAATTGAATGGGAGGCACAGGGAAGGGCAGTGAACTAGAACTTGAGTCTGGATGCCCAAATTCCAGCCCAGAGTTACTGTCATTATGTTTTCACTCTAGGGATAGTCCGTGACCTCCCTACTCTATAAACAGGGAATAGCACGATCTGTCATATCATCTGTCATATCAGATAGTCTACGTGAAAATGCTTTGCAACCTATTGTGTGTTGAGGATCCCCAAGACAGATGATAGGGTTGGTGACTCACTACGAGGGTCCACAGGATTCAGCATAGTCAAGCTCATGACTGATCTGTTATCACAAAAGGACACAAAGTAAAGTCAGCCAAGGGAAAGGAAGATGGAACAAAGCCTGCAGGAAATGAAGTGTGCACTCCAGAGTCCTGTCTCAATGGAGGCATACAGGACGTGCCTGCTTCCTCCAGCAACAACGTGTCACAGCAGGTGTGAAATGTGGACTGTCACGGATGCCTACTAGACCCTCAGTACCCAGGGTTTGACCAGGGACTGGTCATACAGGCAGCCGCTGCCTGGAACACACCACAGGTGTGTTCAGCATGAGCGATACTTTGTGATAGTTGAGGCTTGTGAGCTGATCTTGTCAGAAAGTAGTGGGAACCCTCTCAAAATCTAAGTCCCTGGGTGTCAGACAAAGGCCATCCTTGTAACAAACCTTTTTAAGGATGGCAATTTCAGGTCTTGTTGCATGAAAGCCAAAGGGAAGACAGACAGACCAAAGGAGAAATCACCTTAAACTTCGTGAACCATGAGTTTATTGGGGTTTATTGTTAGGGACATGGGAGACTCAAGGACAGCCTTTACTTACAGCTCCCCAGAGGGAAGAATCTCCTCAGGAAAGTTCCCACCAAGATGTCCCACATGAAGCTGGACCACTGTCAAGTCCTACCATCAGCTAATCCTTCATCTCTTACATAGCATAGCTCACACACGACTAGGATAGGAGACTAGTGATTGGCATCTCAGAGGAGGGTCTTTTGGAGGTCCTGTGAGGGTCTCCTAAGGGTCTTGTGACCCTCTTTTCTCCATCTCTCTGAGAAGGTGTGTCAATAGCACCATTGTCATTATAATAAGCCTATCTATGCTACACGGGCTAGGATTTAGCTCAGTTGGTAGAGTGCCACTCTGTAGTCTCTGAGGTCCTGGGTTCATATCCCAGCATAGCAAAAATGGGAGAAGGACATAGCGATCCACTCCTGAGGCAATCTCAAAACAATCAGCCATTGAAAACCCTATCAGGGTCACTATGAGTCAACACAACTCAACGGCACCTAACAAAAACAACAACAACATTTATGCTACATAGCCTGCGGCTGTACCACTGTGGTGTCCAGTCCTGTCAGATCTCCAAAGCCAAGCAGGGTCACGCCTGATTAGTACTTGGATAGGAGACCGCCTGGGAATATCAGGTGCTGTAGGCTTGGGAGAATGACCCAGCAACCCACTCCCAAAAAACAATCAGCCATTGAAAACCCTATGTATGGCAGAGAAGCACTGACAATAGTGTTTTGCCTGTTGTTATGAGTCGGTCACCAAGTTAACAGCACCTAACAATAACAACAACAACAACAGGGAAAAAAAGGAAGACCCTCAAGCAGATGGATTGACGTAGTGACTACAACAATAGGCTTAAACATAAAAAAGACCATGTGCACGGGCACAGTGTTGGGGAGTGTTTCATTATGTTGTACATAGGGTCACTCTGTGTCAGACCTAACTGGAAAACACCAAATAACAGCAAACAACTACAACGCAGCCAGAGAACTGATGGCACCAGGAGTGGTCTCTGTCCTCCTCCACCCATCTTTCCTGGGCCAGGGCTTTGTCAAAGCCTTTGGTAGGAATATATGCAGATGGTCAAGAAGGAACTAATTTATTCTAGGAGCCCAGACCAAGAAACTCTCCCTGAATTTTGTCACTTAGGGATGGAAGAAGTGGCAGTGTTGGAATTAATTCCACTTCTGCGATATTTGAGAGTTAGATGCTGTTTTCAGCCCTTTTGGGTTACCATGACAGCAGATGTGACATTTCTTTGATGGAGGGGAAAGAAAGAAAAGGAAAAAAGGAAACAACCGCATTTGATTCTAACTGATTTTAGAAAAATCTATTCCCCAAATGTAGCTTGTTTTGCATGCATAATGTTTATACTCTAAGGAAATTCTTGAAACAAAATCAAAGGAATAAATAGGGAGGGGGTAAAATCTGCTTCTACTGTGAAATTCTATGCTGTGTATGTGTGGCAGGGGATCTTGAGAGCGGGAGGATACAGCAGGAAGCAGACTGTATAAGACTTGCAATAAATTGTCACCTCCTTTAGACAACAGTAAGTTAGTGAGTTTGTGTTCACCATTTTGATTCTGCCCCCAATTCCTGTACCCTAACAGTCATAGAAATTGCAGGGCATGGGCTTTAGCAAAGACTCAGCAAATGCTCTTTAGTCGGGGAAACATGGTATGGACAGCAGCAATTATAATTCAGAGTAATAAGTGCAATGAGAAAGTAGGCCAGGCATTTTATGGAACCAAAAAGGTTTATGATGTTGTTTATATAATTTTGGTCTTTCTATATAAACACTGCCCACAGCAGTTCCACTGTAGTGTCCAATCCCATCAGATCTTAGAAGCTAAGCAGGGTTGGGCCTGGTTAGTATTTGGATGGGAGACCGCCTGGGAACACCAGGTGCTGGAGGCTTGGGAGAAGGATCTGGCAACCCCTCCCAAAAATCAATCTGCCATTGAAAACCCTATGAATAACAGAGAAACACTGACAATAGTGTTTCACCTGCTGTATATAGGGTCACAATGAGTCGGACACCTACTTGATGGTACCTAACAACAACATATAAACACACAAACTTTTTTGTTCATTTGTTGCATTTAAGCATGTATTCAAGTTACTACATTAACCCCTTCAGCCATCCATACCCATGACAGTTCAACATTCCATTGTGTGGAAGATTTGTAGTCACTATGGGTAGACATTTTAAGTTATTACCATTTTTCTCTATTATGAAGGAAAGAATTCTATAGGCTGATACATCTGAGGGGATTTGTCTATCATACATAATATATTCCTCAAGAGAATAGCCATGTTCTGTTCACTTTATTTCACTTTTTAGAAATTCTAAAAATTTGATTGTAATGAAAGGGAAAAATATCTCAATTAGGTACTATACTTACTTTCTCATCTCCTATTATCACTTTGTCACATCTGATGGTCTCCAAAAAAAGAAGCAGACCCCAGTTTTAGGGACCTGTAAGTTGGTCTTGCCACCACCAGAACGAACTTCCATTTGTGGCCACCACAGTGAGAATGTGGACTGAGACCCAGGAAGACGTCCTAGGAGTTGACATCAAATAGATAATGGATTCTCAGGGTGAGGGTAAAAACACAAAAGCGTGAATTTTAAACCTGTGCCCTCAGACCTGCCTAACCATGCCCTCTGTTGTCATTTCTTTCAGAGCCATGTTTGACTATGACAAGAGCAAGGACAGTGGCCTGCCGAGCCAAGGACTGAGTTTTAAATATGGAGACATACTCCATGTTATCAACGCCTCTGATGACGAGTGGTGGCAAGCCAGGAGAGTCACCCTGGAGGGAGACAGTGAGGAGATGGGCGTCATCCCCAGCAAACGGAGGTAAGGGTGCCTCTTGTACCTCGGAGCCTTTGCTCCTCAGCTATCCAGGAGTGGCAATGAGAGGAGAGGAAGATGGGGAAAGTGCTCACAAAATCGCTGCTGAAGTGGGGTAGACGATCTGCAGGGAAACTGTCAGTGGTGACAGGTGACATGTACAAAAAATTCTCAGGCTCCTCACATTAGGATTTTACCAAAATTCGTGACAGTGACAAGGCATAAAGGAAAAAAGGAGATCTGCTTACACTGTGCTCCTGAAACTTTCCCCAGCAGCTGCATGTGCCTTGTGATGCTTGTCAGGCTATCGGCTGACTGACAGGCTCAGTGGGTTCATTCCACAGGCTCATCATTTACCAGTGATTTTATAGAAAGACACAGTAGGAACCAAATAAAGTAAGTGATTTACTAATCTACATCCCTGGCTATGTAATATGTCTAAATATTCATGGAAAAAACCTGAAAACCTCCATCCCAAATTCAGATGCTTGGGATATGAGCTGTCAGACACCTGCTCAGGGCCAAAGACTCCGTTCGCAGCTGTTTTTTTATGAATTTGGTTACTCTTGTTCCCCACTACACACTTCCCAGGAGTCACTCGGATGATTAGTTCTGTGGAAGTGTTTCCTAAGTTAAGAGTATCATGCTCTTTCTCTTTGAAACCCAGCTTCAGCTCTGCTTTTGAAAGGCAGACATATTCTTCAGGAGACCCACTTCTTTTGTCCCTCCTAGCAGTTTCTAAACATCACCATCGGAGGAACTTTCCTCCCCTCAAACCCCTTGGCACCAAGATGATGTCCAAAAGACAGAAATCGACTCTCCCCTAGAAAGCAGATGTATTATAAAATCAGGCAGAAATGAGGTTTGTTTAAAGCAGCCACTGACTCTTCTCAAGCTGCAGGTTTCTCAAAGGGCTCTTACCTTACATCCCCCAACCCAGAATGCCTTTGTAAAAGCACCCCAGTGACGGTGAGTGTTCAAGAGCCACAATGTGCCAAAGGAGACAGCAGGCTGGTATAAATCACAGTTGTTGTTGTTGTTGTTAGGTGCCATCGAGTTGAGTCCAACTCATGGGGACCCTCATAGGGTTTTCAATGGCTGAGTGTTTTGGGATTGCCTTGGGAGTGGATTGCCAGGTCCTTCTCCCATTTGTGCGGTGCTGGGAATCAAACTCAGGACCTCAGAGACTGCAGAGCAGCGCTCTACCAACTGAGCTAAATTCCAGCCCAAATCACAGTAGAAACATACATCATAACCAAGAATAATCCTGTGACACATCTGTGCCCCAGAGAAGAGTGATCCTCATTGTTTCCCAACCGTGAGCCCCCCAGCCTGAGGAGGAGCATGGAGGGACCCGCAGCAAGTCCACTGTCCCACAGCTGCTCTCTGACCTTAACAGCGAACCTCCAGGGAGCCTGTCCTTCCTCCAGGCCTTTGCCTAGGAATCTCTCACCAGCAGAGAGTGTTTTGGGTCTCTGTAAACCTGTGGGCTCCTGGGTAGTTACCTGACAGTGTTCTGTGAGGGTCTTCCCTCTTTGCACCATGGCACATAGCATTTACTGAAAGGTTATATATTCAAAGTAGCAATTCTTAGCACGAGTTTCTTCACATCTGATGTTGCAGCAATTTCCATTTATTTCAAATTTTAAAAAATGTCAAGATGACATGCATTTTGAGTTACTCTGATTTAGTTAATCAGAGCTGTCTGAGGAGCTTTTCTGTAGAAGACAGAGCCATCTCAATGAATATGGCTCCAAGCATTGAAGAAATGGGGTGGGGAAAGAAAGCCGTGCCAGGAATTGATGCCATTTCATCTTAAAGAAGTCCTTCTGCTCGCTGACACTGCCTGGCAGTGGCATAGACTTTGGAGAAGATATAAAAAGGATTGGTACTTTGGATGAAAGAGTTAAACTGTGATTTTTCAGGTCTTTTCAAACTCTGAGGCTCTGATTCTGGCCAATTATATCAATAGTCATTCACTGTTTACGTGCTCATCATTTTCCCCTTGAGGAACGTTTTCAGTGCTGTTCCTCTTAAAATAATTTTCCACCTGCTGGTGATCATTCTGGACTTGGCTATTTCTCCCGTGTTTGGAATGAAGCCATCTTAACAACCATACTTCAGCTGGCCTGGAGAAGAAGCTTGTTTATCTGCAATATCGATACTTATTTGCATTCTGTTTCATAAAGACTATACTAGCCTCACCGTGTAGACATATAAGTTTATATAAAATAAAATATATTTTATTTATTTATCTTTTTGTGGTACTAGGGGGTTTGAACCAGGTCCTGCATGCTAGGCAAGTGCTCTACCCCTGAGCTGTAATTCTAGCCCTCTTTTTATTTGCTTGCTTGTTTGTTTGTTTGTTTGTTTTTGAGGTACTGAGACGTTGAACCCAGGGCTTTGCACACTGCAAGTGCTCTACCACTTTGCTACACCCTTAGCCCTCTTTTTTATTTTTTGTCTTGAGATAAGGTCTCTCTAAATTACACAGGCTGCCTCTGGCCTCGAACTTGTGATCCTATTGTCTCCACTTCCTGAGCCACTGAGATTACAGGTGTGCACCATCACACCCAGCTTTTTGTTTTGTTTTGAGAGAGAGTCATGCTAAATTGTGAAGGCTGCCTCTAGCCTCAAATTTGTGACCCTCCTGCCTCAGCCTCCTGAGTCACTGGGATTATTACAGGCATGCAACATGATGTCCAAATATTATTTAAGTGTATGTGTATTTATATTTATTTTATATAAGATTTATAGCTATAAGTGAAATTCCATCAAATTTTCTCCTTTGGATTTTAATTATTTCAAAATGTTACTTTTATTGTTTTATATACTTACAAAAATAATAATAACCTCTTGCTGTAGAAAAGTGAGAATTTTTAGAACTATATGAAGAAAAAAGTAAGAATCATGTATAATCCTTCCCCACAGAATCCTCATATATTAATTTTAATGTATTTTAAAACCTAAATAAATTTATTAGATTGGGTTTTTTAATCCCTAATTACTTTTAATCCTATCTCCTGAGTATAATTCTTTTAGTTGAGCTAGTCTGGAAATATCTTATAATGGATAACATTGTTGTATGACTTTATCCTTTAGAAAAGTGTTTCTCTATTGATGATTCCATTTAATCATCACGGTGAAGTTATAAGACAAAAAAGAATATGAATGTTACGATTTTAAGATTGTAAATAAATTTATTTAATAAAACCCTACTATAGAATGCTGCTGTTGTTGTTGTCAGGTGACCTCAAATTGGGCTTGACTCTTAGCAACCCTACATACAACAGATGAAACACTCCCCGACACTGTGCCATGTCCGGCACTATGTCAGTGCTTCTCTGGTATTCATAGGGTTTTCTATGGCTGATTGTTTCAAGATTGTTTCAAGAGTAGTCTGCCAGGTCCTTCCCCTATATAGCATGCCAGACATGGTTTTAAGCCTTTTATAGTTATTATTTTATTTAAACCTCGTTACAACTCTATGGGGCTGGGATTTAGCTCAGTTAGTAGAGCGCTGCTCTGCAGTCTCTGAGGTCCCGAGTTCAATTCCCAACACTGCAAAATGGGAGAAGGACGTGGCAACCCACTCCATATGGCAATCCCAAAACAGTCAGCCATTGAAAACCCTATGAGGGTTGCTATGAATCAGACTCGACTCGACGGCACCTAACAACAACAACAACAACTCTATGAGTAAGATTCTATTATTAACCCCGTTTCACAAATTAAGAAGTTGAGATACAAAAAGATTATTAATTTGCCTGAAATTTCCCATCTAGTAAGTGACAAAGCTGGGATTTGAATTCAGGCTCTAGGATCACTCTTCACTTATGTAATCCTCCCTCCCAAAGGGCAAAAATAAAGAGCTGACAAAATTCAATTCAACAAGTATTACTTAGGGCATGTCTGTGAGCCAGACATGCCCTTATTGTAGGGTCACTGCTTGGAGCACGTCATTCATGAGACCAGCATGTCACTGCGCCACAGCTCCTCTGTGTCTAGAGCAATGAGGGCTACTTGTAAAAGTGAAAGAGAAATGAAAAGGTGCTACACCAAGGAGTGATTCCCTCTACAGATAGCACTGACTGCCATAGTCCGTTTTGTTGTTGTTGTAACTGAATCCCACCATCCATCTAATTTACAAAAATTTATTTAGTTCATGGTTCTGGAGAGTGAGAAGTCCAGGTTTGAGGTGCCATATCTGGGGAGGTCTTTGTACTTGTGGTGACTCCAGAATCTTGAGGTATTATAGGGCATTTCATGGTGAGAGGAGCATATACAAGGGATTGAGCCAAACTGGCTTTTATAACAGACATACTCTTATGAAAACCCATTAATCCATTTATCTATCAATGCACAAATAGATTAATCCATTCCAGAGAGCAGAGCCCTCATAACCCAGTCATCCCTTGAGGGTCCCACCTCTTAATTCCTCACAATGTTGATTAAATTTCACCATGAGTTTTTTGAAGTCTCTGTTACAATTCTAATTTTGCCAACATGGAAGCTGAGATCCTAAAGGCTGATGACTGCCCTAAGTCACAGACCCAGTAAATGGCAGAGGCAGAATTCAAATCCAGGCTTTTATGATCTCAAAATTTGGTCTCTTAGCCTAGGATCTCTCTCTTCTGAGACTGCATGGATGATGAATGCCAAACCAGGATTCATCCCACATTCTCTTAATCCAAGTGTCCATTCATTGCTCCACAGTGACTTGTGGTCACCTGGGTGCTCGGTTGGCAACCTGTGTCTAGCATGACGTAAGAGTTTATTTGCCTCTCCTTCAAGCAAGCCTATAGCCACTAACGTGGATGGTATTTTAATCTCCTTCCAACAGGGTGTGTGGTACATAGGCCAAGGAACTCCCAGGGACAAATCATGTTCCCACTACCCGGTGCTATGAGCCTGACCCAGTTATGTGGTTGGCTGGAACCTGCAAATACCAGATGGGAGATGGGGAGAAGCGTGGGGGAGACAGCTGGGCTCATTAAAGCATGGCCATTTCGTACTATCTGAAGATGCTGGGTGTCAGAATTAATTGCTCAAATTTTGATATCCAGTTTATGGTTTTAGTATTTTTATCAGCAACAAGAGAAGGACGGGGAGAATTATTTCTGCTTAAGCAATCTAATTAATTACTTGAGCCTATGTGAGAGGGAAAGTACAGCCGTCATTTCATTGCAGTCGGGTCTATGTATATGGAGAGGTGGGTCCCACCATTTCTTTAAGCAAAGGCCTTTGTGCCATAATATTTACTTTTACCAGAGGAGTCCTACTCAGAAAACAATTAGAGAAGGTGATGCTGTACATTTACCTAATTCTTACCAGGAGAAAAGGTTGTGAAATATGAAGACTTTTTCATAGAAAACACTGGTTGTCTGGCAATTCACTTAAGCTCTCTAAGCCTTAGTTTTCACATCCAGGTCAAGAGCCAGTAGCCTCCTTGGGAAGTCATCCATTCATTCAGCAAAGATCCACAAAGCGTCTACTATGTCCCCAGCTCCATTTTAAGTCCTTAACCATTGAATGGATTATAGATAAAATAGGAAAAGTGCTTAGCATATCTTCTAACACTTAGTGTACACTCACATGGTAGCTATGTTCCAGCTTTCAGATTTTAAAGTTTTGGTCCCAGAGAAAGGAACATTGAGTTATTTAGGGCCCCATTTCCTTAACTCATATGTCAGCAGTAAACTAGACAGTGAATCTGGAAAGACCTAGGGGAGAATAAGAGGCCAAGGAAAGGAAGGAAGAAAATGTAAGCTGCAGCTACTGCGACCTAGGAGAGAGGTTTGGGAGAGCCCCCAAAGGCAATTAACACAGGCCTTTGTGATGGAAAATCACACTGGTGGTTGCTGGTGCTGAGGAGGGAGACCGGTTCAATATGTGTGATACAATGTTGCAAATGGGCATTTGAACTAAGCTGATTGCAGTATTCAAAGCAAATTTATTCTGAACTTGGAGGCCATCCTATTATGTGTGTTTCTACCTCAATGATTGTATGCTTAAGTCTGGTTATGGTTTATATTATTCAGGACATTTGGGTGCCAGGGATGGGAAGTGTTATCGCTTGTGAAAAACTCAGCCTGGACTTTTAAGGGTATGTGTTAGAACCAACAGATCTCTCCTAGAAGTGCAACCAGAGTGCTCCCTGGAAGCAAGCATGGCTAGACTGTGTCTTACATATTTTGGACATGTAGTCAGGAGGGATCAATCCCTGGAGAAGGACATTATGTTTGGGAGAGTGGCAGGTCAATGAAAAAAAGGAAAACCCTCCACTAGATGGATTAACACAATGTCTGCAACAATGGACTTAAATAAGATCATGTGCCTAGCACAGAATCAAGGAGTGTTTCCTCCTATACTGTACATAGAGCCACTGTGAGTCCGACCTGACTCGACATTGGCCTTAAAACTATAAATAACCCACTAAAACATCTCATGTTTATTGAGATTTTCCAGTGGATAAGATAGGCATGGCAGGTCATTGCACACTGTTTCCTCAAACCACACAGTTTATGGACAGACAGGGAAGTCAGCTATCAGACGGTTCTTGTTCCAGCTCTGTTTCTATCTCCTTCTAGTCTGGCAAACTTCAGATCTGAGCTTCCCCAGCTGTAAAATGGGCTTGATAATACCTAAATCACTGGGCTACTATAGGGACCTAATGAGATGAAGTGAATGTGAAAGAAATTCTTTCATAATTTTATGTTAAAACCCAAGCTTAATTTACATTTTCATCATTAATGAAACTTTCCATACAAATAAGAAGTGAAAGTTTCCAACTTCATGAGTGACCCAAAACGATGTCACCTTGATAGGCCTTCAAAACTGGTTTTTTTCCCCCTTTTTCTATTACCTTCTTGAAGATTAATAAACCATGGCAAATATTAGATAAGTGTATGTGTGTGCATTTGTGTGTGTGTGTGTGTCTAACTATATTTTTTGCAAACTTTTTAAGATTTAAGTGATGAACCATTAAAACTGGCCTAACAGGGACTTTTTAAAAAAGAAATATGAAAAGGATAAATTTAGAAACAAGGGGGAAAAATTAGGATGCTTTATCTGAATAGTTCTTAGGTTTGAGTACTGAGTTCAGCCTTGTATTATGTATGTTTGGAGCCCATGTGAGTTCTTTGGGTTTATGCAGAATTTATTTGCATACTCTGATTGAATAACCAAGTATTCGCCACATGCTATAGTTATTGTGACAGCAGGGAATGAGCTAGTGGTCCCCATCATTATCCTAATTAATGCAGAGAAGCCAGAATAAAGTTAGGGATCTCACAACAGTTTTACAAGAATCCAAAGAGATGAATATGAATTATCATTTGCATTTGGATTCAAAATGAGAAAAGCTGATGGAGCTTGGAGCAGGCCTTTTCTCTGTGAGCATCTTTCTACTTGGCACCTTATCTTATCTGAAGTCTTTTTGCTCTCCTCCCAACTGTTGTGTGTCGGATGCAAGTAGAGGCTCTCAGTGGAACATATTGTTTTAATATCTGAGGTTAGATGTGAAAAATATTCGTTCAGCTGTTTCCACTCAAGTATTCTACTCTCATGCTGGCATAAATATATTCTGAAACTTCATTCTGTAGCTATAGAAACCCATTTTCACTGTTCCAGTTGGAAACAAAAGAGCTCCCAGCTAGAAAGGAATATTCTGTTAATTATTGATCTATGAATAGCTTAGACTTCATGAACCATTAAGTTTCTACAGATTCAGGGCTTGTGCTTGCATGTGCGCTCTCTCTCTCTCTCTCTCTCTCTCTGTCTCTCTCTCTCTGTCTCTCTCTCTCTCTATCTCCCCCTCTCCCTCTCCTTCTCCCTCTCTCTCTTCCTCTTTTTTCCCCAGAAACAAAAAGTTGAAATTAGAGCTAGCCATGGTAAAAGTCATGTTAAAACAAGGTACTTCATGTGACTTTTGTCCAACAATTATCCATTGAGGACTTGCTATCATACACTTGAGTGATACGAAGTCTTGCTGTCAGGAAGGTATGCAAGGTAAAAATGAATAAACAGGAGGAAATCAAGACATAATAGTGACATAGAAATAAAATTAAGTGCTATTGTGGCTTAGGGGAAGGAAGGGTCATATCAAACTGGAGAGACTCAGAAAAATCAGGGAAATATTTAGAATCATATTTTCCTCTCTTTCCACACTGGCCTTCAAACAGGGCACAGGTCCTAGTCCTACCCGTTTTATTTTCCTGGAATTTCTCGGGTCCTTCCCTCTTCTCTACCTCATTATCATTTTCCATCATTTCTTGCCTAAATTATGCCAACAGCTTCTAAATAGGCCCCCAACCCCTTTCCCTTCTCTTCTTGGATCTGTCTTCTACCTACACCTGGCTCCTTTATTCAAAATACTAATTTGGCAGGGCATCATGGCTCACCCCTGCAATCTCAGCATGTGGGAAGCTGAGGCAGGAGGGTCCTGAGTTCAAAGCCAGCCTAAGCTACAAAGTGAGACCCTATCTCAAAAATAATAAAATAAAATACTAATATGATTAGTATTACTTCCTTGCTTTATATCCTATAGTAATTCAGGAGGATTCTCCAAGAAAAACCCAAGTCCTTGATATAGACCAATGCCCTGTATAAGGGACCCTACCACCTCACTAGCTTCATCTTCCATATTTGGGGTACCAGTCTTCCTGCAATCTTCTACCTCCATGGATCATAGCCCTGAGCCACAGCATCATTGTTCCTGGTGTCTGGGAATTCTCTCTGAACCTCTCCTGCTGACAAGCTGTTTCCTATCCTTTAAGTGTCAGATTAATTGACACCTCCTCCAAGGAGCCCACTCCAATGTTCTGTACCTTCTTTCTCCCTCCCAATGAGATAAGTGTACACACACTGACATCAACGGTCTTACTGTAGGGCATTAGCAATCTCTATTACACCTCTGTTCTTGCTAAGAGCACGTTGCTGTGAGTTCCTTACAAATGTGGTTTTAAAAAACTTTTCTTTTTTTATTCCCCAGATCTTTGCTTGATATATGTTAGGGCCCCAGCAAGTGTTTAAATGAATGAATGAAATGACAGAGAAAATAAGGAATCTGCAAACATGACATAGGAGCCCATTAGGCTTCTTGAAGGAAGATTCAAGATTACATGTAACGTTTCGTTATCAAGTTAAGTTAAATACACTCATGTTCCTAAGGAAGCAGGAAAGGGGAGGAGAAGAGAAGAAAGGGGAAGAAGAACTTGCTTCATCTCCACTTTGGATGGTGTTCTCTAAGGGCTGTAATTGCCTCAAATACATTTTGACTGATTGACTTAAGCATTTAAATAACAAATGTTGGGAGGGCTCTCTCTCTCTTTTTGTTCCTTCTAAATACTATGACTCTCACAACATGTAACGCAAAAATTTCAAGGGGCATATAAAAAGCTTAGAGACTTTATGCTAAGACTTTTTGTACTGAGAAAAAGAAGAGAAATATTTTAGAACACACTGTATTTGAATTATAAGGGTAGGAGGAAAAGGTGTTCTTAGCAATAAACTTAATCACAAATGCCTTTTTATGTGATAGACTCTTTATTTTCAATTTTCTTCAGGGTGGAAAGAAAGGAACGGGCCCGGTTGAAGACAGTGAAGTTTAATGCAAAACCTGGAGTGATTGATTCAAAAGGGGTAGGTACAAAATGATGGAAAATTATGTTCTCTCAGTTGCCATGGGTTTAGCAGTAATTGACACTAAGGCTTTCAGTAGCCAACAAATGATGGAGCCACTGGACAGTAGCAAGTGTATTGATAAAAGTAAAAATGTCATTTCTGATAAAGTGGATTTATTATAAATATATAAAATACTGGGGGTAAACCAGCAGTGAACAGAAACAATGTGTTGATGAAGATTATGGGATGAGTTCAGTGAAAAAAAATCCAGATTAGGTGTTTATATTTCTTTTAAGTTAATGTTCTAAAAGTTGGATTTCATAAAAGGTATTTGCTCATCAGAAAATATATCTAGTTACACAGTATAAAGTTAAGACAGTAGTCATGGAAATATACTGTGGATCATTTAAGTGAATATGTGGATTGTTGTGACAGACATTGAAAAGGAAAGAGTTAAATAAATTGCCAAAATTAAAATATTCACTCCCATTCACATGTTGCTATTAGATGCTGTTGAGTGAGATCTGACTTGTAGCAACTCTATGTACAACAGAAATTAGATATAAAATTTAAGACAGCTTCAATGAGATATAATTTGTACAGCATATAACTCACACACTTAAACTTAGAGTTGTATAACAATCACCGTGATCAATTTTAGAGCATTTTATCACTCCATAAAGAAATCCTATATCAATCATTTCCTATTTCCACCAACCTCCCACTCCACCTGGCCACAGACAAGCACCAATCTACTTTCTATCTTTATAGATATGCCTATAGACATTTCATATCAATGGAATTGTGTATTTTTCGGTGTTTTGTTACTGCTAATTCCACTTTACTTACTGTTTTCCAGCTTCATTTATGTTGGCACATATATAAACACTTGATTTCTTTTTAGTCCCATATATGTCATTGTATGGAATACCACATTTAATATATCAACTCATCACTTGATGGACAGTTGGATTGTTTTCAATATTTACCTATCATGGCTAATGCTGTTACAAGCATTTGTGCACAAGTTCGTTCATTCTTTCTTGCTTGCTTGCTTGCTTTTTTCTTTCTTTGAGGTACTTAGGGATTGAACTCAGGGTTTCACACCTACTTTAAAAGTACTCTATCATTGGTCTGTACTCCCAGCCTTCTTTTGACATTTTATTTGAGTCAAGGTCTCCCTACATAACACATGCTGGCTCTGGCCTCAAATTTGCAATCCTCCTGCCTCCACCTCCCAAGTCACTGGAATTACAGGCATGTGGCTCCACACCCAGCTGTGTATAAATTCTTAAATTGACATGTTTATATTTTCATTGAGTATATGCTTCAGTAAAATTGCTGGTCTCCTCAGCAAAATAACTATATACTTAGCATTTTGAAGAATTGCCGGACAGTTTTCCAAAGTTGTTGCACCTTTTCATATTTCCACCAGCAGTGTATGAGGGTTCCAATTTCTCCACATCCTTAGCAACACTTGTTATCATGTCTTTTTTACTACAGCTATCTTAGTTGGTATGAAATAGTATCTCATTGCTGTTTTGATTGCCTTTCCCTAATGAATGTTGCTGTTGAGCATCTGTTCGTGTGCTTATTAGTATATCATCTTTGAGAAATGTCTGTTTAGATTCTTTGCCTACTTTTAAGTTGGGGTTTTTGTTGTTGCTGCTGAATTGTAGAAGTACTTCATATATTCTCTTCATTAATTCTTTATCAGATAAATACTTTCCAAACAGTTTCTCCCATTCTCTGGGTTCTTTTTTTACTCTCTTGAGAATGTTCTTTGAGATACAGAAGTTTTTAATTTTAATGAAGTCCAATTTATTTTTTCTTTTGTTATTTATGTTTTGATGGCATATCTAGGAAACCATTGCCTAATTCAAGGTCATAAAGATTTATGTCATATTTTCTTCTAAGACTTTTATGGCTTTAGCTCTTATGTTTAGGTGATTGATCCATTTTGAGTTTATATATATGAAGAGAAATAAGCAAAATAAGGGTCCCAATTTCATTTCTTTGCATGCAAATTATTTTCTTAATTTCATTTTAGACTGTCCATTGTAGATATATAGATATATAATTATTATCACATGTAATTCTAATATCCTGCAATCTCCATAAGCCCCATTATTAGTTCTGACAGTTTTTAGTGAATTCTTTAAGATTTCCTATATACAAGATTATGTCATATTTAAAAAGAGAGAATTTTACTTTTTTCCTTCTAATATACATGTGTTTTATTTCATTTTTGTTCTTAACCTAATTGCCCTAGCTAGAGCCTCCAATACAATGTTGTTTAGAAGTAGCAAGAGCAACCATCTTTGTGTTACTCTTGACCTTAAGAAGAAAGAATTCAGTCTTTTACCATTAAGTATGTTGCTACCTGTAGCTTTTATGCTTCCTAAAATCTATTTCTGGAAGAGGCAGTACTAGTATCTTAGTGCTGTGTTGTAAAATAACTCTTGCCTGCTCTCTTTATCTGCATGCCCTTTCCTTTACCTTTCTGCCCTAACAACTGTGACAGTGAGTATCACACAACACCACAACTTACTGCTACCATAAAGAACAAGAAGAAAAGATCATTTCTCAAGGCTTTTGAAAACCAAGCCACAGTGCCATTTGTATTTTAAGTAGAAGTATCGCTGGGAAGCCCAGTCATTGACAGAATAATTTGCTCCCCTCCCAATATTCAAGTGAAGTAGAAATTTATTTATACATATGGTGTCGTTCTTTAAGACAGAAAAAAAAGAATATGTGGTATCATGGAGGAGAGTGGACGCATCCAACATGCGACTGGCAGGCTGCATGTGGCCAAGGACAGCTAGTAATGTGGCACCACGGTTTACATTGTTCTCATTTCTCTACGCTTTATAAAAAATAAAAGAATAAAAGAAGTCTTATTGTGTACATATACTAGCAATATTATATAATTTACAGGCAACTCAAAACACTTCCTCTTTCCTTGATGTGGAGGATGTACAGCCCTGGTGTAGAGTCGTTTCAAACAAATATGACTTTAATACAACAGGGTAGAAATTTTTAGTGATTCCTGTTGAGAACATAAACATAGATCTCCTGTTTGTTTTATGTGTATAGTTTACATATATCAGAGAATTTATATTGAATATTGAGGTACTTAGGGATTGAATACCTTCCATATGTCAGATACAGGATGAGGATTTGTGCAGGATTCAAAGTATAATACACTCCTTTCTTTCCAAGAGTTACATCAAGGACAGGCCAGATGTCTTTTTGGTAAGGCCAAAACACATGTGACATGTTTTTTAATTCTCTGTGTTAAATACCTACCAATGAATAGAATGTAAATTCTAGGACTATAATGGCTATTGAAGGAGAAGCGTAGTCATGTAGGAAGGAAAGCCCAAGACTAAAATTCAGGAGGATCAATTACCTGGGTTCTGGTTTCAATTCACTACTAAGTTGCCATGGTTCTTTGGGCCTTATAGACAAATAATAGCTTTGAACTATATCAGGGAGGCCAGACAAATTTCATTTCCTATGTGGACTAAGGGATTGATAGTGTTACCTGTAGTATTATGTAGAAAAGGGTTCTGAGGCCATATGTAACCTCAACAGAAAAATGAAGTTATGACTGATTAGTCATCTTATTTTCAGTAGTGAAGGCTGTGGAAGTCTCCGAGATAGGTGAAACTGAGACCTTTCCGCAGCACAGCCAGGTTCTTATCACCATCAGAGAAAGAATTCAGAGAGAAGACAAAGTCAGGGATTGGGAGGAAGTTTTATTACACAGCAAAAGTTCACACATAAGGAGTAAGTGCAGACTTCTCAAGAGAGAGTGGCATTGCCAAGATTTTGGAAAGTTTATATCATGGGCAAGTTTTAGTGGAGGGCAGGATTATTTATGAGTTAAAGTGGGTAAAGTTGGGGACTGTTGGGGAATTCCAGGAATGGGTTGGGTTTTCCCAGAATAGGGTTTACTCCCCCTTTCTGTCCTTACATAGGTTTTTGGATATATCACAGTGTAGGATGCATTATGGGAGCAGGCAATTTTGGAAGGAGCTGCCATTATAACGAACCAAAGGATAGTTAGTGGTTGTGTGATGAAGCCAAGGACAGTTAGTGGTTGTCTTGGTCAGCCATGATGGTCCCAGCCAGTTTGGTCTTGTTTTTTACTGTTGGAACAGTCACGTGATGTCCTGCCTTAATCCAGCTCTATGGCTGCATCATTCACCTTGCGCCGGCCTCTAGACACTTTACTATTTGCTTCTTTCTTTCCCCCTGTGTGTTTCTAGCCTACCTCAATCCCTAGCACAACACCAGGCATTATACTTTATTTGCAGTCACCAGATTCAATGATTTATTTTATGTTTAATTACCATACAGTGTAATGGGTTACATAATGGCATTTTCATACAGTTGTATTTTGTACTCTGCTCTTATGCACTGCCTCTTTTCCTGCCCTGTTGTTTCTCCCTCTCAGTGATTTTTAAGATGGCTTCCATTAGTATCCTCCAAGACATTGCCAATGAATTAATTGATAATGAAACTAAAGTTTTCCAAATTCCCATGAGAACACTGCATCAATGAGAAGACACTTCTTGTCAGAAAACAGAAAGCAGAGGACAGTTAAGAAGAGAGAAAGTGCACTGAAGCGTGGAACCAGTCTGCAACCATGGGAGGGTTTGGGAAAGCTGGGTCAGGAGATGTTCCCTATTTTAAGCCAAGGGCAAGGACTACAGAAATAAGTCATTGTTGCAGAAGCCTGAGGGTCTTGGACCTTGGAGTAAATTCAGCATAAGCTGGGGAAAATTGTTTGCAACAAGAAAGAGAGTTGGGTATTTTAAATACCCTTATCATTAGCTGGCGTTTACAAAGCATTGCAAAGTGTCCTGAAGCGTTCAGAGTTAAAGTCACAGTGATTGTCCTGGGGGAACTTTAAAATCAGTTACTATCTGTGGAGCAAGCTGTGACAAAAGCCTTGCTAGGAATATATACAAGAGCTTCAAGAATTCAGATTAATGGGCACAGGAATGACCAGAGAGCACTTCATAGAAGAGTTTAGACTTTAATTGGTCTATTGGTACTTCAGTTACTTTTCCAGAACTAGCCATTGATTAAAATAAGCCTGAGTGCTGCAAAACACCAGACCCTGTGCTAGGTGCCTTGTAGGGCAGCAGACAAATTAAAAAGATCTCCCATCTCAGTGAGCTCACATAGAGAAATATAGGGAGGCAAACAATAACAGTACAACCTCACCGATGACCCCATGAATTTAGAGAATTGGTAGTTTCTACTTTAAAAATCAGAGGTCTACACCTCAGGGAGATTAACTTGTAAGATCACATGGCTAGTTGGTTGCAAGAGTCAGGTTTAAATTCAGATTATTTTGACATCAGAACATCTGCCCATTCCATCACTTAACACTATACTAATGATGGCTCAGATGAGAGAGAAAGGTTGAAAGTGAAGGAGATATTTGCGAAGAACCCTGAAGTTTGCATAGGAGTTTTTCCATCCACACAGGAAAAAGAATGAACCTGATCATGGAACTTACGGCCGTGTTGGTTAGGGTCAAGTGGGTCAGGACCACTTGTGCATGGAGGTTATGGAGGCCGATGTAGCAAATGGGGCTGACAAGGAAGACCAAAAGCCTGTATTGAAGCTTGTATGAGGCCTAGAGCTTACTGAATTTTAAAAGTACCCATGAGGAAACCTGAGAATCTGTGTTTGAAAGCCACATTTACAACAAATGAAGTGCCCAGGCTTTCTATCCACTCCAAGCACCTTCACATAATGTCTACATAATGTGAAGATAGTGGACTGTTATGTCAGTAGCCTGGATAAGTCCAGCCGACCTAGACCCCTAAGCCACAGACGGCCGTTTGCCTCTTCAGGATGAGCCTCCTGAAACCCATCTCAGTTCCCCGGATCTCGGTGTATCCAAGCCCTCCTGGCCACCACTGTGACACCAAATGATGCCCCATTCAAACCAACCTCTGGTTAACACCTTCTTCACCCCTTAATTTCTCATTGTTCTAACTTTTTTTATTCCTTTCCCAAACAGCCACTCTGATACTTATTAAGAGACCTAGGAGACTGCATGATCTTCATTCAGAATCAAGCTGTTTTGCATTGAAAAATCAATGACTACTTAGGGATTTATGGTAAACCTTGTTGTTGTTTTTAATTTTAAAATCCCTATAATTTGAGGAAGGGAAATAGGTGAGAGTATGGAAGAGGTATCAGTTTCCTTACTGTGCTCCTATGTCAGCACGTGCAGTAAGTGTGTTTGTGAGTAGATGTGTCCTTCTTTCATTATAAATCCTTTCCGAAGAAGGTAAGATATAAATAAACAACTATTTATCTTCTGGACATAAGGAATATGACTGATGTTATTCAAAGTAGTAGGAGTGTCAATTGTAAAAACCTAGACAGTTCACATATATTTGTTAGTCACAACAACTAAACTTCTGTGGAAATCATTTACTTCCTCTTTATAGACTTTAGCTGAAGTTTAGAGAATAAATCTGAACCCATGTCTGACCGACTCCAAAACACAGTATCCATTTACTACAGCAAGTTTTCTTCCCTGTTAAGACTACATCAATCTTGTGCATTGAGAAAAATGAAGAAGGAAATTGAATTCAGCTGAGTTTTCTGAAAAACTAACTCAAGCATAAATTTACATCCCCAAAGGAGAAATCTGGTCTTCCTCCATGCTGTGCCTCTTTCTGGATGAGAGCATTTCTGAAGTGAGCCCGGGGCTGCATGCGTGCCCTCCTGTGGCTCACCAGGATAGAATGAGGGGACGGTTTGTTCACCTAGTTGGGAGCTGGGTAGTCAGTGTGGGAATGAAAAGAGGAACAAGTCATGGTTGCTGGCTTGGAGGAGCAGGTGTTCTGGGGCAGAGAATGAGTTCCTTCAGGAAAGAGGTCATAATACTAAATAAGAGAAGCAGAGAGCTTGCTGTTAAGGTTAAAGGAAAAGGAGATTCTGGCTTGCAAGCTGAGAGGACTTGAGTTGGGGGCCCGAAAGGATTAGTAAAATTCATAAGCTATGGAAGGCCCATAGGGTACAGGATAGGCTGAAACTAAAACCTGTCTTATTTTCACTGCAAGGAAGAATGTGTGTGAAGAAGAAGAAAAAGACTCAGAACTAAACTCAAGGCAATTCTGATACCTTAAAATTTTCACAAAAATTTATTTTATCCTGTAGGCAATGAAGAATTTTGAGAGTTGTAACCAAACCAGACTTAGTGATCTCTGAGTGAGCTGGTCAGTTTTTCATCACTCTCATGAAATACCTGTGCAATTCAGTGTGAGGGAGAAGGATGAGTGTTGGCTCATGGTTTCAGAGGTCTCAGTCCATGCTCACATGGCTCCATTGCATCTGAGCCTGTGTGAAGTAAGGCAGAGCATCGTGGCAACAGGTCTGAGCTGGAGCAAAATGACTCACCTCTGGGAGAAGAGGAGGCAGATAGGCAGGAAGGGGCCAGAGACAAGGTGTACCCTTCAAAGACGCACTCCTAGTGACCGACTTCCTCTACCCAGCACTACCTGCTAACTGCCCATTCCTCCATGAACACATTTGTGGGTGAACCCATTTATGAAGTTAGGGCCCCATGATCCAGTGACCTTTCAGTAGTGCCATCAGCCAGGCATAGAGCACTTCATACCCAAGCCACCACACTGTTCTTGCACCCTTGTTGGATTTGCATCCCTGCCCGTATGTCACTGCATTGTGAGATCCTTCCATGCACAGATCCAAAGGTCATCATGTTTGTGCCCTTGGGACTTAGGATGGTGTCTACGCAACCCACACTGGGCCTTCTTAGAGCTAACAGAAGGGAATGATAGCCAGCGGGTTTTAGAGACATTGAAGCAGAAAGACTCATAGTGGGAAGTGGTGGAGAAAGCCACTGCAGTATTCTGAGGGGTAGATTCTGAAAATGTGAACTCCAAACAGTGGCAGTAGAAAACAAAAGTTGGAAACTGTTGCTGGAAAATCAGAGAGGGCTATCACCCTTAATCATCTGTCCCAGAGGCTCTGAATAAGAGTCCATTGCCTTGTCCAAAACCTTGATCTCCCTTTCAGAGATGTTGGCCAAGACAGAGGGAGTGGGCAGAGATAAAGCAATGGGGATAAGGTCACAGTGCCCTCCCTGAATCAAACCATGCACAGCGTTAGTTCCTCACTGATCCTTGGAACTTTCCAAGGGGCCACTGACTCCTACTGTGTCATCTGCAGTTGAAGAAACTGAGAATTATTTCTCTGGGACAGGCAGAGGGCTGGTAGCAGAGTCTGCCATTGTGTCATTTATCAAAAAAGTGATTTAACAGTAAGTGGGTTTTATTTTGGGGGTTTTTTTCTTGGTTTTTTGTTTTTTCTTTTTTGCAACATGGGAATTATATTGACTTCACTAGGGTGAGTTATGGGGATTGATTTTCTAACAGCTTTAAAATGACATTTTGAGAGGAGAGTCATTACTGTTCTGCTCCCTCCCCCCAATGTCCCATCAGTTCCTCAATGGATCCAGTCTGTAGAAGGTGAGAGACAGGTGAAGAGCTTACATGTCCACATGTCCGGAGCTGGCCTAGGTCCAGGCAGGAGGGGTGGGAGGAAAACTCAGCTGCCCCACTCCACAAGGCCTGGGAAAGTCAAGCTTTTCCCTCAAAATTCAGACATTCAGAAAAGACCTCTCCTCTGTGTCTTTATTATTACCCTCCCATTCCATGCCCTCTAACAGCTCCCTAACTGGTCTTCCTGGCTCTAGTCCCTCCCTTCCAAGTCTTTCCCTGTGTGCAGTATGGTTTTGACCAGGCCATTCTTTTACATAAGAACAAAGAGAAGAACCATGTGTGGTGGCACAGGCCTGTAATCCCAGGGACTCAGGAGGCAGAGGCAGGAGGATCACAGGTTTAAGGCCAGAGGTAGCCTGTGTAACTTAGTGAGACTCTGACTCAAAATAAAAAATAAAAATGACTGAGAGTGCAGCCCAGTGGTAGAGCACTTGCAAAGTATGTGTTAGGCCCTGGGTTCAACACTCAAGTACCATGAGAGAGAGAAAGAGAGGGAGAACAGAGAGAACGGACACAAAAAGGGATATCCCCAGGGAATTCTGCACCATCACTGGCTCAGCCTGGGCACAGCAACTAAATCATTATACTTTCTTTTAAATATGATAATTGCAGTTGTCAAACCTTGAGTTCTTCTGCCTACCATGAACCACTTGTGCAACACACAGGTAATTATCAGATAAAGAAGTGCCAGGGGCTTCTCTGTAGCTGATTCTCAGAGGGATCCACAAGCAAACTTTTGTCTCTAATACATGTAGGGTGCATCCCTGCTACACGCTGAAAGCCAGTGGAACTCTGTGCACATTCCCAGTGAACAAGTACAGTTTTTCTCACATATTGCTTGTACTGCATTTACTTGCCAAGTTACTAATGAGGAAATCGCTTGTCTGTGGAATGGCATGGAAAATAAATCATGTATTGTTTAAGAACTTTTATTAATATACATTTCTCAATAGACTTCCCTCCTGGGTCCAAAAAGTACTGCTGTGGAAAGTACCAAGTTGGGCCAGGCACCTTGGCAAACACCTGTAATCTTAGGAACTCAGGAGGCTGAGGCAGGAGGATAGTGAGTTCAAAGCCACAGGCAGCCTGCACAGCTTAGCAAGACCCTGTCTCAAAATAAAAAGTTTAAAAAGGGCTGGGGATGCAACTCAGTGGTAGAATACTTGCCTAGCATACACAAGGCCATGTGTTCAACACTCTCAGTACCACCAAAAAAAGAAAAAGAAAAAAAGAAAATACCAAGATAATCTGCAACCTTGCATACCGAATTTAATACAATGTATAACTGAAAAAAAAATTCCCCACTGCCCACCCACGTGTGCACACATACATATATATATACAAACACCCACATTTTCAATGTATTTTAGCTTTTGTAGTTCTTTTTCCTTCTCCAGCTTAACTATATTTTTCAGACATTTTCTAAAAAATTCTATATGTTGACACTTAAATGTGTTTGGCCAACTTCAGCCCCAGGAGGAAATGAAAAATTTAAAAGTTTTAAAATTTAAAAAAGTACTTTTGAAATTCAACATTATTTCCATGCCCAGTTAAGCTAGAAATGTTCATTTAATTAATGTTGGAAGGAATCTGGTAAATTGAAACATCGTCAGTGCATTTGTTTATCCTGTTCTCCTTTCTAACGTTTTCAGGATTTTTAAGTTTTTCAGTTTAACCAATATTTGTTGAGGCTGAACCTTAAGCCAGATACTGATGTAGGCAATAGAATCACACCATAAATAAGACATGGCACCAGTCTTTTGTTGTTGTTGTTGTTAGGTGCCATCGAGTCATGTCCAACTCATAGCAACCCTACCTGCAGCAAAAGGAAACACTCCCCAATTCTGTGCCAGGCAAATGATCTTATTTATGTTTAAGCCCATTGTTGCAGACATTGTGTCAATCCATCTAGTGGAGGGTTTTCCTTTTTTTTGTTGACCTGTCACTCTCCCAAACATGGTGTCCTTCTCCAGGGATTGGTCCCTCCTGACTACATGTCCACACAGCTATACCACTGTGGCGTCTGATCCCATCAGATCTCAGAAGCTAAAGCAGCATCAGGCCTGGTTAGTACTTGGATGGGAGACTGCTTGGGAACACCAAGTGCTGTAGGCTTAGGAGACAGACCCAGCAACCCACTCCCAAAAATCAATCTGCAACTGAAAACCCTATGCATAGCAGAGAAGCACGACAATAGTGTTTCGTCTATTGTACATAGGGTCACTATGAGTCAAACACCAACTCAATGGCACCTAACAACAACAACAATGACAACATGCCCAAAATACGTAAGAGGCAGTCCAGCCACCCATGCTTCCAAGGAGCACTCTGGTTGTACTTTTTCTAGGACAGATCTGTTGGTTCTTTTGGCAATCCATGGTATATTCAGTACTCCAATACCATAATTCAAAAGCATCAATTCTCCTGTCTCCCTTGTTCAATGTCCAGTTTTCACAACCATATGATACGACTGAAAATACCATGGCATGAGTCAGCCACATCTTGTCTTTAATGTGACATCTTTACTTTTCAATACTTTAAAGAGATATTTAGGAATCATGAAATACCCTGCAGAGACAAAAGTATTAGTAAATAATAAACTCTGGTACACGCTGAGCAAAAGCTGAGCTCAGAATACTATTTGCAATCAGACCTGGAATACTTAAGCCTCTCTTCGAGTTCATTGGAAAGATCCTAGAAGAAAGAATGGCTGAAATGAGCCTCCAAGGATCAGTTAAATCTAAGCAGGTATAAAAGGATGGAAGGAACATTGCAAGGGGAAGCCACAGCTCTTTAGACAGGACCCAGCCCAGGGTTCTCAGAGAAGCCAAAGAAGCTTAATGCTTCAGTACAAAAGCCTGAGTGCAAATTTCCACATGTACAGACATAAGGCAGAGGGGAATTCAGGAACCGAATCATGAAGGGCTTTGGTTTTGAGAGCCTCAGAAAGCCCTTGGAGTGTTTTTTTCTTTTTCTTTTTTAATAAGTTTTTTTTTTAGTTATTGTACAGCTTAAAGTGTTTCATTATGACATTTCCATGCATGCACCTCATTGTACTTTGCTAATGTTCACCTCCCCCACTACTCTCTCATGATCCCCCTCCGACCTTGGAGTATCTTAATAGCAGTTAGAGTTTTATCAGATAATGCCTGCAGTGTGGAATAAATTTTCAAAGAAAGATAACCTCAGAGATCAGGAATCTATCTCATTAATACAAATAAAACATGAAGAAGACCTGACCTAATCCCATACAGTAGCTATGGAGAAGAAAAGAGAAATCAGGAGGTATTAAGTAGGAAAAAAATGTATAACCTTGCAGCATCTACATTAGAATTAGCTGAAGCTCTTATTAAAAATGGACATGCCCAGGCTCAACGCCAGGCCTGTGCAGTCAGATTCCCTGGGGATGGGAACTGGAAAGCTATATTTAACAAGGTAGGAATGCCAACATTTGAGATACACAGGCACAGCAGAAAGGTTTGATATCAGACAGAATGACCTGTATCTTTCAGAGTTATCATAACCTTATCTAAGTCTCAGTTACCATATATATAAATATGAGAATCATATTAAAAGAGATAATATATGTAAAGTCCTTATAAATATTAATTTATCCCTTTCCCACCCCTACCTACATACACACACAATTCAAACTCCCCCTAAATAAGGCTAGAATGAACAACTTCTTATAACTATAACTACCTGTGAGAAATTCTAGAAGAACACACTTGACTAATGCTTATTATACTTACTATACACCACATTCTAGTCAGTATTCCACTTATTCTGAGCAGCTGCATAATGCCTTGTTTTCTACAAATTATTACTTCCTTTTTCTCCTTACACTGTTGACCAAACCCAGGGCCCCATGCATGTTAAACAAACCCTCTACCATTGAGCCCCTCTACAGACTATTTTTTATAGGCATTGCTCAATTTTTCTTTATAATAACTCTGTGAATTAAGTATTATTAATATGCCCATTTCACAGGTGTGGAAATGGAAGTTTAGAAAGGATAAATAACTTACCAACTTCATAGGGCTCGTAAGTGGCAGAGCTGGGTCCTACACACTATTATGTGATTCATATTTGAGAAAAATAGAATAGTTGGTTATTTAAAGCATTCTTATGTATTAATTAATTCTAGATGTCATATTAGCTAATTCTACCCATTCAATTAGCAATCCTAGGGTTAAAGTAATAAAAACAGGAGATGTTTAATTTGTGGTTATATAAATAATGAATATAGTCTCATCAGATGAGAACACCAACCTTAATTAAATTTTCTTCCCACTATTAATTCAGGATGTCAAGTATTGTTCAGAAAATTTGGCCCAAACCCATTTCTACTTTAGGAGCTATTCATGCATAAATTCTTATTCACTACAAGGCTTCCTTTAACTTGACTTTTGCCAAAAGGCCTAGAGTTACCGTGAAGCTCACAGGTTGCACTTTGCAAAAGCTTTAACTATCTGGAAGCTTAAACATCAATACTAAGCAATACAGATACAGAAGTGATGGTCCAGTCATCCAACTTCTTCACCTCGGTAATTATAGACAGACTCCTGGCAAGTAAAAATAGTATATCTTGCTTCTTTTGGACTATACACTGTATTTATATGTGAGTAGAAGGCCTTTTTTGTTAATGACACATCATGTAATGTCTGAAAAGGGTATGAGCAATAGCTTGCAGTACATTCCTTATATTAAAAAAAAAAGAAATACCTAATTAACTTACCTTTTCCTGAAAGGAGGCTCTGATACTAGACTGCCTTAGATTCTATTCTTAGCTTTCCTAATTGTGTGACCTGAAGTGAATAGTTTGTCTTTTGTAGACTCTGCTTTTTTCAGTTATAATGATAAGAATCTAGAGAGTAGATTGCAAATTCCTTGAAGTAGTAAATATTATTTACTTAGAGCCTAAATGAAGAAGGTAGTATGTTGGGAAAAAAGTGATACAGATTAGAAGGCAAAGTCCATATACTTTTTTTCTATAGACTGGATGGAGAAATGGACAATTTATTGTTGCCTTTGGAGATAGTTTCTCTTGATCCGAGTGTCGGTGCTTTCCATTCCAAAACATAGGTTTTGAGTTTTCTCTCTGTACAAGATACAGCTCAGACCATCAGGTAAGGCCACACGTCTGCCATCCCAGAGCTTAGCATCTGGTACCCACATTCCACTATCAGACAAGGCAAAAATGATTAATAAGACATGTCCAGAGTCTTAGTGGGGAAAGCCAGCCCCTATTCTGAGTGAGAGCAGTTAAGAAAAAGTTCCAAGGAGAGGTAGGTAACATTTTAGCCAAGTCTAGGAGGACTGAGTGAGATTTCAACGACTCTAGGATAAGTGAATTTTCATACCTAGCCAACAGTAGAAGTGAAGGTAAAAGAGAAGAGGCTATCTGATGACCAGCAAGGATTACATTTGCCTGGAAGGCACCCAATAGGGTAGTGAGAGAAGTCAGAGCGTAAACGTAGCCCAAGGCCCAGTACTAGCGGATATTAAGTGTTCCCATACAGAGCTAGGAAAGGTTCATGTGCAGGCTCTGAGGAGCCTTCCAGGTTACTCAGACTCTGCTGCAGGGTACTTTTGAATCCTACAGATGTTGATTCTTGTTGGGAGGGCAGACGTGTATTTGGGAGTGGCTGAGGTAGAGACATCGGGAAGAGGGCATTTGGATGACTCAGGGGAGAAGTCACAGCAACCACATCAAAGGTGCTGAAGAGAGGTGGCAGTGGCATTAGGCAGAGGATTTTTTTTTAACAGTACTAGGGGTTGAACCCAGGGCCTCAGACATTCTAGGCAAGTGCTCAACTACTGAGCTGCACCTCTACCTGCGGTGTCCCAACACACACATTTTTTTTTAGACATGGTCTTGCTGAGTTGCACAGGCTGCCTCTAGCCTTAAACCTGTCATCCTCCTGCCTCAGCCTCCCACATAGCTAGAATTACAGGCACCATGGTATCTGGAAAATGTTAAACACATGATCTGTAAATGTGTTGGAAGTAAGGAAAGGGGAAAAAGTCAAATCATGAGTGTAACCATGCCCACTAGCACAATGGTAGAAGGGAGAAAGAACTTGCCAGAGCCCATATTAGGAATTAAAATCATGGCATGCATTAAGGCCTGTCGTCAAACTGTTATCTCCCTAAAATCCCAACATTCCTGCCATACTTTCCATTAGAAGTCTCCAGCTTTAGATAACTGGGGCATTGCTGCTAGAAATCAGCATGAGTGTACACATGGTACTGAAAATAACCACTGAATTAAACTGAATTAAACTGGCAGCCCAAGAAAGAATAAAATTGTCACTAAAACCAACAAAAAAATTTAAATCAATTTTAGACTAGAAAGATGGGTATGATAAATTCACTCCTCCTCTGGAGTTCAGAAATTCTTTAGAACTCTAGAAAATAAATCCTAAAATTCTCAGAACACTTCAATACCTTATCCGTTTCAAAGGTTAGGAGGTGGGGTCAGAGGAACTGAGGGACCTGTCTTGCAGTTGAGCAGCCAGGCAGTGTTCTTTGGAGGCCCATGAATATATATTTAGTGTGCTGATTCATTTATATACCAGTGATTTGCAAGGTGTCTTTCATGTCCATCACTGTCCTAGGGCCTGGGGAAACAAGGACACCTGAGCATTTGCCCTTGCTCTTGGCAAACATCAAATGGTCTGGGAGATGGATTTCCTTGGAAGTTGGTACTCTCCACATATGATCTCTTCCTCTGAGGCATTTAATAAAGCTGGTACTGGGCCCCCATTTGTACCACTGGCCATGTCATCTGAGATATGCCAATTACTCTTCTATAAAATGAAACTTATAAGAGGGGTAAAATAAATTTGCTTCATTAAGATGTGAGATATAGAGCTGGGTGTGGTGACTCATGCCTGTAATCCCATCGGCTCAGGAGGCAGAGGCAGGAGGATCGCAAGTTCGAGACCAGAGGCAGTCTGCGTAACTTAGTAAAACCCTGGGTTCAACCCCTAGTTCCAAAAAAAAAAATGCGAGATACACTAAGCTAGTGTCGTAATGTGGAGATTATTCAAATCAAAATTACAAAATTCTCAAGAAAAACATCCATGCGTAGCTCACTCTAATTTTCTATCTATCATAACGTAGTAAACCCTGTGGATCTACAGCCTAAGGCGAAAGTATGAAATCATTGAAAAGTGTAATACAACTCAGGATTATAATTTTTCCTATTCTATGCACTTGAGGTTCCTTTGGGGACAAAGAGTAAAAATAACTGTGTTTCCGTGCCAGGAGGATGGTTGGTATTCATAGGTAATGATGAGGAGGCTATGGAAAGCTGCCTGGATCTGGTAGTCAGGATGACTGTGTGATGCAGTTTCCACTCATCCTGAGTTCAGAGAACTTTGGAGCCAACTACAGAGTGAGCTTTCCTGGTAACTCTGGCATTTATCACAAGGACTTGTCAGGGGGAGTTAGACCCTTTCTCAATGAAGAGAAGCGAAGAGCTTGCAGAGATGCCATCTGCCTGTCCTGTTTTGACAACTTCCTGACTCTGTGTGAAGGTTCTCTCCCACTTGTTGAAACTGGCATTTAGCCTTCTTAACATGAGTTGTTCTTCCTGGAAAGCCTCAAGAAGCTATCACTTCCCTCTGTATCTGGCTTGTGCTCACTTGCTACGAAGAATTAACGTCGTCATGAATTTGGGGCATAAGCTGAGTGTGTCTGACAAACCTGGCCACACTTCATTCTTGGTGGACACCTCCAAACCTGTAGGCTCTGCAATTCTTGGAGCACAGGCCCAAACTGAAGTTGGAAAAAATATACACGAATATACACCAGGATTGCTGTTCAGTGGAATAATTGCTTTGTTAAAGGTAGAGTTCTCCGCCCCACAACCAACTCAAGAGCTAACTGAGCTGTTTTCCCTCCTCAGTAATAGGCAAAGTGCACACCTACAAATGAGAGATTCTACTCTGATTAAAGTTTCTAAAATGTGAGAACAATGCAACTAACATTTATCAAAGATTACTTAGAAGGATTTTTCTCATTAAATTATCACAACAACTCATGAAGCAAGGACTATGTGTTGTTGTTGTTGTTAGGTGCCGTTGAGTTGGTATCTGACTCATAGCAACCCTCTGTACAACAGGGGAAACACTATTGTCAGTGCTTCTCTGCTGTGCATAGGGTTTTCAATGGCAGATTGATTTTTGGGAGTGGGTTTCCAGGTCATTCTCCCAAGCCTACAGCTTCTGGTGTTCCCAGGCAGTCTCCCATCCAGGTAGTAACCAGGCCCGACCCTGCTTAGCTTCCAAGATCTGATGGGATCGGATGCCACAGGGCTATGGCTGCAGGCAAGGACTATGTAGGGGCTTCTTTTAAAGATAATCATCCTTCTGGACAGCTGCCCCCACAACCATGTTAACTAAATCTTTTTGCGATGATATTACCCAAATACAAGTAAATGTAAAACTAGGTATAAACACCATATGCCTACAGCACTTATCTGTAAAGTTAAGATAAATTTATAAGTACATGCTAGCTATGTAACATGTGTATATTATAAAAACAAAATTCAAAATCAAGCAATGTGGTTGGTGATGTTTTAGTAAAACTAGGTCTTTTTCCATGATAGCATCTTGGTTGTCGAAGTGTCTTTGGTCTTGGACCTGTGGGCATTAGGGAAAACGCAGATCACTCACAGATATTTTGACACCACAAAACTCCTGTGTAGGTCACAGCTGGGTCTCAGGCCTCAACATTTACCAAGTTCCTAGCATAGCCACTGGCCCACTAGAGTCACAAAAGGAATAGTTAGGAACCTCAGTTATCACCTACAGATGCCACTGCACGGTAGTTGAGCTGATCCAGCCCTGACACCTTCCTGGCCTCAGCTGGTTTCCTTGGCTCCATCAGCAGATGTCTTCCCAGAGCGCACCTCTGTGCTGTCTCCACCCACACCCAACTTGCTATTTCAAATCTTTTGTGGGAAGAGAAACCCCAGGAATAAACTTCCATCCATTTATCTTTAACTCTCCTTCTTGTGATTTATAGTTGTCTGTCACCGCATAGTAGGTCGATGAATGTGCCTCAACTTTGATGGAAAGATTTTGTGACTTTTCTGGCAGCCACAAAATTCTTCCTCAGGATTTAAAATCGAAGTAATTTAAGTTGCTGATTAAGTGATGGCTTCTGAACTCTATGTGTGGTTTCCATAGAAAATTTTGTAGGAGTCCTTGTCCACTGCTTCTTTCTTGACCAGAAGTAAACATGTAGTGGGATCATATGTGATTGGAATCTCTTCACTATCCAGACCAAACATGTCAAGTGTTTTTCCTGCTGTTCCTCTGAGCTCTGCCCCTTTTGAGATCCCACACTCCATTCCTGCAACTTCCCACAGTTCCTCCTTCACAGGATGCAGGGAAGGGTGGAGCAGAGGGCCAGTTCCGTCCTCTGCCAGACTCAGGCCTTGCTCCTCTACTCAACAGTCTCCTACTCATTCTTTAATTCCTACCTAAGAACAGGCCTCTCAGCTCTCTCCAAATTCCCCTGTTTCTGCCCTCAGGGCCCTCACAACCTATTGAATGAACTTCCATCAGAACAATTATTATACACTATGAGCACCTCTGTTTGTGTTCCTATTTATTATAGCCATTATTCAAATTAACGTATATTAATTGTCCAAAGTTGTGGGTTTCTTTTTGACATTTCTATACATATATATAATGGACTTTGATCATATCATATTCATCCCCTCTATTATCCTTTCTTATCCCTCTCCCTCTTTTCTCCTTCCACATCCCTGATAGTCCCCATTTTATATTCATGTCTTTTACTTATTTATTTTTTCTGAATTCCACATGTGAGAGAAAACATGTGATACTTGTCTTCATGAGACTGGCTTATTTCACTTAACATGATGATCTCCACTTCTAACCATTCTCCTGCAAACAGCATAATTTTGTGCTCCTTAATGCCCAAATAATAATCCATTGTGTATATAAATCACATTTTCTTTATCCTACTTATCCTGTTGATGGACACCTACCTATAGCCATGCTTTGCACAAGGAATATCCATAAAGGATTAAACTCAACCCCTAGCCCATTCAGCAAGAGCTAGCCTAAGAAAGAGTAAGATTTTACATCCCCTCTTCCCCAAAGGAGAACCCTTTTCTAGTTTGTACTAGGCACTGTTTGCCACTGGAGGCAGGAGTAGAATGTTAGGCAAAAGCAGTGAATGATTGTTGCACAATAAAAATAAAAGCAATTATCATTTATTGAGTACACAGTAAGGCAGAGCCTGGCATGCCTGATTGCATTTAGCACCACAGTAACCTAAGATATTCATTTCTCCTGCCTCTGAATTCTTTAACTAGTAGATTGCTGTCAAATGAAGTAGTTTCTACTAGGATGAACACCCTTCAGCCCCTGATGTGAGGCTTGAGAATGAGCAGCGAGTGGTGCTGTCATTTGTTAGGTATTGTTTCCCAAGCACTTGCTAAGTACTGTTGAGTGCATTTTCCCACAAGTGCAATGCAATGCTGTACAAATAGCAGGTCCAAATGGGTGCAAAAATCTCTTCCCAGGCAGCAGAAGCATTTGAGGAAGACAATAACATGTTCTCTCTGATTTTAAAGTGACAATTGGTTCACTGTGGCACACTCCCTGAGTGATCACTGGTGCCTAGTGCAGAAATAAGAATGAAGCTGCAGGGCTGTGATAGGAAAGGTGTGTGGGCGCGGGAGGCATTGTTCTCAGAAGTCGATGTTGGAGGTTTTGAAGGCATTTTATTCTCTTGGCGTGTGTACACATTTTCATGACTTTTATCTCTGAACTCTAAAACTTCAGAGGAAATTAAATCCTGGCCAAGTGATGATCTGTTCTTTTATCAGGTACTCTTTGAAGTTAAGCAGACAATATTTGATTTTTCTCTTCCAAAAAAAAAAAAAAACCATTGAGAAATCCTTGGACCACTCACATGCTCTCACATTATAAATGTCATCCATTCCTCCTGCCCAGCTCTGCTTGTCTGAGAAAATACACTTCACTTGAAAATCACACGTGAAATGCATTCTGAAGGAAAAGTTCAGATGGAATACACACTGGGGTAGATTAAAGAGCCTGAGGCAGACACAAAGAGGTCTGCCCACCCTCCACTGACCTGCTGCATGACCGAGCTCCTGGTGACAGCCCTAATCCCTGTGACTCATTCTGCTAAAATGGGGCCACCAATGGAGGGACAGAAGTCTCGGCTGTGTACTGGATTTGCGTCTTTGTGGAAGGTTCTCCTCCTTTCGCTCAAGCAGGAAGTAAGAATTCTTCAATCAGGCACAGCATTACAAAAAATACTTTTATTGTAGAGCTTAACTTATTGATTTGCCCTCAGTGACTCCTGGGACACAGGAGTCTTGTGCTCTGGATCTGGAGTTGACATCAGATGGTGGAAGGCAGAGAGCAAACTGTCAGTTCCTGAAACTGAGTCATCATCCTTCCTGAGAGAGACATTGAGCACCTCTCTCTCCTCCCCAAAGAGGGAGGCAGGAGAGGCGGTGAGGAGAGGTAGGAAGAAGAGACATCTTCAGAGTGTAGGTTCTGGATGCTGCAGAGGACCTTCAAGGTTATCTCACGGATGTCCTTGCTTGACAGAAGAAGGAATTAATGTTCAAGGAAAGAAAGTGACTTTCCTAAGTGCATGTAGAGTGGAGGCACCAAGCCCAGAGCCAGGAGTTTCTCCTCTGAGTAGCTATAGCATTTATAGCCTGAAATGTGCCTGTTGCCCCCCGCTAGACAGTAAGACCTCCAAGCAAGGCATCTTGTCTGAGTCCACAGCTGTATCCCAGTCCCTGGGGTGAGCCTCCACACACAGGTGCTCAATAAATAATTGGTGATTAAAGAGCAAGGCAAAACTTACACAAGCCTCACATCTCTCTGTCCCATACTCTTATCATTTTGCCCTTTGTCCTGAGACTCCTCTGATATGCCTGGTGAGTTTTCAACCATATACTAGGGGAAGTTGTATCAAAAGGAGAAATAGTTCCAAAGAAATATTAAACCTAGAAGCTCTTTGTTCATAACTGGCTACTTACAAATACACTGGTACAAGTGTATTTCTTGATTCAGTCTTGAAATGCAAGCAAGGTAAGTCAACTTGGACAAAAGAAAGGGTTTCTTTTTATGTTTGTGGGATGTAGTACCATGAACAGTAGTCAAAGGGATGAACGCTGTGACCTCTGCCTGATGGAGTAGCTGTGTGGGGCATCTCACCTGCAGTTCTGGAAGTAACTTTTAATGAACACATGCTCTGCAGATGGAGAAATCCAGGTTCCAGTTAGGATTCTTGCTGTCTAGATTTGTGACTTTGAACAAGTTACCAATAAGCCCCAGATGTTACAAGCAAGAAATAATAAAAATAATAACCTAGTATTGCAAAGTAGACGTTATCATTAAATTCATGATGCAGATAGGATAAATGAATCCTAGAAGGTAAAATAACTAACCCAAAGTCACATAGTCAGTGAGTTGAATCAAACTTAACAAAGACTCTCAAAAAGAAAATGTATCTAGAAGAGAAGCAGCATGCCTTGGCTTGTGTGACCCAGGACTGGGCTCTTGCTAATAATGGTGGCCTCACCCCGCAGCATCACAGGCCTGCATTGGACAAGCCATACTGGGAGATGTAGTCACCAGGCCTTTCCTTCCTGCCTATAATAGACCACAGCAGTGATTCCCTTACTACAGACACCAGCTGTCAACTGATGCTTCTCTCTGACAACACTGCTTAAGCGACTACTGTGTACTTAGCATCTGCTAGGTCCTGGAAGATTCTAAACAGAAAACAAAATTGTACTGAAGTTTGGGCTTTACAGTCTGACAGAGCTGAGTTTGAGTCCCATTTCTACCACTTACCAGTGGGGTAGTTCATGATACCTCTCTAAGCTTCAGATTTCTTAGTTATGAATGTACAACAACATAGATGAAGGTGTGTGTGTTTACATGTGTGTAGGAGAGTATTGTATAGTCAGGTGCATAGTATTCAGTTAGATAATTGGTACAAAATGTTTAACAAGATGTAAACTGACAATGGCACAAGGGAAGAGATTGAAAAATTAGTTATTATTATTGTTATTATTTATTTGCAGTATGGGGGGGTGTTGAACCTAGGGCCTCACACATGACTTGCAAGAGCTATACCACAGAGCCCCACCCCCAGCCTAATTTTTACTCTTTGTTTGAATACAGGGTCTTACTAAATTGTGCAGGCTGCCTCTGGCCTTGAACTTGCAATCTTCCTGCCTCAGCCTCCTGAGTTGCTGGGATTATAGGCATGAGCCACTGCAATGCCTGTTATTATTATTGTTGTTCTTGTTAGGTGCTGTCTAGTCAGTGTCCAACTCATAGCAACCCTACATACAGCAAGCGAAACAGTATTGTTAGTGCTTCTCTGCTATTCATAGGGTATTCAGTGGCTGATTATTTTTGAGGAGTGGATTGCTGGGTCCTTCTCCCAAGCCTAAAGCACCTGATATTCTCAGGGGGTCTCCCATCCAAGTTCTAACCAGGCCCAACCCTGCTTAGCTTCCAAGACCTGATGGGATCTGATAATTATTATTAGTGAATTTATATTCAAGTTGGGGAAAAGACAAACTTTGAGTTACTCTAGAATCAAAAACTCTACCTAATTCCTTTTGTTGGTGGAATAGCCTCTCTCACTCCCTGTTTTACTTGGTGAAGTATCTCTTCAATATCTACCTCACCTTTCCCCTCTTGCTTGCCTATTTTCCCCTCCACAGTAAAATCTGTTTTGCCTTCTCCATGCCCCTTTACTACCTTGCATACACAGTCACTTTGTATTGTTAACAGGAATCTCTGTCACTGAATTGTGAGGTCTGTTTGAGTTTGCTGTAGCTCCTGTTCTAGCACAGTTCCTGGACAGTGCATGTGTTCAGTAACTATTTGGTATGTGAGTAAATAGATGTAACTGACTAGAAGAGAAGGACTTCAGGTAACTAGGAAAACCTTCTAATAAAGAAGGCCCCAGAGACAAGTCACTTAAAAGTGCCTCAGCAGACAGTGATGGAAACAGGGAAATAAAGAACATTCTGTTCACTTTAAATGGGTACAATTCAGTGCATGCATTTGAGTGAGCCTTTTCCTCATACAGGTAAAAGTCGGCCACAGCTTCCCTGCTGGCCCCTTGGGGTCATATCACTTTTACAGTAGGTAGGGAAGACCAGACAATAAAAACTGACCTGAGAAATTACCAGAAGAGGAGAGGGGCCCTGGGGAATGGCAGAAGAACTGGCCTTTCTGGGAGTGAAGACATGAAACTGGGGAGGGCCATGCTTTTCGTGATTGAGCATGTTACATCAGATGCATGGACAGCATCCAATCCCTAGGGATTGAGGTCACATTGCTTGAACCACGTGAAAAGCCTAAAGCATCAGAGATTGTTTCAGAAATAAGGTATAAAATTCCACAGAAAGTAACTTGCTTGAAGAAGTTCTTAGCAGTGACTATTGCTGCTGTCTGCCGTGAGCAGAGTGGAATCCGTACTTGTAATCTTTACCAGAGATCCCAGAAAAGGCAAGATCCCACTGTGGATAAGAGCTCAATTCTGGAGTCAACTGCTTCAGAGTGGAAGTTGGCTTGTGACACCAACACCTATGGGAATAAACACTTGGGCGGGTGTTCCAACCACTCCCCATGTCAGCTTCCTCATTTCAAGTTTTTATACCTCAGTATAAAAAGTCAACACAATTTGTAGCTACTTGATAGGTGGAGAGGACATAAAATGGTTAATCCATATAAGGTACTTAGACAAAAAGCATTTCACAAATGCTACTGGTGAATCCTATGACTCATCTGTTTTGCTACATACATTGTTGGAGGGCAGTGTGGAGAGTTTGAAAAAATATTTCAGTCAAGATTCTGGTTCCTAGTTGAGTGCCGTGGGACACTCCTATAACACCAGCAACTCAGGAAGCAGAGGCAGGAAGATCTCAAGTTAGAGGCCAGAGGGAGCCTGCATCACTTAGCAAGACCCTGACTCAAGATGGAAAATAAAAAGTGGGATTGTTTTCCTGTTTTCTTTGTCCACCTGGTTGTTATTGGTATACAGAAAACTTACTGGCTTTTGTATGTTGATTTTGTATCCTGCTACTTTGCTGAAAATATTCATCAGACTTAAGGGTTTTTTGGTGGATTTTTAAGATCTTTTAAGCATAGGATCATATTATCGGCAAATAGGCATAATTTGACTTCTTCCTTTTATATTTGGACCTTTTTATTTCCTTCTCTTGCCCTATTGATGTGGCTAATAATTCAATTACTATATTGAAGAGCCATGGAGACATCAGACAATATTATCATGTTCCTGGTTTTACAGGAAATGCTTTCAGTTTTTCCCCATATTAGTATGATGTTGGCTGTAGGTTTTTCATATATTGCTTCTATTATATTGAGGTATGTTCCTTCAATTCCAAATTTTTCAAGGCTTTTATCATGAAAGGATGTTGAGCTTTGTCAAAGATCTTTTCTGTATTTATGGTAGGATCAAATACCATAAAAAATTAATTAATTAAGGCCAGGTGTGGTGGTGCACGCCTGTAATCCCAGTGACTTGGGAGGCAGAGGCATGAGGATCACAAGTTCAAGACCAAAGGCAGTCTGCATAATTTAGCAAGACCCTTTCTCAAAAAGTAAAAAAAAAAAAAAAAGAGCTAAGAGTGCAGCTCAGTGGTATAGCACTTGCAAACCATGCAAGTGTAAGGCCCTGGGTTCAACCCCTAGTACCGCAAAAAAAAAAAAAAAAATTAATTAGTTAACTTTTTAAAAATAGATTCTGATCCTTATAGAGTTAAACTGAAGATGCTGAAGATGAAACATGAAACTAGCATCAGTAGGGCATTGTTGTTGTTAGGTGCTATTGAGTCAAATCCGACTCCTAGTGACCCTACGTGAAACATAAAAACACTACGCAGTACTGTGCCATGCACACATTCTTTTTATGTTTGAGCCCATTGTTGCAGACGCTGTGTGTCTTCTCATTTTGAGTTATGCCATACCAGCAAAAGGAGGTCCCAGGGGCTTTATTCCATTCTCATGCTTAAGGTCAACTTTACTTTGAGGAGGCAACTCTTCCCTAGTTCTCTTTTGAGTGCCTTCCAGCCTGGGGAACTTACATTCCAGAGCTATATTTGACAGTGCTTCTCTGCTACTCATAGGGTTTTCAATAGCTAATTGTTTGGGGAATGGGATGCTGGGTCCTTCTCTCTTGTCTGTCTTAGTCTGAAAGCTCAGCTGTCTACCATAGGTGACCCTGCTGGTATATGAAATACTAATGGCACAGCTTTCAGCATCACAGAAACATGCTAGCCCCTACAGCATGACAAGCTGACAGACATGTGGGGAGTAGAGCATTGTTGTTGTTGTTATTAGGTGCCATCGAGTCGGTATCCAACTCATAGCGACCCTCATAGGGTTTTCAATGGCTGAGTGCTTCAGGATTGCCTTGGGAGTGGATTGCCAGGTCCTTCTCCCATTTTTGCGGTGCTGGGAATTGAACTCAGGGCCTCAGAGACTGCAGCGCAGCGCTCTACCCACTGAGCTAAATCCCAGCCCAAGTAGAGCATTAGAGAACCCTTAATGATGAGGAAGGAAAGGATCTGAAGAGTCAGAGAAAGACCTAACATAGCTATGTGTGTTTAGTGGGTGCAGAATAATATTCACTAAAGTAGAATTCTTAACTACTTTGTCAGACTCTAGATTGCATAAATAAGCACTTCCTCAATTATAAATGCATTTGGAGAATGCTAAGTTTTTAAACTCCACCTGGAATGAGGTTTCTGAATTGAGACTGATAAAGATGAAAGAAACATTAGAGGCCAGCTGCTCCATGCACCATGATTTATAGATAGAGAAACAGGCCAAAGATGTGAAATGACTTCCAGAAGTCACACTGGAAACCCAGGTCTCCTCATTCTCTTTATTCTCTTCCGTCTGATTGTCACCTCTCTAAGGACATTGGTTAGCTTCTTTGGTTCTTAAAAACCAACCCAATCAGTTGGTTGAACTTCTGTGTATGTGTCCTGGAGTTCTTCCTGCCAGCTCTGGCTGCCATTACTTGTTGGGGCCAGTTGGATGCTGACAACCACAGCAGGTGTTCCCTCTAGGCCTTGACAAGGACCTTTGAATTACAGCAAAGAGTGGTAAAGTACAAGACACAAAAGAAAAAACTTAGCAGAGAAATCAGGAATTAGCAGTGTAACCAACATCTGTGCTGAGCCCCATTTCCCTATCTAACACATGAGAGTTTAAAAATATTTCCAGTGTGTTCCATTGATAAAAATATCTTGAAAATGAGCAAAGTAGGCCATGGAGAGTTTGGGAGTTTTGCTTAATTTTGTTTTGTTTTCAGACAGAATGGGTTGTCATAAAAAACCATAGTATTTTGGAGTATCATGAGAAAATGTTGGACAATTTTGGAATTATGAAGCAATTAACTGGAGTCACAACACTTGGCAATTTTCTATGGAAAACGATGCACAAACTGATAAGGCAAATGACACATTATCAGGATATATTACTAAATTTTATTATCTCTTCCACTACTTCCAATTATGAATATTTAAATGAAGACCAATTGTTAAGGGCTCAGTAGATGGCTTAGCACATAGTGGGAAATAGGCATTCAACAAACAAATTTAGTCACAAAGTAAATAATGAATAATTATAAATTTACTATAATTCATTTATAAGTAAAATGAATAAATGAATGAATGAGCAATCCGCTAGTTGATAATAGTGTGAAAGTTCTATCATCTTCAATGAGGCTGAAGAAAGTTTTTAAATTATTCCCCAAAACTACACCTATGACCCAGTGACCACACAAAGTTTGAAGTTTGTAAGGCAGAAGGGATCATGAAATAAACTCAGTAGCTGTAAACAATACAGTACTACAGCACTATCTTTAGTGTTTGATTCTGTGATATTTCTCTCACATTCTCCATTTGTGGTCATATATACACCCATGCTAGAGTATTGTTAATTTTTACAAATAAATTCATATTAAAATGAGCTTGCCAAAGCCAGCCCTATATCCAGAGTGATCGCACCCATCTTCCCATCACCTAACAACAATACTGAAAATAAAAGCCAGAAACAATTTTGAAAAAGCTTCTGGGGCATTTAGAGAATATCTGTCAACAGCAAGAAATGATGATTGGTGTCAAAATCTTCGTTGTCCATTAGTTAGAGGAATTTTGACAGAACACTCCTGAGGTACTCAGAAATGTGGTTTGACCACTTGTTTTAATATGTCCTTGAATATGATGCCCTGAGTTATAAATATATTATTTTCATATATTTTTATTATCCTATAGCCTTATCATATTTTCAAGTAAAGGCCATAGAAGTTCATACTTTGTGACAAATAACTGATTTGAGGAAAGTTAGTCGTCAAGTAGAAAATTTGATGGTAAAAACCAGGACTTTATTGCCCATTTGTAAGGTATATCATTGTTTTCTTATTATGTCCTGAATTAAACTTGCCCTTGTCTAACAAACTTAAGATATTCTCTCATAAATTCTTTACATTTTAATGAAGTAATTAGAGAACACAAGGAGTGTTGAAAAGGGAAAATTGCACACAGAATACATCATTGGGCCAGTTATAAATTTAAGAATAAATGGAAATGTCAATTAGTGTAGATCATTTAAAAGCATCCTGGCAAATATGTCAAAATTTTTTAAACTATCCATAATTTTAATTCTAGAGATCTGTCCCAAGAAAATAATCTAAATTGTAATCAAAGTTACATTCTTTGCAATATAGATTACTTAGGAACTGGAAAACAACAGAAGTGTCTGACAATATAGGAATGTTTAAACAAGCTGTGATAAATTCACTTGATGAAATATGTTGTCATGGTGTTTGCAAAATACATTCATTTATAGTTTTCTTCCTTTCTGATATCTCTGTCTACTTTTGCCATCGGGTAATAATGACTGATAAAATGAGTTCTGAAAGGCCTTTTCTGTCTTCTAGAAAAGTTTGTGAGAATTGGTATTCACATCATTTGGACCTGGGTTTCTTTGTTTGGGTATTTTTTTAAATTACTAATTCAGTTTCTTTATTTGTCATAGGTCTACTGAAAGTACTTACTTTTATTCCTGAATGAGTTTTCATAATTTGTGTCTTTCTAGGATTTCTCCAATTTGTCTAAGTTATCTAATTTATTGGTATACAATTTTTCATAGTATTTTTATTGGTTGTTTTTGTTCTGTAAGTTTAGATTTTTTTTTTTTTTTTTTTTTTTTTGAGACAAGGTGTCACTATGTATCCCAGACCGGCCATTAATTCAAGATCCTCCTGCCTCAGCTTCCCAAGTGCTGGGATTACAGGTCCGTGTAAGGCCTTTGAGAACTCATTTTATCAGTCATTATTACCCAATGGCAAAAGTAGACAGAGATATCAGAAAGGAAGAAAACTACAAATGAATGTATTTTGCAAACATCATGACAACATATTTCATCAAGTGAATTTATCACAGCTGGTTTAAACATTCTTATATTGTCAGGCCCAACTTCATTCTTATTGTTAGTAACTTGAGTTTTCTCTTTTTCTTGGTCAGGCTATCTAAAGGTTTATCAATTTTGTTAATCTTTCCAAAGAATCAACTTTTGGGTTCCTTGATTTTTCTCTGTTGTTCTATTCTCTGTTTCATTCATTTCAGCTCTAATCTTTGTTGTTACTTTTTTCTCTTTGCTTTAGGGCTTAGTTTGGTTTTCATTTTCAAATATGGTAAATCAGAAGGCTGGATTAGTGATTGGATATCTTTTTTACTTAATATTCACATTTACAGCTATAAGTTTCAGTCTAACTAAAACTTTAGCTGCATCCCACACATATTGGCATCTTGTGCTTTCATTTTCATTCCTTTAGAAGTCTTTTCTTTTCTCCTGGTGATTTCCTCTCTCACCCATTAATTAGTTAAGAAGGTTTTTTTTTCTTTTAATGTCCATATATTTGACAATTTCTCAAATATTCTACTAGTGAGTTCTAATTTCATTCCATTGTGACACATTTATTAAAATTGATGCTCCCAAAAACTTTTTGATTTGTGTTAAAGGGTTTCTGTATTTAAATAATTGGCTCCTGTTTATTCAACTTTACCAAATGTCATATACTATGGTAAGAGTTGTTTGTACACAAATAATCTTAAATATTCACAACTGAGGATCAGAGATTAAAGAATGTTACTAATGTCATACAACAAAATGCCAAAGCCACTGCGCATAACACTTTACTATGTTATAATAGTAAAGTAGAAACAAATCAGAATTTAAATTACATAAATACAATAACTAATATTGAACAAAATATAGTTTGTTTTGTCCTATTGAGTTTTTTTCTTTATTGTTGGAGTCCCACTATGTAGCTCTAGCTGGCTGGCCCTACACTTGCTATGTGAACTAGGCTGGCCTCAGACTTGTGGCAATCCTCCTGCTTCTGTCATCTGAGTGCTATAATTACAGGCATGAGCCATCATGTTGTTGGTGTTGTTAGGTGCCATCGAATCGGTATCCAACTCATAGCAATCCTGTGTACAACGGGCAAAACACTATTGTTAGTGCTTCTCTGCTGTTCATAGGGTTTTGAATGGCAGATTGATTTTTGGGAGTGGGTTGCTGGGTCCTTCTCCCATGAACCATCATACCCAGCTTAAAATGTAGATTTTAGAAAACAAAGAAACAATAATACTAAAAGAGATTTGCTTTTGGCAATAAGATGAATTTTTTTCTGTCTTTCAACTTTTCCCTTAAAAATGCATGCTTCCATTTGTTAATCAAACAAACTTTTTAAACAAACTATGCTGTTAATTGGGAAAAATAATAAAATTTAGGGGAAACATTTGAAAAGAAAATTTAAATTACACAGTTTATTAGAGTTATCAACACAACTAAAATCTTTAAAACCTTTTCAAAATTGAATTATGGGCAATAGAGCTGAAAATGTGATAGTATGCAAAATGCACACAAGCAAATAACTAAGCCACCTCAATTTTATTACTAGGAATAATAATAATAATAATAATAATTACTAGGAATAATAATAAAAATAAAGGCAGCTAAAATAAATCACATCATTGAGCATAAGAATTATGAGATAAAATGCACAAGAAAAACAAAAATGAGAGAGAATAACTACAGAGAAATTATATTAAAAAGGAAACATTACTCATTTGGCTATGTTTCTTATTTTTCTAACACTTCTCCCCCTTTTATCAAGATGTTCCATTGTATTGTTTTCTTTTGCCTTGCTCAAATTTTCTCCCTGCACTTCTGATGGGAATCATTCCTCAATACTTTATTTCTCTTACATTGGTGGTGGAGCTGTAAATTGGTCCAATCACTGTGGAAATCAATACAGAGGTATCTTTAAAAACTAAAAATTGATTTACCGTATGACCCAGCTATAACACCATTGGGAATTTACCCAAAGGGAGATGTATCATCATACCACAGAGACACCTGCATCTCAATGTTTAATGCAGCACTTTTCACAATAGCAAGAATGTGGAATCAACCAAAGTGTCCATCAACAGAAGAATGGATTAAAAAAAAAAAACAACTATGGTACATATACATAATGGAATACTACTCAGCAATAAAAACAATTAAATAATGACATTTGCAGTGAAATGGATGGAATTGGAGAAAATTATTTTAAGTGAACAAACACAAGCTCAAAAAGAGAAATGCCATGTGTTCTCATTCATATGTGGGAGCTGAATCAAAATTATAAGAAGAAAAAAATCCTATGCAGAGGTTAGAACCTAGTTTTTTAAAAAAGATAAGAATGGTATTATAGATGGTCTAGAAAATTCATGTAATAGTTCTGATAATGTTAAAAGAAATTTCACTACAGAAAAAATTTCTATCTTAAATAGAACTGGAACCTAAGGATATATAGTAAAATATTACCATAAAAAGACAAGCATATGGAAGAGAAGTCTTTAGTGTGGGGGTAGGATGGGGTGAGGAAGTTCACAAGAGGGTAAGGGGGAACATATATATATATATATATATATATATATATATATAGTACAACAAAATACATATATGGAAATGTCACAATGAAAAGACATGTCAGAATGAATCACATTAAGGTGTACATTAAAAATTTCCAATAAAAATACTTTAGTTCATGCATTTATTCAATAAATATTGAATATATGTATCATGCTCTAAAACCCAGAGATACAGAAAAAAATGATATAGCAAGTGCTCTTAAATCATAATATGTTAGAAATATGTAAGAACAAGTAGCATTCACTATGACAAACTTGAGTAGAGCACCCAAACATAACCTTAAAGATGTATCAGTGTTGATAAGATGGACACGAAGGAAACAATTTCTACAACCAAAATATTTTCAAGATGTAGCAGATATATATATAATTTTTTTAAAGTAGCCTAGGCTGGAAATACAATTTTGGAAGATGTCATTGTTATAATTATAATAAAGATGGAGAAGACGTAGTTCCTAACTCCTCCATTATTGTATTTCTACAACTATAGCTTACTTTTGTATGCTCTAGAACTTCTTATCATTGGAATCATATATGTTCTCTTTTGTGTTTGCCCTCTATCATCCAATATAATGCTTTTGAGATTTATCCATACTGTTGCTTGCATTAACAATTCAGTTCTTCTTATTGTTGTGTAGTAATTCATTAGATGCATTACTACAGTTTGTCAATTTACCTGTTTGGTGAGTTGTTTCCAGTTTGAAGTATTAGTTCATTTTTCATTGCTATAACAAAATACCTGTGGCTGAGTAGTATATAAAGAAAAGAAGTTTGTTCACAGACTTGGAGGTTCAAGAGTATGTGCCACATTGCCTGGAATGTGCTGAGGGTCTCATGGCAGATGGAGTCAGAATGGCAGGAGCACGTGTGTGAGGGATAGATGGTATAGTGAGACAGAAAGCCAGAGAGAATAGGAAGGAGAAAGTCTGGCTTTTTCCTCACAGCTCACTTTCATAAGAACTCACTCCATGAGAAATACATTAATTCCTCCTGGGGGTGATGTCCCTGATGACCCAAATACCTCCCAGTAGGCTCCATCTCTTAAAGGATCCATCACTTTTTAATACCACCACATTGGAGCCCAGGTTTCCAACATATGAACCTTTTGGAGACCATAGCAGTATTTCCTATTAAAAACCAAGGACATATTTTTCTCTCTTGAGTGAATATCTTAGGTGGATTTCTGGATCACAGGTTACCCAATGACTGATTTTATACAAAACTACAAAACCATTTTTTAAGGCACCTGTACAATCCTGAAACAATCAGCCATTAAAAACTCTGAGAGTTGCTATGAGTCAGACTCAACTCAATAGCACCTAAAAACAACAAAGACAATACTACTTTACATTTTCACCTACAATCTAAGTGAGAGTACCAATGCCTCTACCTCATTACAAACAGTATTATCAGTGTTTAATTTTAACCACTATAGTGGATATGAAATGTATTTGGTTTTATAGTACTATGTTGTTAGGTGCTGTTGAGTTGCTATCCAACTCATAGCGACCCTACGTACAACCGGTGAAACAGTTGTCAGTGCTTCTCTGCTATTCATAGGATTTTCAATGGCAGATTGATTTTTGGGAGTGGGTTGCTGGGTCCGTCTCCCAAGCCTACAGCACCTGGTGTTCCCAGGTGGTCTCCCATCCAAGTACTAACTAGGCCCAACCCTGTTTAGCTTCTGAGATCTGACGGGATTGGATGCCACAGGGCTACGGCTGTAGGCTTATAGTGCTATAGAGCAGATAAATACTGGTGTGTGTATTTCTGTGATAACTTAGAAAAGGACTCAACCTTAAGTTCAGAAAATGAGATGACTTGAGATCACTGTGAGAGAATAAATCCTTCAACAAGTAGACATGGGGGGAGAGAAGTCTAGAACAAGGTTGTTATCAACTAGAATTCTAATATAAGCTCTTCTGGTATTACCCCTTTCTCTCATGCCAACACAAATATATATACATACCATTGTTGCTGTTAGGTACCATCAACTTGGTATCCAACTCATGGCAACCCTATGTACAACAAGCAAAATAGTTGCTGCTTCTCTGCTATTCATAGGGTTTTCAATGGCTGATTGATTTTGGGGGGGAGTTGGTTGTCAGCTCCTTCTCCCAAGCCTGCAGCACCTGATGTTCCCAGGAGGTCTCCCATCCAAGTACTAACCAGGCTCTTCTTAGCTTCCGAGATCTGATGGGATCAGATGCCACAGTGGTATGGCTGCAGGCATATACATACCATAGCCAAGTTATTTTCATGCCCACATAGACCCTGCCCACTGCTGCCCCTGTCATCATTGGATGACACAGAGCTGAACACCTAATAAAGTCTGAGCACATCAGAGACCTCCCCTGGTATTTTCAAAATAAGTTTTATTGTATCTGATACATAATAATTATACGTGTTTATGGGGTATACTATGATGTTTCCACACGTGTACACATTGTGTAATGATCAAATCAGGTCAGTTAGCATATGCACCACTTCAGCATTTATTATTTATTTGTGGTAACAATATTAAAAATCATCTCTTTTATCTACTTTGAAATATCCAATACATTGTTGTTAACTATACTACTAATGTGTTGGGGTTTAGCTTAGTTGGTAGGGTTCTGCTGCACACTTTCTGAGGACGAAAGTTTGATCCCCAACACCGCAAAAATGGGAGAAGGATGTGGCAACTCACTCCTAAAATAATCCCGCCCAAAAAACAATCAGCTATTGAAAACACTATGAGGGCCACTATGAGTCAGACGTGACTCCATGGCACCTAACAACAGCACCATACTACTAGTGTGTCCTTGAGAGATTTTTGACTTGAACCCAGAGAATACTAGTCAGTCCTTGGTGTAAAAAACTAAAATAAAAAAATAAAATAAAATAAACTATGAGAAAGGAAGCCTAGGAGTCAGAGGTGGCTCTCTTTGCTACCATGGTGGAAGGTCTGGTGGGTAATGAGAATAAAGCACAACCTCAGTGAGACAGAGTGAGGAGATGATGTGAGAGTCTTGAGTGCATGCAGATCTCTGACTTGAGTTCTTCATGTGGTCCAGCTGTATGTGGTCTTTCTTGTTTGGTTGGTTGACTGTTGCTTAGATTTTGAGGTTTCTCAGTATCCTTGCAATAAAACTTTTTGTCTAGGGTCAGAAAGGGCAGCCACACAGTCTGGGCCTTGGACCAAAGTCTATAGGAATCATTTATTGTACCTTGAAAATTTCATACAAATTTGAAGGTATTCTGTAAAAGGGAATTGAAAATGCATAATTAAGCTTAAAAACAACCAGCAACATAGTTGTTCCTGTATCTGGTGGGAAGTACAGTCAGTGTTTCTGGAATTTGTTGTTTTTAGGTGCCATTCAGTCGGGTCCAACTCATAGCAACCCTATGTACAACAGAACAAAACACTCCCCAATTCTGGGCCAGGCACACGATCTTACTTATGTTTAAGCTCATTTTTGCAGACACTGTGTCAATCCTTCCAGTTGAGGTTCTTCCTTTTTTTTTATTTACCTGCCACTTTCCCAAACATGACGTTATTCTCCAGGGATTGTTTCCTCCTAACTACTTGTTTAAAATACCTAAGATGAAGTTTAGCCATGCTTACTTCCAAGGAGCACTCTGGTTGGACTTCTAGGACAGATCTCTTGGTTCTTTTGGCAGTCAATATTCATCTCTAGCACCATAATTCAAGAACATCAATTCTTCTGCTGTTTCCCTTATTTGATGCCCAGCTTTCACAACCATATGATACAGCTGAAAATACCATAGCAGGAGTCAGGCATACCTTCATCTTCATTGTGACATCTTTACTTTTCAGTACTATAAAGAGGTCTTTTGCAACAGCTTTTCCCACTGCAATGCATCTTTTGATTTCCTGACTCCTGCTTCCATGGGTGTCGATTGTAGAACCAAGTAAAGCAAAATCTTCGGCAACCTCAGTCTTTTCTCCATTTATCATGAAGTTGCACGCTGACCTAGGTATAAGGATTTTTGTTTTGTTGATGTTGAGGCACAATCCATACTGAAGGCTGTGTTCTTTGATCTTCATCAGTAAATGTTTCAGTTTCTTCACTGTCAGTAAGCAGAGTTGTGTCATCTGCATAAGGCAGGTTGTTAATGGATCTTCCTCCAATCCTGATGCCACATTCTTCTTCATAAAGTCCAGCATCTCAGATTATTTGCTCAGCATACAGATTGAAGAGGTACAGTGAAGGGATACAGCCTTGACACACACCTTTCTTGACTTTAAACCAAGCAGTGTTTCCTTATTCTGTTCGAATGATTGCCTCCTGGTCCATGGACAGATTCCTTAGGAGTATAATTAAGTGCTCTGTATTCCCATTCTTTGCAGTGTTATCCATAATTTCTTATGATCCACACAGTCAAATGCCTTTGCAGAGTCAATAAAACATAGACATCTTTCCGGTATTCTCTGCTTTCAGCTAATTTCCATTTGACATCAGCAATGTCCCTGGTTCCACACCTTCTTCTGAATACAGCTTGTTTTTCCAGCAGTTTCCTGTTTCTGGAATAGCCTCATATAAATAACTAGAAGCCTAGTGAGGGGTAACATAGGAATAGAGATGAAGACAGTTTCCTCTGCTTCCCAGACCATGAAGTAGTAGTGGAACATGCTAAATCTGCATGTTTAACATAAATATTGTAGTGTGCTGTTGGGGTTTTTGCTTAATGTGAAACTTCTATTTGATAGTGGTTTTTAGAAAGATAATTATGAATGAAACTTGTTTTGGTTTCTTTATAACTTTTTAGGACTTTTTAAAAAGTTTTATTATTAACATGTGTTAATTGTAAATACTAATGTAGTTCAGCATAATACTTCCACACATAGCATGCAGTGATCATATACAACCTTCCTTTTCTACCGTACTGCAACATAAACCCTTCCCTTGTCTAGCAATCACTATTCCATTCTCAGGTTGAACCTTCTTCCTTCCTTCCTTTCTTTCTTTCTTTCTTTCCTTCCTTCCTTTTTTTTTTTAGCTCCACAGAGATTGTGCAATATTTATCTTTCTTTCTAGCTTATTTCATTCATTTTGCTGCAACTAATGGTATTCCATTCTTCATAATGGCTGAATAATACTCCATTGTATATACCATATATGTACCACATTTTCTTCATCCATCTTTTGATGAGTACCTACACTGATTCCATATCTTAGCAATTATGAATAGCGCTACATTGAGCAGGGGCATGCAGGTAGCTCTTTGATATGCTGATTTCATTGCTTTTGGATATTTATGGTAGATCTAGTTTTAGTTTTTTAAAGAATCCCCATTCTATTTGCCATAAGGCTGTTCTAACTTACATTCCCATCATAGTGGGTTCTTTTTTTCTTTACATCCTTGCCAGTCTTTGCTGTTTGTTGTTTTCAATAATAGCCAGTCTATGCAGGATGAGATAGTATCTCATTGCAGTTTTGATTTGTATTTCCCTAATGGCTAATGATATTCAGTACTTTTTCATATATTTGCTGGCCATTCATATGTTGTCTTTTGTGAAGTGTCTATTCATATCATTTGCCCATTTTTTAATTGAAATCTTTTTGTTCTCAGTTTTTGTCTTAAAGTCTATTTTGTCAGAAATAAATATAGCTACTCCTGCTCACTGTAAACTTCCATTTTCTTAGAATATCATGTTCTATCTTAGCACTTTGTGTGTGTGTGTGTTCATGTGTATGTGTGCGTGTGTGTGTCCTTGCTTGGTGACATGAGTACTGGTGACACCATATCTTGCCCAAGATTTGAGAAATTTTCTATTTCACTGAAAAGGTTTTCTATGCCATTAACTTTTTTCTCCTAACCTTCAAGTACTCCAAAAATACAGATATTTGTCCATTTAATGGTTTCCAAAAGGTCTTGAATACATTTTTTTCCTTGTCTGACTAGGATATTTCAAAAGATCTGTCTTCAAATTCAGGTATTTTTTCTTCCACTTGATCTAGTCTGTTGCTGAAACTTCCAAATGTATTTTTACTTGACTTACTGTGTTCTTCATTTCTAAGATTTCTGTTTTATTCTTTCTCAAATTCTCTATCTCTGCTGAATTTCTCATTTGGTTACTGCATTGTCTTCCTAATTCCATTTAACTATTTATATGTACTGTCTTAGATCTCATTGGGCTTTTTTTACAAGACTTCTTTTAAATTCTGTATCAGGCATGTCATTTATTTTGATTTCTTTGAGATCTGTTGCTAGAGAGTTATGTTCCTTTGGAGGTATCTTCTGGGTTTGTCAGATTTCTGTTGCTGTGACAAAATACCTGAGGTAAACAAAGGAGAAAAGGGGGTTTTTTGGCTCATGGTTTCAGAGGTTTCAGTTCAAAATGAGTTGGCTCCATTGTTTTAGGGCCTGTGATGAGGCAGAACATGGTTGCAGAAAGCATGTGGTAGAAACTACTGCTCACCTTATGGTGGCCAAGAATCAAAAAGAAGATGAGGCCAGAGTCCCAATATCCCCTTGAAGGATACTTCCCCAGTGACCTAACTTCCTTCCATGTGGCCCCACCTCCTGAAGGTTCCCCAACCTCCCAGTAGCGCCATCAACTGAGCATCAAGAGTTCAACATAAGAGCTCTTGGGCTCATTTAAGATCCAAACCATAACATTATATTACCTTGTTTTTTTTCACATTTATTGTGCTTCTATATTGAGATTTGCATAGCTGGTAGATCAGGTATCTATACCTCTTTTATAGGGTAGCTTTCTTAAGAAGTGGCTTTCTTCTGAAGACATGTCCTGTGGCTTCAGTTTATTGTACACTATTGGCTTTGATTCTGATGTGCACCGTAATGTCATTTCCCTACAGCTTTTTTGGCTGTGATTAATGATATTGGGCATAGTGTGTACCACAGCAGAGGTGGAGACAGCCACTCTGTCTGCAGTCCATGCAAGAGTGGGGAAAATCTAGCAGTTCAGGGAGATATGGTACAAACAGCTATAGGTATAGGATGCTCACTGTGTGCCTACTCCTGCAGTGGTAATGGCCCCTATCATGTGGTGGGGGTTCCTTACATACTGTTCATGTTACCTGAGTTACTAGCAAGGGCCTCTGGTGCTGGTGATCCCTGCAGCTGTGAAGAGCCTGAAACATTTGTCCTCTGACCAGTCAGTGGTAAGGACCCAGACACTACATGGAAAAAGGTGTTGGTAGGAACCACAGCACCCCCTCTGTAGTGCTCACAGCCTGGTGAGCTGGTCTGGCTGGTGGTGGGAAGATAGCAGGAACTACAGTGTTCCTCTCTGCCAGTGGTAGTGCATACCCAGAAGCAGGACTAAAGTTGGGGACAGGCAAAGCTTCTTGTGGCCCTGTTTGGCCATGTGCACCTAGGGGCAGTATAGTAGAAGGCATAGATGGATGGCTGGAGAAACTCTGAGGAAAAATGGCCAGGGAAGGCTCCGGCCCTTGGACATTCTCCAAGCCTAAAAGCCCCCCCTGTATCTCTCTGACCTTGGGTGCAGACCCTGCCATGCACACCTTGGTTCATGTTAACCCTGGACTTTCCCTGACTCATAAGAAGGCTTAATGTTATAAAAGCCTACTGAAAAGAGCTTGAGATGCTCACTCAGGGGCAGTTCTCCCAAAGGCATGGCCCCCTCAGTCTCCTTCACACTAAGTCTTGGTGTCTGGGTGGTTAACCTCTCCCATCAGTCAACCCTGTGGTGCTGGACAGACGTGGCAGGACAGGATGACCGCAGCACCCAGGGCTTTACTCCTCCTCCCCTCCTTTAACTGTACAGTGTGCCCAGGGACAGGGTCCTGGCCAGAGCTATGGAGTTGCTCAAGGCCCTTTGAACATGCCCCTGTGAGTGGGCAGCAGGGCGAACTGCAGAATTCCCCCACCCTCATCATTAATGGCCTCCTGCCTTCAATCCTGACCTTCACATGAGTCCGCACCCTTGGTTTCTGGGCAGGATAGCCACAAGATTTAGGTCACAGTCACTCAACTGGGCGGAGTGGAATTTGCATGACAGCTGCCCTCAAGCCAGTGTGGTAGAATGCCTTTGTAGGTGCAGAGGTGTGGATATGCATGGTTTCTGGCCCTAGAGCAATCTAAACATAAAACAACTCACTTCTCAAGATGATCCTTGGCTACAGTACTCTGCGTATTCAGTGGAAGATGTGAAAATCCTTCCCAAAACAAGGCTGCTCTGCAGTTTCAGGGTACTTATCCGAGTGGACAAGAAGCCTGTGAGGACTGTGAAACTTTCTATAGCAGGATTGCCAGCATCCACACTGACAGAGTTGGCTGAGACTCCCTTCTCTCACCCCTGCAAAAGGGAAACTTCTCCACCCCCGACAGTGGAGCTCGGGTGACAGATGCCTGGGTGTTTTATTTTCTTTTTATGTGGTTATTCCGGTTCTCTGAATCTTACTAGGTTCCAGTCTCTCTTTTGCCGATTTCTAGTGTTCTACCAATCACTCAGGTTAAATGGCAGCCACATACCTATTACTTTGGTTCTTCTTTCTGTAGGAGTAGGTGAATGCTGTGTGCCTGTATTCTATTATCTATGTCCTCTCACACACAAGGTCACAGAACGATACTAAGGCTTTAGAATCGATGGCAAGCTCCCAGCCCAGGGTGGTGGAAATTGTGTCTTGTTAGGGCCCAAGGGAACACTAGGCCACTGCTTAGGTAGTTACAGGGGTAAATGAATGAGGAGACTGCCACCTAACAGGCAAGAAGCTCAACTCCTCTGGGTCAACACAGGATTTATTCAAAAATAACTCTAAACAGAAGTTTTGTTTGCCTCAACTCTGAGTTCAGGGCTGGGGTTTAGCTCAGTTGATAGAGTGCTGCTCTGCACTCTCTAAGGACCTGGGTTAGATCCCCAGGACTTCAAAAATAGGAGGGGGACATGGCAATCCACTCCCAAAGCAATCCCAAAATAATCAGCCATTGAAAACCCTATGAGGGCCGCTGAGTCAGACCTGAGGGCACCTAATGATAACAACAACAGCTCTGAGTTCCTGATGTTATGGCAGTTCTTCACTCTCTGGTCACCCAGTGGCAAGAACCACAGGATGCAGAATCTAATCCAAGATAAGTCCTCTTTTTGACATAAAACATTACCTGGCTTAACAAACTACAGTCAAACACGAGGTTTGAGTCAGCAGAAATATTTCTACTCAGGTCACTTGACAATTGCTTAGCACTGGAAATCACCACACACTCTTTAGACTGAATTTTATTCATAGTTCCTCCTCTAAGTCCTAGTTGATAGCTCTGTTACTGTTAAACTTCCTCACTTCGAACAGCTCCACATTTAGTAAGAGTTGATTGGTCCACTTGAAAATCCTCCCACTTATTTGCAAAGTCAGTCAGTTTCTGCATTGGCTATTGGTTCACTTATTCATCAGCAGACTTCATGCCATGTACTAGTTTGGGAGCTTCTAAAAATAATCAGTAAATAAGATGAAAATAAGCCCTACCTTCAAAAAGCTCACAGTCCTCACAGTTTATTAGGAGACAGTGAAGTAAAGTAAAAGATAAATATAGATAACAATAAGGGTAAACACAAAGGAATTGAAAGCATTTATTCAACAAATATTTTATTGAGCATATACTATACATATGTGTTCTGAGATACCAGAGTGACAGCAGTGAGTGAAAACAGCAAAGGCTTTTGCTTTCAGGAAGTTTATATTTCCTTAGGGGAAAACCAACAATAAACAAATATATACATGTACAGGTAGTGGTAAATGTTAAAAAGAAAAGGCTGATGGTATTTTGGATAAATCAGTCAGAATTAAAGCCCCTCTGATAAAGAGATGTTTGGGTGTAATTCTGAACAAAGTGAGGAATCAGCCAAGGGATGAACACTCTAAGTAGGGGAAGCCACAAGGGCAGTGGTGCCAGAGTCTTCCTTGAAGGCCATGAGGCCGGTGAGCAGCAGTGCAGTGAGACAAAGTCGTGATGCCGAGAATTCCACCAGACTACAGAAAGTCTGTCAGTCACACTGCAGAGTTGGGATTTTATTCTGAGTCAGATGGAAAAGTATTCTATTGGAAACTTTTAAGCGAGTGACATGGTCTGAATTATGATTATGGTTGCTGTGAGGAGAATGGAGTGCAGCAGATCAGTGGAAGGAGGGAGATCAGCTGGAAGTCAATACTCCCGACAAGAGATAAGGGTGGCCTGGGCTGGCATTGCAGTGGTGGAGTCACTCTGATGTACTTGAAGCTGAGAACACGAGATTTACAAACAGATCAGGGGTAGGGTGTGGAACAGAGGAGTCAAGGACAACTGCACATTTTCAGCCTGGGTAATTAGAAGAGTTAATTTTGTTTTTATTGTGCTTGATTATTTGCTTGGTTTTTCGTTTGCTTATGGGGTATGGGAAGGAGATCAAGTAGAGATGGTAAGTAGGAAATTGAAGAGACAAATTGAGTTCAATCTGGGCGTAATCAATCATCAGCATGGAAGATAACTTACAAGCAAGTATGGAGGGAGAGAGACAGAAAAGAGAGGAGACAAGCATTGGGGCCAGGTACCCCCAACTTTTAAAGACTCTAAAAGTAAGAAGGATCTAGCGAAAAATAAACTAAAGATGAATAGTTTCATGGGATAGGAGGACATCAAAAATGCAGACGTACACCAGACCTCAAGTGTTTCAGAGAGAAAGATATGATGAACCGTGACTAATGGATGGGCAGATTTAAAAAAAAGAAGAGGTAAAATGGGACTTGAGAATCAGTGTTAGGTTGGAAATTCTGGAGTTCATTGTTGACTCTGAGTAAAGTAGTTTAAATGAATAGCCAAAAAATATGAAAATTTTAGGCTTTGGCCATATAGTCTGTTAAGTCTATTCAGTTATGCTGTTGTGTCACTAAAGCAGCATGGACTGTATGTACAGAATGGGGATGGATGTGCTCCTGTAAAGCTTTACTTATAAAATCACATACTGAGCTGGATCAGCCCATGAGCCATAGTTCACTCATCTCTACTGTTGTTGTTAAGTGCTGTCAAGTTAGGTCTGACTCATAGCAAGCCTATGTACAACCGAACGAAACACTCCCCGGCACTGTGCCATGCCTGGCACTATGTCAGTGCTTCTCTGCTATTCATAGGGATTTCAATGACAGATTGTTTCAGGAGGAGGCTGCTGGGTCCTTCTCCCACTTTCTGCAGTGCTGGGGATCAAACCGAGGGCCTCAGAGAGGACAGCGCAGCACTCTGCTAACTGAGCTAAACCCCAGCCTAACCTCTACTGTAGATGATAATATTTAAGGTGATTTGTGTATATCCCAACGGGGCACGGTGGGATACAAAGAAATCCAAGTCAAGACAGCTGGAGGAGAATACAAGATGAGAGAGAAGAACGGGTCTGCATTACACTGGGAGGAATAAATATGATATCCCAGATGTGGATGTCTTGGGCCTTAACATTAAGGAAAACATTCCTACTCATAGAGTCAAGCGTGTAATACAGTTACTCCTTAGCTGTACTATTCTGGCCATGCTCTCTCTAGAGCCTTGTGGCTACCTACCATATCTCTTCTACTGGAATTGACCTGCCTCAATTTGAAAGGCTAAGTAATGTGCTTTTATTAGGCATGACAAGTCCCAGAAATAAGTAGAATAAAAGGGGTGGAAGATTCACCTAGGATTCCAGTTTTCAGAACATTTTTAGAATGGTTGGCTCCTGTTATTTTGATTCCTTCTTCAGGAAAGAATTTTAAGTAGAATTTTATCCTTTCTGGTCAAAGATTTCCTTCCCACAATGTCACAAATAACCCATTTTGCTGCTTCCACTAGGCCACAGGTGACGGGCATAAGAGATTTGAGTTCTCTCTACCTTTCTTACCTGTTTAACTTTCAGGTCAGAGTTGACTTTTAGAGTTATTTGTATTTACTGTTTTAGACTCAAAGTGGCAACTAAAAAGAAAACTGTGAAAAGAAATGTTTGTACTGATATCAGCTAATAATGTCTAGTTGTAAAGGTATTCACTAAGTATTTTATAATTCATCGTCTTTTAAGCCTTTATGAAAAATTTAAAATATAAAAAAGTAGAAAGAGTAGAATTATAAATCTCTTATTCTCAAAACTTGCCAGTTCATGTGTATTCCCCTGAACTATTTTGAGAGAAAGTTGTATAAATTCCGTTGTTTTTTTATTATTTTTTTTTCTGGTTACATCAAGGACTACACATTGCATTTCATGTGTCCTATTTCTTCTACATTGGTTCTTTAGCCTTTTATGTTTTTCATGACATTGACATATATATCTTAATTTTAATTTACCTAATAATTTCTTCATGGTTAGTACCAACTAATACCTTTTGGCAGTAATACTGGGTTAAGGTGATATCAGCCAGATTGTCATTGTTTTTAAGTGCCATGGAGTTGGGTCCAACTCCTAGCAACCCTATGTACAACAGATGAAACACTACCCGACACTGTGTCATGCCCGGCACTGTATCAGGGCTTCTCTGCTATTCATAGGGTTTTCAATGGCTGATTGTTTGGGGCTTGTTTTGGGAGTGGGCTGCCAGGTCCTTCTCCCATTTTTGCTTCTTCTCATTATTCATTTTATTCTTCAGATTAATTTCAGTATCCTTTTCCCATGCCACCATTAGTTTTAGATTTTCAGAATTGTTTTGTATTTATGTTTAATACCTTCCTTTTTAGCCCAACAAAATCAGACTCACCTTATACTTTCTTTGATCCAGTCTTGGAATCAGCCATTTCTCTAAAACAAAGCAAGCAAATCTGCTAGATGTACTTTTCGCTACTAGGGTATCATTATATCCAGGCTTCTTTAGTGTACAGAAACAAAGTTTTAAGAATTAGACAAATCATAAGTTTATATGATATCTCTAATTGTAAGATTCTTCCTCTCCTTTTACTATTCCATATTTTTAGTTTATCTTTCTTTCACAATGGCATCTCTTGTTCCAAACAATATGCCTGTATTTATTTATTTGCTCTGTCCTATAACACACACCTAGTGGTTTCAGAATTTTATCACACTAAACCTGCTGAGTGAAGTTTCATATTTCTTTATAATTCTACCTTGAGAATATTTTCAGAGTACAGACAGTACTTTGTTCCCCCATCTTATTTTGAAACAACCCAATGCACCAAATCATTTCAACTGGGAATTTTTTGTTTGTTTGTTTGCTTATTTGTTTTTGTGGTACTGGAGGTTGAACCCAGGATCTTGTGCCTGCATGCTCTGCAAGTGCTGTACAACAGAACAGAACTGGGAAATATTTTTACATCTATTTTACTAATAAATGTTGGTAGGGTACAGAGTAATATGCCTTTTGCAATATCCATTATGCAACTGTTAAATCACTGTTGCTTGCACATTCACAACTCAACTGTAAATATTTGAATGTGCCATAACCACAGTGCCATTATCATACATAAACATTAGTAATTACTGGATTAACAAATATCTAGTCTTTTGTGGGCTCAAATTGTCTCATAAATATCATAAATTATTTTTGTTGCTTTGTTTTACAGTTTGAACATGGATCCAAATGAACACTGTACATTGTAATTACTTGTTCTGACTTAAGTCTCCTGATCTATACATTCCCCCTCCATTTTATTGCTGTTTATTGCAAATTTTATATTGAAGAAACCCAATTCATCTATCTGATAGGGTTTCACACAGTTAAAATTTTGCCATTGTATCCTTATAATATAACTTGTCATGTTTTTCTGACTCTTTGTAAACTGGTAAATCAGTTTAGAAATTTGATTGGATTTGGGTTCATTTGAAAGAGTTTTGTTTTGGAAGTAATAGAAGTTGACAGGCTACCTTGCAGTAATATTTGTTCTACCCTCAGAAGGCACATAACATCTCATTGTCACCTATTTTGTGATGTTAAGAGTTACTGATTCTCAGTGCCTACATCCATTAATCCATTGTGGAAAGAAATTTTTAAAATTTGAACAGTATTATAGGTACACATTCTCCAGCTACTTCTTGTCTTTCTCTTGAGCACCCTTTGTCTCTTTATTGCTTGTTCTTTAATAACTTATTCTAACATTCCTTTTTGTGTGTGTGAAACTGTTTTTGTTAGGTACTGTTGAGTCAGATCCGACTCTAAAGACCCTATGTACAACAGAACAGAATAATACTCAAAACTATGCCATGCCCAGCACTATTCCCAGTGCTTCTCTGCTATTCATAGGGTTTTCAATGGCTGATTGTTTTTTGGGAGTGGGTTGCCAGGTCCTTCTCCCAAGCCTACAGCACCTGGTATTCCCAGGTGGTCTCCCATTCATGTACTAACCAAGTCTGACCCTCCTTAGCTTCCAAGATCTGATGGGATCAGATACCAGGGTGGTATTGCTGCAGATTTGTGTGTGAAAATAGATGTTTATAATATAAAATAGATGCCCAAATTTATAGTAACAACTTTCCCAAGGGAACACAAGAGGAAAGAAGCATTTATAAAAATTAAGGAGGCCACAGAAAAGGTGTATCTGAGCTCAGTATAAATTTAAATCTAAATTCCACCCAGAGAACATTCTTATCACGAAGGTGACATTTTCAAATTATGAAACACTTGAAGCTTGTGAAATTAGAATAGGAGGATGATGAGAAGAATAAGAATATGTCAAGATTCACTTATAGGTCTTTAAGAACATGGAATTTGAGTGAGGGAAGTGATTTGAGTTTTTCTTTTTTCATGAATCATGTGCTTTATCTTAAGTCAGCTCACCAATGCATTATGAGATCAGGCTGGGCAGTTTCATGTCACTTGGCCTAACAACATAGGGGCTTCTGAGTGGCAGTGATAAGATGCAGACTCCTGATATGAGTGTTCTAATGTCTGTCACAACATGAAAGATATTCACGTAACTGACACAAGACAGAATCCGATAAGCGAAAGATATATATGTCTGATTGATTGCAAAGGTTGGAGAGCATTCAACTGATGATTAAAAGAAAAATCAAAACTATTTACACCAAACCTGCTATGGGTGTGGGCTTGGGGATGGATTACTTTTTTAAGAATGATTTTATTATAATGACTTTATTTACTGAGGTATGCTTAACATAGAATAAGATTCATCCACATAAGGTATACAATTCAGTGTTTTTATTATATTCATAGGATTATTTAACCATCACCACAATCTAATTTTCGAACCTTTTTATCACCCTAAAAGAAGCCTCATACCAAGTAGCTGTTACTTTCCACACTCTATATCTGCTATGCCCACACACAAGCAATCACTAATTACTTTTCTCTGTAGATTTGCCTACCATAGAAAATTACCACACATGACCTATCCTTCTGCAGTCCTTCTAATTTTTTTTACGTTATCATAAGAACAAGAACAATGGGACAAAGTCCTCAAATATTTGAATGGGTATCCAAACAATTGTATCAAGACAACAAAAAGAAATGTTATTGAATCCAGTAGCATCTGATGGCTTAAATAATCACAGAACAGTAAAGCTTCAGGAAGGACAGATTGTGGTATCATTTATGAGAATCAAATGCCAATGATTTTAAATATAAACTTGAATCAGTCTTGCATTGCAGAAACTTCTTGTGCTCACAGGAACAGCAATATTTGCAGCCAGGAATATTTGAAAATTTAGTTCCTGACTTCAATGCTCAATACCTGTGTGACTCTGGACAAGGATGGGAATGGTGATAGGACAAATTTCATGAAGTTAGCTTGGAAATTTACACATGTAACACTTTTAAAGCTAAGTTTGGGACATAAATGCTCAAATTCTATCATTTGTTGCTTTATCACCTTTACTCATAAACTCAATATTCAAGTAAAATTCCAAAATAATTAGATGTGCCAGCCTTCCCCATGGCACATTTGATTGGTATTTTCAAAGTCGGTATGCAGAGAAGTTTCCTGCCATGAAAGGAATGGATGGGGATTGAAGATGCTGTAATGTAGAAAAAGAAAGAATAACAATGATCAAGTATGATTAAGAATACAGCTATAAACCAGCATTTAGTTACTTTAGAGCAAAATGTCCTATAAATAGCAAAAGTGCTAATTTATTATTCTCACCCAGCACTCTTGGCAGATTTTCCTTTGCTGTATTAAAAGAAAAAAATGCAGCAGCAAAAAAGCTTATAGATTGGTATTACACATGTCTAACAAAAGAATTGTATTCGAGCATTATAAACCATATATAATCCTTTACAGTTGAAATGTTTAACTAAGACCCTAAATGTGTGACTCTTAAATCTGTATGAACTGAAATTGTGATTTGGTTTTATGTCCATAAATGTAAGGAAGTGTAAACACCAATAGTTCCATTACCTTCTCTTTAATTCCAATACAAAATGGGCTTTGCTAATAAGACTATGTTAGATAATTTTATTTCTGAGATATGTATTTTCTGTCCTTTCAAAAAGTGTGGTGTTCAGTATTATTATGTCCCAATCAGATAACTCATGATACACGACATTTTCATACTTGGGAAATGTTAACACATTACATCCTTTGCTTTGAAACATGAAAGAATTAATCAAAGAAAACACCTTTTCATTTTCCTTTGACCCTTGACACAACTTAAATGATGTGGTTTGCATGTGACCCTGTTTGGGGCTCCCCAAAGCCTCCACATTATCCATCTATGTGTGTGTTTTCACCCCAGGCTTTCTTCCTCTTGGCACTGTTTTGTATTTGCATGAAAACTCATAATTTTTTTTGCATGAGAAGTCATCTGTAATGTTGAAGAAAACTGTCTAACATACCTTGCAATATCACATGCCATTAATTTTTACATGATATTTTTCTTTTATTTTCAGTTACTGAAGTTTAAATATGCTTGAAATGTAAAAGTGTATGAGGACTGGAGTAATGCAAGAGTATTTAACATTCCTTTGAGGATTATCGTTTTTAACTGGGAGAACCTGAGGGCAGTTGCCAACTTCGTCTTTGGGCACCAACCCTCAATTACAAATTATGATAAAACTGTATTGAACACAGGTGAATATTGACACAGTCAAAAGTTCTGAATACTTTTTTCCCTGAGAATGTATTTTTAATGTTTTAATATGAAATATAAAATCCGTCCCCGATTTCATAAATTATTTCTTAATGTAACATAAAGTTAAGCTCCACTGACTTTGGCAAAAGTTCTTAGCACCTAAAAAAAGTAATAAATGACTTACTGGATGACAGCACTGATATTTTACTACTTTAAGGTTTCCTAAATGAACGTGATTACGCAAATGGTCACTTAATAGAGTAATGCATGAGGACAAAGAAAATAAGTTATTTGCACCATTTTGTCAAATCCATAAGGGCACATAACTAAGTTCCACCAATGGAACAAAATGCATATTTCCAAACAAGTGTTCTTTCCTTTCAAGTAGTTACCCTTCTGGTACTACTTTTCTTCCTACCAGCTGCCATTGCTAAAACTGGTTTAGAATACTCCTTTTCAAATTACCTTCAGACCCCTCAGCATATTCATCTTAAAAACCCATGTAGGTAGCAAATGTTGTTCCTTGGTAACTTATTTTAATTTTTTAGACAACTAAAAGACCCTCAAAGTCAAATCAGTCAAATAAAATTGGTAATCAAACTGGTAAAACTTTTTTTTAAAGTGACATGTGAATGTGAAATTAGTAAGACTCGCACGGTCTATAGTTTATGACTGTGAACACATTTCTCAAAAAGCCCTATAAAGCATTTACATAATAACAGCAACAATGGAATGAAGGAAATTTTTGAAGTCTTCTAGACAAGCACATGATCATTTGAATAAATTTTAATATTTTGCATATGTGTATTTTTTGTTCATCCCCATATAAGCTAATGGAGTGATTTACACTTTAAAAGCAGTCATTCTTACACTATCAGACTATAGATGAGTATTATTTCTCCCTTAGTGATTACCAAGTTAATACCACTTTAGCAACAATTTTGATACCTTTTGGTTGGCTGTCTTGTTGGCTTTGGTTGGCTGGTGTCACCAACTAGCTCTGTGATATCGGCAGGGGACTCAACCTCTCTGTACGTCTGGCTCGTAGTCCACAAAATGAGGGCTTGAGGCTAAATTACGTTTTAAATTAAAATGTTATGCTGTAATTGTATTTCATAAATCTACCTGTTTCTCTGTACAGTTTTAATTAAACCCAAAGTGAAGTAACTCAAATTCAGGTTATTTTAAGACACCCAGACACTGAGAAGAAAACTAGTTTCTCTAACACTCTTTTCTACCCAGAGACAAAATGAAATTTATATAGCATTGTACACTTATCCTATATGACTTTCACAACCTAAGAGCTGCTACCATTCCCCCGCTTTACAGTTGAAGATACTGAGATTCAGAGAGATTCAGTTAGCTGTCAAAGGGGATGAACTAGTAAGGAGCAGAGCCAGGACAATGCCTCTGGATCTTTAATTTAAAGCCCTTTCCCTCCATCACGTGCCTGTAAGCAGTCTTTTACTTATAAAACAATTTCCCCAAGGTGTAATAATTCAGAATTTCCACTCCTTGAGAAAAAGATCTGCCTCTAAAAACTCCCAGCACCTTCGTAAAGAATCCGCTTGCATCACTACAGCTCTCTCTGCTTTTACAAACTAGTTGTTTTGTCAGCATGAGTGTGACAACAATTAGACGCCCCCTGTTTTTGCCCATTGCCTTTTCTCCTTCACAGTCATTCAATGACAAGCGTAAAAAGAGCTTCATCTTTTCACGAAAATTCCCATTCTACAAGAACAAGGAGCAGAGTGAGCAGGAAACCAGTGATCCTGAACGTAAGTAGCTTCTCGAAGATAATGTCACATGCAACACCAGAGAAAAAAATCCTTCACGGGCAGCACGCATGACGTAGGCTCTCCCACGCCACACACCTAGGCAAACAACACGGCAGGCAGGCGAGGCAGGTCTTACTACTGTGACCAGTGTTTGACTGCAGTCTGGATCCTTCGCTTCCAACCAGCATTTCTCTGTGACCATGAATGGGTCTGGTTTGCACTGTTTATCACACAACTCCCTTGGGTTTGAGAATGACTTTTTTTCTGAGCAGAAATATCAGAATCCATTGCCACATTTTTTTTTCTGGAATGCTAGCTGACTGGGAGCGATTAAATTACTCCCATTGATTATTTGCGCATTCTTTCCCTCCCAGAAAACTATAGAGACTCAGTGATAAGCTTATATTGGTGGATACTAAACCTAAGAATTCAATACGAAAATTGGAGGGCACCATTCCTCTAAGGAGATAGTTCTGTGGCAACATTAATAGTGGACAAAATGCCATTTGCTGATTTTTTTTTTTTACAATCTTCTGCTTAAACTTTTCTAGTTGATTTACAAATCAGAAATTTCCTTCCTAAGTCTCAGCCCAGGGAGTTTGGGGCGAGAGTTGCTTCAAAAGGAGAGACAGCGGGATCCAGATTGCTGAGGCAACATGGTCCGTCATGGTAGTACCCATTTCAACCCCACTGACCTCTTCCTTCCTCTTCCGTGGCTGTTCTTCCTCTCTCATTGCTCTCTCTGGGGACTTCCATGCAGGACATCCCCGGATTAGGTGACGACGGTTATGGAACAAAGACTCTGAGTAAGTTTCCAGGAATGGTCACTATAACTTTTCTTTTCTATTCCTTTCCTTTTGAGTTTGGCTTTTGTTCCTTTTCTTGAGGGCCTTTCACTCCTAGCATGCACAAGATACGAGTTTTATTTGTTACCTAGCTGTGAATGCTCCTACAAAATAATTTTCAATCATTTCGTTCTGCATGTCAGCATTTAAAAGCAAAGTGTGTCAGGCACTCTAACTTCTGTTGCAGTTAACACCTTCCCTTTCTGACCGTGTGATATGGCCAACATGGTCCCGATGCCCACCATAGCATCGCTTGCTCTCCTGCCTAATTTCTCCCAGAGAGCAAGGAACCATGTTGAAAGAAAGGGTGAGCTAAATGTTCTAGAACAGCAAAGTCGAAGGATACTTTATGTTCTTTCTTCTGCCTTTTCAACATGGAAATATTTAACGATCTTACCAAATTTCTTAATTGAGTTGTACTGTGCTACTGGTAAAGGAGCTATTTGTAGTCAAGAGGAACATGTAGTCTCAAAAAGCAAATATTTAAGCTATTTGATCTATAATTCTTTGTTATTAACTTTGATTTTTTTCTCCAACTTGCAGTGATCCTGCTTGAACCGTTTGTATGATAAAGTTTTAGAGATGTATTAATATCTTTTTTATCAGTGATTTATAGCTTCATTACATAATCAGGTCTTCATTTTATAGTAAAGAATGAAAAATAAAATATATTGGACCTTTGCATTTTCTAGTTATTCATGTCTTTGGTCTGTGTCTCATTCTACTTAGCAATTAAAAATAATTATTGTATGCATCAATAACCTATATGACAAGATTGCTTTTTAAATACTAATCCCATGTGTAGACACCAATGAAATAAGAACAGAATTTCATTTCTTTTGCAACTGTATCACATGTTCAATTTTGCTTTGCTTTAATTTAATGGCTATGGGCAAGATTTTTGAAAGCTGTTCATTTCATTTTATGAGACAAAATAGCATTGAGCTGGACTTTGTTTTCAAGGGCTGTTTATACAATCCTATGTAATGCCTCCTTTCATAATTCAAGTTGTTGATTTTGAGTGACTTTTTAAAATATTTATATATAGAAAACAAAATCTGATCAAGAGTACTGACCTCCTTAAAGATGAAAACTTTATCTTTGAGTATATAGAATATGATATGAAATTTTTCATGAATTGGTGGCTGATATTTAAATTCTTTAACATTATCTGCATAGCATCAAACACCACTAGACAGGAATTTGTAAATTTTCAATTTGAGAGGGAAAAACAGCCTTTAATGCTTTGTTAATAATGAACATCATTAAACAGTAGTTGCTATTATAATGTCAAAAATATCAGTGATGCCCTTTTTAAATCTAGAATGCCCAGATGTTCATTTACTCTTTAAAAACTGAACAGATTTAATAAATAAAAATGAAAAACAAAAACCCTATCCTCCCCAGGTCAAACTATGTAAGATGCTAATGTCCATGAAGATAGGCATATGCCTTGACTGTCCTTACAGTGATAGAAATAGTCCTGTAACAGTCAGCCACACATCTTTTCCTGGTGCCCTTTGCGCTTGTAAAATGTGTACCCAAATTAGCAATGCAGTTCTGGCCATAGACCTCCCACAGAGAGAAATGATTTTTGAGAATTTAACTCATGCTTTGGTTTTCATTAGTTTCATGTTCTCAGCTGACAAGAATGTATAGTATCAAAGCTTTTTAAAATATTTTCTTTTTACTGTTAGAGAATATTATATATTTTTTCTCTTTCTAAAAATAGATAACAGATTACTAGTAAAATAAGATTACTGGAAAAAATAAAAATATGTAACAGTTGTCACTTTAAAAAAACGGAAGTTATTGCCAGTGAACTTCAGAAATCAAGTAGTCACACAGAGTTCATTTAACTAAAGGGATGTACAAAGAAATTGATAAGCTCATGAGTTGATCCTCTATAACTTAACAAGTAGTATGGTAAAAGAAAATGACTTTGGAAATAAAAGATCTAATTCTGACATATAACCAATATACACATCCCTGTTTTTTGTTTTGGTTTTGGTTTTGGGTTTGGTTTTTTTTTGTTTGTTTGTTTTGTTTTGTTTTGTTTTGCGGTACTGGGGGTTGAACTCAGGGCCCCGCGCCTGCATGCTTTGCAAGTGCTGGACCACTGAGCTGCACCCCCAGCCCACTTTTTTTACTTTTTGAGACAGGGTCTCACTAAGTTATGCAGACTGCCTCAGGTCTCGAACTTGCAATCCTCCTGCCTCCACGTCCCTAGCCGCTGGGATTACAGGTGTGTACCACCATGCCCGGCATCAATATACACATCCCTGTTTTGTTAGCTAAGCTGTGTTTGTGTGAAAAAACCATTTGGAATGTCACTGAACAACCCAGTCATTCAGAATGAATGTTTACATACTTCGTGCCAGAACCTGTGCTGGGTATCAGGCCATTTATCTCCAGAATCCAATAGCTATCCAAGCAAGGATCTTAATATAAAACAACAAAATTTTGAGCTAGTTCATAAAACACTTTTTAGTGACTCATTTCTTCCAAGATTTTCTACTCACTCACTGACACAGACAAAATCAGGAATCCCTTTTCATCCTGAGAGTTAATTTACAAAGTATTTAAAAGAAATAAAATTAAAGGGATTGGCAATTTGGCAATTTGAGATGCAGTGTTTCTGCAAAATAATTAAAGACTAAAATAGAGAAACAGAAAAGCTTGCAAGAAAACAGTGCCTACCCACAGAAGCTCCTGCATTTATAGTTAAGAAAATATTTACTTGAGACACACTGGCTTTTTTAATATCAATCTGGAAAGTCAGACATTTATGAATGGACCGTAGTATTTATTTTAAAAATTGCCTGGGTTGATGTTACTCACAGTTTTGTAATTAAAGGTACTTTCCTTATTTGATAAAAGGAAAAAACAGCAATGTATCAACTTGTTATTGTTGTTAGGTGCCATGTCCGGCACTATGCCAGTGCTTCTCTGCTATTCTTAGATCTTCAATGGCTGTTTCAGGATTGGTTCAGTAGTGGGATCCCATGCCCTTCTCCCATTTTTGTGGTGTTGGGGATAGAACCCAGGGTCTCAGAGAGTGCAGAGCAGCACTCTGCCAACTGAGTTAATCCCCAGCCCTAGTCTATCAGCAGTTCCCTATGAAATGGTGATAAAGTTTTCATCTTCTTTATCTTATCTGAATTTTCTTAAGGCGTTCTCTCCTGTGGCCTTTACTGCCTTTTGCTCACATTTCTCATAGCCTTGCATGAGTGTATTCTTTTCAGTTCTGGCTGCTCTCCAATGCTTGGTATCTCTTTAATTTGCTGTGCTGTTCTTGCAGAACATGTTTCTTCTAATGCCAGCGATAGCGAAAGTAGCTACCGTAAGTTATTGCTTTGGTTTGCTGTTCTTTTCTTTGCAATTGCCTCATTGCCTGTGGTGGTCATTTCAGATTTTTGTTGTTGTTGTTGTTTTTCAATTGCTGCCTTTTATCATCCTTATCCAAAGCAAATGGCTTGAAATGAAGTCAGCATTTTGATGCAGAAAGATACAAAAAGACACTAGGACCGTCAGTAGACCCTTGTGTGAGTCACATAACCAGTACCAGTCTTGCTAATATCAATTCCAATTTCAGCCCGTTGTGACCCAATGATTCAATTCTCACAGGGAAATTGCAAGAAAAGTTCAACATGGTGGATTTTCACATTCTACCCCCCAAAACAGTTTAAACTACCTACAATAAGGTGGAAAAGTCATCATGATTTTATTTTCCTTCTCATTTTGCCTTTTCCTTTCTGGCTCCCTTTTGCAAGAGAAACTTTTATAAGCTAGTGTTCCTTTAAAATAAGGTATGAATCTTTTATATCACTTTCTCCTTGATTAATATTTTAAGATAGATATTACATCCATGTATCTGACTTTATTTGAGGGATGATTGGAAAGTGATGAAAAACTTTCATTCCCTAATATTAAAGGAAACCCCTATGTTTTTTGTTGGGGTTTTCTGTTTTTTGTTTTTTCTTTGTTCTGTTTGAAAAAGTGAACAAATCTTCTTGGATCAGAAAGCTTAACTGAAAAGGTAGGTAACTATTTAAAAATTCTTTCTGGGTTTTCTTTATTTGCCTCAAGCCATTTGCTTAGTGAATGGAAATATTCACCAAAACCAAGCACATTCTTTTGGTCAATTCTCGTGGTTTCCTACCACCTATTTACTGGGTTTTGGTGATTAATAATAGCTACATATTCTCACTGGGATCCTTATGATTTCTATAGTATTAATTTATACTCCTTAGTGAAATGAGTTTCCCAAAAAACAATTGCCGAGGCTATTAGAAATCTGCAGGTCCAGTGCATGATCCACAGCTACTAGGGCAGAAATTGGTATTGTCTTTTGCTTGAATACTGTATTAATTGAAAAGTAAAAACATTTGGGGTATTTTTTCCTCAATATGGCATAATTCTTCACAAAACCATGCCTTTTTGAGGTGGAGTGCCAAATAGTGTCCTTCGGATATGAGGGGGGGAGAGGGGGGAGAGAGAGAGAATGAGAGAGAGAGGCTTTGGAGGATCAGATTGATGGCAAGTAGAAAAAAAAAAAAAGCACAAAAGAGGAGGGGTGGCAGATAAAGGTAGAGACCAGAAGAGGAAGATGATACAGAATAAAGAATGTGATAACAAAAATTGTGATGAGATACCCAATCATATGATAATAGAATCACCTAATTTTCTTAATGACGGAAGCAGGGTTGTTGTTCCCAACATTGTTCTTAACATTACCTTCTGCCTGCTCTTACAATTTTATGATCCACCCAATTTCAGGAAGAAAAGAAAATGCCTCTCTCACTCTCCACTCAATTTTAAACTCAGAAACCAGGCCAAGAAGAGGTGACCAAACCTTATCTTTTTGATTACTGAGCCACCCTCAATTTATTATGAAGAAAAAGAATTTATTTCTTGAGCTTCATGAAGACTTATGGCACTAGTGTGTAGTTTTTAAATTTTCAGGTATTGTGCTTCTATCCAGTAGAGAAAGATATAGAAAAGGAAAATATGCCTTGTTCTTCAGTCATTTTTATGGAACATATATATAACAACCTTTTCCTTTGGAAATCATACTTTTTAAGAGTATTTTAAAGGTTCCTCTTCAGACACTCAGAAGGTCAGACACTCAGATTTCCCTTACAAATGAACAATTGACCTTTGCCAAAACTCAGAGGGGAAAATATATTTTTCTCCAGGATGCAAATAGAAGAAATACCAAAGAAATATTCAGTTATTTATTTGGTACCTCCTACATGCCAGGTCCCCTTCATAGACACCATGAGACTCAATATAAATGTAAAGTGACTTCAGATCTCAGCATACATATGGCAGGAGAGAGAGTTCAATAAACAAACCAATATTGCACATACAAGGAAGTCTAGCTCAAGAATAATAGAAGCATCAGAAGTGGTTTCAGAAAGGAAGTGGCCAATGAACTGAGCTTGAAAAGATAAGGTGCTAGTCAGCTAGATGAGAGAGAAACTTTCCAGAAAGGGTAGTGTCACAACAAAAGGCACAGACATGTTTTCCAGAAAGTAGAAACTTTGAAATCAAAATAGGCCATATTTTTCTCGTCAATTCTTGGCTTTTGCAAAAATTATGACTAACTTCATGTCTTATAAATAGCAAGATAAACAAATAGAAAACCCTCCCTTGTCACCAGTGTCCAGGAATTATATTTCACGACCTCGGCCATTGTTCTTCACAGTCCAGAGGGCACCATTCACCCTGCCTCCTGGAGTCACATGCCATGGCAGCCTTACCTGAAAACTTCAAACGTTTCCTGGCATACACGCCCACACATACACAAACCTCAATTTCTAATGTACAGTTCAGACATTGTCTGCACCATTTCAGGATTGAAAAGTCATTTTTTCCAAGTCCAACTATATTGAGTAGCAGCTAAAATGCAGTTAATTATAGTGCACATTGTCTAATTATGCAAAGTACCACGGCAAAACTATCTTAATTATTGGATAATTCTGGATTTCTGTCTGTCAATAAGGTAGTAAAACATAGCCTTGCACCGTGGGCTGTTCCAGATCATACTTTTCCATTGCCCTTGTATTTAGAGGTCATACATACCACGCAGGTATCCTAGGGATCAAGCAAACCTCTACCGCTGAAGGCCTGCGCTCTCAAAGCTCAGTAAAGACCTTTACAGATCATGGGCACGTGGGAGCCGATGATTGCCCTTCTAGCCTGTGGGTGTTCCTCAGTTACACAGGATTTTCAAAACAAAGATCCTGAAGAAGTGAACTGAGTGGAGTTGGCATGTTGAGATGAGGAGCCCCAAGACTTCTCCACTGGAGCCAGTGAACATGGTACCCATATTCCTTGCCTTACTCCACTCTTCCCAAGTATTGCCCTTGGCTACCTTTAGTTTATTAGTCTTTATAAGGCAATTTTTCATTACATGTATGATGTACTTGATGTCAGTAATAAAACTACTAGATATATCTTATATTAATAGCCCACTTTATTTACCAGGAAGTTGAGGCTCCAAGAGGCTACATACCTCACTAATAAGTGGTAGCACTGCAAATTCAACCAAGACCTTTTAATTCTGAACCCCATACATTTCTCACTGTTCCCTAAAGTTTGCTATCCAAGCCTCTTCATCTTTGATCTAGTACTTTGCAACCATTCTCTACTACCCATTGAGTTATTATACTCAATGACATTTATGTAGTATTAACCATATATTTTAGTGGCTGCAACAATGGGCTTAAGGATTGTGAGCCTGGCACAGAATCGGGGAGTGTTTCATTCTGCTATACAAAGGGTTGTTAGAAGTTGGACTCAACGTCACCTAACAACCATATATACACCCTGCTTGTGGGTGTTTTCTATATATTAAGCAATTTAATCTTCTGAACATCCTGTGGAAACATTGAGCCACAAATTTACTATGTGGCCTGGAAAAAAATTACCCATAATCTCAGTTCTCTCTTACATAAAATGAGTAGCTTGAATTAAAGCTGGGCTAGCAAAAAGATTTAAAACAAGATTTCAACTCTTGGTTAAAGTCTACTTGCTAGCCAAACTTGATGGATAATAGCTGCCTGAAGAATTATACTGGGAAGTTTTCTGAGGCCACGCTGAGACTCAGAAGTAATGCAGGCCACGATTAGAGTATGATGCCTGTCAAGGGCACAGAGTAGCGGAGTACCTACATGTGCTGTGTCCTTTCATCTGTGAAGCACATGAACTCCACACCCCTTCTTAGTGCTAACATTCTATGATGCTAAGCTTAGAACCTAATTTATTCTTGATAACCATCAAATGCAGACACTAAGAACTACATTTGGGACATTAAATGTACTACCCCTGGTCTTCACTTCCTTCCCCTCTCTCTTTTGGTTTCCAAGAATTCCTAAAGAACAGCAAGTTGCCTGTCTCTACCCTGAAGGCATGCTAGGGTCTTATTCCGGATATGTCTCACTCTGACTGGCTTCCAGTTTACACACACGCTGTTTCGTGGAGACTATAACAACATCTTCTGCCAAGTCTCTGACAGCTGCCAACGTCCACACATGGCTCTGTGCTGCTCGCCCACTTCTAGCCATGCGGTTGCCAAAACAAGACCAAGAAATAGTTTGTACCTTTTTGCCAACTGTTATTTCTAAGTGCCAACCACTTCTAAGGGGAAAATAGAAAAACTACTAAGGGTGACTATTGTATGGAGAGGATACAGCAGCATTAAAAAAGCAAAAAAGCTGGTCCTTACAGATGGAACACTGCAGGGCCTCTCGGGGACTCTGACCTGGTTTACGCCCCTCCACTATCCTGTGTTTATTTGTAAGCTTTCCCTCACCCCACAGAGAATTCTCCATTTCCCTCCCTTTTGACACACTGTGATAACCTCACACTGTGAGGCAAAACAAGATATGGTTTTACATCTTGACTTCACAACTTCCTAGATGAGGAAATGGGCCTCATGGACATCTCTGAACCTCAGCTACTTCACCTGTAAGATGTGGTTCAAAGTACCTATCACCTAAGGAAGATTGTGAAAAACAGAAGCCAGCATATATCAAAGAACCTTAAGACTCGCAAAGTGGCATACCAACGTGAATTTTATTTCCTTCATTGCTGTTGACTTATTTGTCTTCTCCCTATTTGTTTCCTTTCCATTATTCTTAGGGGTTTTCACTATTGAACCTGAAAGAAAAAACTAACATCAGGTGCTGTATCACAGCTATTATGTAATGCCAGCCTCCACAACTTCCCTGTAGATATTCTGGGCAGTACAAGTGCCTGTTTGTACAGGGCTTGAGGATTGAAATGCACCTCGTGTAAAGGATGTGGCCGTTGCTCCCTGCCATTACTACTGCTCTAAATGAGAACCAGTGCCTCTGTAAGAAACAATGGGCAAAGACCTAAAGAATTCTCCTGTAAAATTAAAGCTATGTTTTGCCCTGGCTTTCTGAGTCACAAATTATACATTCTGACATCAAACATCTTATTTAAGATTCGCCTTCAGAATGTCCCATCCAAATGACTTACAAGGCTACTGGAAAGAGCGTCATATGGAAGCATGATGTGCTATATTTATTTAAAATAGAGAAAGCCGTATTTCCCAAGGTAAAATAGTCATGTTGACAGAAAGACAGGGCACAACCTATCTTTGGCCTCATTAGTCATTCTGTTTTCCAGGACTAAAACTAGAACGCAAAATCACAGCATCTTTCTTTATGTTAAGCACCTGTCTGGACACTGGGGACACAGTGATAAATGAAACTCACTTATCTTTGCCTTTATGGAGCAACCAGCTAATGAGGAAATTCCAGTAATACCTGACCTTGAAGGTTTTATGGTCCCACAATCAGGGTGCTCTTTACATATCAATTATTTTATGAAGATTTTCCTGTAAAGTTGCAATTTAACATTGCCATATTAGTCAACCATGCTTTTATCCCTATAACTATAGGTTTTCCTCAATAATTTTTCCACTTAGAGAACATAAGCCATTCAGAATACACCTCTGGTTTTAGATAGCTGGGGTTTAGCCATCAATCACCTTCCCCTTTGTATTTTATTTTTGTCTTAGACTCTGGATTTCAATAGTTTAGTTTATCCAGCAGGACACATTCTTTTCCCAAATACCCAGAATTGTAAATCTGACTCATCATACACCAAACCCTTGCTCAGATGAAGGAAAGTCCCCTGAATGCTTTCTGGGGCCATCATGGATAGATGCCACGTAGGAGGGGCATAAGCACGATGGCCCATTCTCTGTGCCTTTAGGTATGTGGCATGGCCCAGCAGTGCCACCATGAGAGCAAGCTCTCCTTTAGTTAGACGTAAGATCCAGCTTAAGCCCATAACCATTTTTTTTTACATGAAAAAGTAAGAAGACCCTACCTGCCCTGTCCCAACTACCAAAGCTCCAGGGAAAACACCTGTACTATACAACGGTACCCCCATATCGTCTAAATTCCCCAAAACCAGTTACCATGATCAAAACCATCTTTGAAGTTATCCCCTTTGCTGAAATTAACTCACCTTTCCCTGGTGCCAGGGCAATTGAAGAACCTGGCGCTGGCAGACCGTGGATATGTCTCGGGGCTGGTAAGCCTATAAAGCAATGAGGTCCTTTGGCTACAGGAAGGACTACCTCATGTTCCATTCCTCCTCCCCTACCCCTCCAACAAACACTGGATCATTTTTAACAGCTCTAACCTATTTTCACACCAAAGGTTAATTAACACTAAGCCTAATGCAAACATAGGAGCAGAGCCACTGGAATTTGTCACTGAATTGGACCTAATCCCATGACCAGATGACCAAGTAGATAGATTGAAAAAATAATTGCCAAAACCCAATTTACTCTCCACAGTTATTTGTTGACTTGAAGCCTACCCCAAGTCAGAAGGTTTGCAGCAAATGGTCCTGGAGGGACTGACCCTTTGACCACACTCTTGTCCTTGCTTCTCTTCCTGAGGTTTCAAGGCATGATTTTGTAGCAATCATAGGCAATGATGTAAGGCACTCCCCTCAATATTTTTTCAGGCTGGGGGGATGTACTGGGAGTTGAACTCCAGGCCTCACACATACTATGTGTTGTTGTACCACTGAGCTACCATTTCAGCCCCCTCTCAATTTTTATTGTCAGCCCACCCACCTATTTTCCCAATGACTTAATATTATAATATAGCCCTTAGTGTCCTATAATACATTCTGATGAAGGTGTTATGTCATAAATAAAATAGACACTTGCTTCTGAACACTGTACTTCTTAGGGAAATAAAATCGAGGATGGAATAAAAGGAACAGAAATCTTGATTAGGCAGCAGGAAGCTATGGGATGGAGCCTTTCCTTTAAATGGCCTTACTTTAGGTGGCAATGCTTGGCATAGAGGCATGGCACTCCTTTTCTAATGTCAGTCAGAGGCAGCCTCACAGATCACTGCCCTCCTGCAGATAGCTAGCAGCCAGTTATTACTTAGAGTTATGACTGTGTGATATCCTGACACTAAAATAGTGCTGCAGAGTTTCTGAGGGTGAAGGGAATTTTTAAATGGTTCAAGGAGAGACAGCAAGGAAAATTAACTCTGAACTGTAATTGTCCTTTCTTCTCTTCTCAGGAGGACAAGAAGACCTCATTCTTTCCTATGAGCCTGTCACACGGCAGGAAAGTAAGTTTCCTGGCGTACTCGGGCTCTTGATTTCCAGGCTGTAACAGGTGACCCCGCTGAAGGAGGGAAAGAGTGAAGGACTGAGGAGAAGAAACTCAGCTTAGTCTTCAGTTGTACCCAGACCCCGGTGTGCTGGCTCTCTTTAGCCCTAACTCCAAACAGACAACTGCTCTGCTGAGCAGGGGCAATCCCAGCTCCCAGGAGGGTGGAGTAGCCCTTCAGCCAGTGGCCTCCATAGGAAGGAGCAAATCCAAATCATCTAAGGGTCCTAACTGGAGGACTGATGGGATAAACCTCCTAGGGAGCCGACGTCAACCCAGTATGAGAAGAGCTTTCTAGTAGACCTAAGACACAGGGTAGCCGCATGCAGGCTGCTCCAGGAGCCTGGGTTCCTTTTCCTGGGGGCACTTATACAGAGACTGATGGCTGTGGACAGGGGTGTTGCGGAGGAAACACAAGCATCAGATGAGGAGTTTTACCAAATGAACTAAAGTTCGTTCTAATCCCAGACACAAAGGAAGCGGGAAAACCCCAGCAGAGGACAGACAGTATTTTGACCTGAGGGAAAGAAATTATAAAAGCCTAAGATATCATTACTACTAACAATTGCTTTTAAACAATGGCCAAACAGCTGGTTTGAATTCTAGCTTCTCCCACTCAGTTGACTAAATTCAGGTGTTTTGATATGGTGTAGGCATAGCCTGAGAATAAGCAAAACTCCTCCAAATGGATCTTTTTGCTGGCAGAAGCTGCAGTTGCTTCCCTGTTAGTAAATTCCAGAAAGTAGCACAGCCAACATCCAGAGGGTTAAATATCCATTTCCATATGCAGAGCTGTATGAGCAATTTATCCAAAGTTATGACCTTAGCAGTTCTTACTGCTTGGCAGTTTGTCCTTAGGAACCACTCTTCCAGCACAGTCCTGCAGGTGTTTCCAAGGCTTTGTCCTCAGCTGTTTCTTCCTTTCCCTGTCTGCAGTAAACTATACCCGGCCAGTGATTATCCTGGGCCCCATGAAGGATCGAATCAATGACGACTTGATATCTGAATTCCCTGATAAATTCGGCTCCTGTGTGCCTCGTAAGTATCATTTTTCTTTTCTCCATGAAGAAAGCTTGGATCCTTTTGAGACATCAAAATTTAATTCTGTCCCCCCAGTAGGCTTTCTGGTGATTCAAATACCATCAGTTACCTATGATCTGAGCACCTTTTTAAATTTTTCTGGCTTATGCTTTTCATCTATGCTGCCATGTAGTGTTCTCTATTTGGAAAGTATCATAATGTTCTCTCCAAACTGAATATAGTCCCCCAAAAAGGCAGGGGATCATTGTAAACCCCCTAACACTTAAAATAGTGTGAGATTTATGACAGGTATTAGTACGTTCTTATAGATTGATTGAAATGCCAGTGTTACATCTTTTTCCATAAAATGAGGAAGATAAAAAACAAAGCTATACATTAAAATCATCTCAGGATGCCTTAGGACACTGTGTCAAAAACCAAATTGCCTTTCCCCTGTGTTTTTGACAGTCCCAAGTCATGAGAGTATGAGGATAAAAAGGTATATCAGAATTTAATCTACCCTCTAGGCCATTATTCCTGCAGCCATACCACTGTGGCATCCAATCCCATGAGATGTCGGAAGCTAAGCAGGATCAGGCCTGGTTAGTACTTGGATGGGAGACCGCTTGAGAACACCTGGTATTACAGGCTTGGGAGACGGATCCAGCAACCCACTCCTGAAAAACAATCAGCCATTGAAAGCCCTATGAATAGCAGAGAAACACTGACAATAGTGTTTTGCCTATTGTACATAGGGTCACTATGAGTCAGACACCGACTTGAAAGCACCTAACTACAACAGTAACAGGCCACTATAGTCCTTAATCTGCTTTCTTTGTCATTACAATCATGGCTTGTCTTAGGGGGTCTTCTGGCTCCCTAAGCGTAACCTTGTAAGATTCTGTCTGCTGTACCTCTCCCCATGCCTCCTCCATCCCACACTTCTCCACTCATACGCATTCAGAGACCTTCTATGCATATATGTACGCAAGCCCACTTGGAAACTTTTACATATTAGGTAATGAAGCTCTGAAATCTAATCCCACTCACTCTACATTTTCTACATTCTCACCCTACATTTTTTAAACTTTATAGTTTCAAGTCTTTCTAACATTTTCAGTACTGCAGATTTCACCTAGAGTTCTAAAGAAGAGCAGGAATTATATGTGTGTGGTACATGGACAAAGAGAGGACTGGAATGGTTCCCAGCAAGGACTTTGGGAAAAGTCATAGAACATAACCTAAGAAAGGCTTCAGATAGGAAGGAGCAAATGAAATCCTGAACTGTTTACAGCAGACTCTAGTTTGGTCTTCTACTTTTGAGAGAAAGAAAATAGAAAATCCTTAAGGACCACTTCTATTTTCCCATCCACCTTGCATACTCTTCCTTTTTCTTTTTTCATTAATAGCACCATTTTATGATAATTAATTACAGTATTTGAAAAATGCTGAAAATCAAATAAGAAACCAAAAAGTACACAGAATCCCACACAATATTTAAAGATAACATCTTAGGTATATTGGTAAAGTTCCATCTACTCTTTTAATGCATACATTTTTTCATGTGATCAAACTTTTTAACATTTAAGATTTTGTGTAACTACTTTAAATAATATCATGATTAATCATTATTTATAGACATTTTGGATTATTCCTACTTTTAAGTGCTATGGATTGTAATATTTCAGGTACAATTTTATCTCTAAAGATATTCATTATACTTATAAATAATGATTGTGACATATAAGTTCTGATCATTTTTTATGGTAGGTTCTTTGACTATAACTAAGTCAACGATTGGAAATATTTTAACTTTTTAAAGTCATCATGCTATTATCCCCTTCTTAGCAAAAATATTTAAGTGAAATGGTTAGATTTGCTGACTTTTAGTCCCACCTGACCTGTGATTCTATTACATATTTTTAAATCCTTGAATACATCTTTAACTGAAAGCCCATTTCTTCTTCCTAGTTATGTGACACTTTCTCTTATTTCTTTGCTTGTCTTATATCTTCTGTGCTAGCCTTTGTGGTGCTATATATTTTGGGGAGGGTTAATTTATTTTGAAATAGGATCTTGCTATATAGCCCAAATTGTCCTCAAAATCACAGTCCTCCTGCCCCCCACCTCCCAAATGCTGGAATTATAAGTGTGCACCATCATGCCTGGCATGGTGCTACATTATTGATAGTCTGGATTTTGTTATCTTCATCTGCAGAGTCTTTTTGTTCTATCAAGCAATAATTTACAGACAAATCAGCTTGTTCCATTTGTGACTTTGCTTTAGACTTTGTAGATCTGGAATAAGTCCAGTACAGCCTTCTAAAATGTGGCCTTTCTAGAGTCTCAATCAAATGGCCAATTCTGGCTGAATTCCGTTTCCTAACACCATGTAAACTCTAGGTTCTTCATTTGAAAATAATCCCTAGGCAGAGAGGTTGGGTAAATGTAGTTGAGTTTCCTTCAGATGTCTCATCTTTTAAAATTACAGCTATGCCCTATCTGTTGTCTAATGCCTGAAAAGAGTTGTGCTGTATATTTTGTGCAGCATTATCATTGCTTTGGTGAGAGAATAAGACTATCACCTGTTAGCACCTCATGGTCCATCATATTACACATGTCCATATATCTATGTTGAGAGTGTCATGGAGAAAATCAATGGAAAGGAAGTTTATGAATACGAATGCATCCTAATTTCATTATTTCTTGTTTTATAGATACTACGAGGCCAAAGCGTGACTATGAAGTGGATGGAAGAGACTATCATTTTGTCATTTCCAGAGAACAAATGGAGAAAGATATCCAAGAGCACAAATTTATAGAAGCCGGCCAGTACAATGACAATTTATATGGAACCAGTGTGCAATCTGTGAGATTTGTAGCAGAAAGGGTATGTTTGCCAATCTTCTTACAACTTCCCCAAAGAAAGTTTCTAGTAGCAAACTACATTTTTGTGGTCATTACTCTTTCATAATTGTAGTTGTAAATTTTGATTAAATATTCCTTTTAAGATATCTTTACAGAGAACCACCTTAGAGCATGGTCATTAATCTTTATTCTAATCTCAGTATTCTAACTTAGTTGGAGAAAGGAAACCTGAAGACAGTGAATAGCCTGAGGTTTATGGGGACCCATATTGTCCTCAGCTAGCTCTCTGAGATCCCAGTAAATAAAGTCTAATTTGTTAAGGAAGCGTTGTTATTTTGGGGTATGTAGATAGTTTGTGTTGTCTGCAGCCATAGTACACTAGCATCTGATCCCGCCTGTTCTTGGAAGCTAAGCAGCGTTGGGCCTGGTTAGTCCTTGGAAGGGAGACCACCTGGGAACACCAGCAGCTGCAGGCTAGGGAGAAGGACCTGGCAACCCACTCCCAAAACAATAAGCCACTGAAACCCCTGTGAACAGCAGAGAAGCACTAACATAGTGCCAGGCATGTCACAGAATCAGAGACTGTTTTGTCCTATTGTACATGGGGTCATTATGAGTCAGGCCCAACTCGGTGGCACCTAACAACAACAGATAGGTTGTGTTAGAAGAAATTACCTTTTTCTCCCTCTAAAAACGCAACATCCTCATGAGAGAGGGGGAGAAAGGGATGAGGAAGTCTGGCCAACCTATTGCTGGCAGAATTTATGACTAACAGGAAGTGTTGATGCTATAATTGCCTGCCTCCTAACATTTCAGCAGTATGGAAAAGAGGAGAATGTTTAAGAGAGAATAGCATAGGAAGGCACCTGAATATGGGTTTAAGATCTGCACGTAGAGAGATCCTATATCCTATACACACAAAGGACAAATTTTAAAGGGGAAAATATTTTCAGGTTAATCTGATTTGATGTAAACCTTTTCCCTTTTTGATGTACTGATAAAAAATTAAACAAGAAATTTTGCTGAGAGGAGGAAAAGATTGTGAATAGAGGTGCCCAGCCCTCCACCTCCTCTACAAAGAAGAACCAAAGTAACAGAGGTATAGCTGCATTTCAAGGTGAGTGACTGTAGAACAGGACTGGAAAACAGCAAGGAGGAGATTAGAGATTCAGAGACTTGGGATAATAAAAAGAAAAAAAAGCAGCCTGGCAACTGCAGCTCGACAGCCAGGAGGAGATAAGGGTGAAAGAGAACATCTCAGAGAACTCGATCACTGCAGATGCTGGCAATCCTAGCTAGTGGAAAATTCCACAATCCTCACAGGTTTGCAGGCCACTTAGGTAAATACCCTGAAATCTGTACAGTAGCCTTGCTTTGGGAAAGGGTTTCACATCATCTCTCAGGAAATACTCCATGTGCTACTGTCAGGAGCCATGGAGAGAAGAGACCTATTGCCTAAATTTGTACTTCTGCAGGGGCCAGAAACCCTGCATTCCCTTCTCTGGAATGTCCCCCAGACATTCCACTGCAGTGGCTTGAGGGTAAGTGCCTCATGAGCCCAATTCCACCCAGCAGAAGGACTGTGACCAAAGACGGCTGGGTGCTGTGTACTTGTAAGGGACCTGGGTGGAGACATGAAAGGGATAGTGTTGAGC
>VMDO01001246.1:0-220867 GCA_007922755.1 Pedetes capensis
CCTAGCCTTTTATTCTTCTATGCCCACACCCATAACAGACATAGCTAGTCCATGCTGACCTCCTTTTACTGACTCCAGAAAGCCATTACTAATCAATGAGAGTTGGGGCAAGAGCTAGAAACTATTTGCCTCCTTTGCTTGTGTCGCTGTTCCCCTCCCCCTTGTACTCAGTGCCCATCTGTTCAGTGAGGCCCAGAGAGGGCAAGTGACCTGCAAGGGGTTGCCCAGTTCTTATGGGGGCCACATGGGAGGGACTGGCTCCCATTTTCCCATTTATGTACATCCTGAGTCAATCCATGTGACCGAGCCTGGTCTTATCCTTCAGTGACCCCAGGCATGAAGATCTACATTGACCCATTCACCTATGAAGACCCCAATGAGGCAGTGCGGGAGTTTGCCAAGGAAATTGACATTTCCTGTGTCAAAATCGAGCAGGTGATTGGAGCAGGTAGGTGGCTGATACCCTCCAGGTACCACGTCTTCAGACACGGGTGAGACCACTCCCCATTTACACCTGGGGCACAGGGTACAATGAGGGACAAGAGCCAGAAGGTACCCTCCAAAGCCTGAAGGCTCAGAATGCCCAAGGAAAATGGACCGTCAAAGGTTATCTGGGAAAACCACCTCATGGACAGAAGGAGAAACTGAGGCACAGGGCTACAAAGGCACTTACACAGCAAAATGGAAATGGAGTAGTTCTGGAGCCAATTCCCAGGACTCTGTCCAGTGCTTTGTCCATCTTTCTGCCATTCATCTCAGGTCCTTCCCCCATCTTCCCAGGTCCCCCTATGTCCTCACCCCCATGCCCAGCCAGATACCATGGGACAGCCACGAAGGATGTTCTCTCCACTCCCAAGGGTGGCTGGGGCATCTCTGGGGTCCCCCATTATCAAAGGGGTTCCGTGTCTAATAGGATGAATTTGTCATTAAAAAGAGAGGGTTCCTGCAGGCCAGGGGCCGAGGGAACAGGGAACAGAAGGTGGCCCTTCCACCTGGCCAGTGATACCCTGCCTCTCTCGGCATGTGTGTCCAGGGGAGTTTGGCGAGGTCTGCAGTGGCCACCTGAAGCTGCCAGGAAAAAGGGAGATCTTCGTGGCCATCAAGACACTCAAGTCGGGCTACACGGAGAAGCAGCGCCGGGACTTCCTGAGCGAGGCGTCTATCATGGGCCAGTTTGACCACCCCAATGTTATCCACCTGGAGGGCGTCGTCACCAAGAGCACACCTGTGATGATCGTCACGGAGTTCATGGAGAACGGCTCCCTGGACTCCTTCCTCCGGGTAAGGGGAGCCAAGATGATCAGGGCCCGTGAGAGCACAGGCAAAGGAAAGCTAGGCGTAGTTTCCCACTCTCAGAGCCCTGAGGGGTCTTGGACACACTCCAGGACAGGAATGCCTTGCCAGGGTCCCTGACTCATGGCTTGTTGTTGTTAGGTGCCATCGAGTTGGTATCTGACTCATAGTGACCCTCTGTACAACAGCTGAAACACTATTATCAGTGCTTCTCTGCTGTTCATAGGGTTTTCAATGGCAGATGGATTTTTGGGAGTGGGCTACCAGGTCTGTCTCCCAAGCCTACAGCACCTGCTGTTCCCAGATGGTCTCCCAACCAAGTACTAACCAGGCCCGACCCTACTTAGCTTCTGAGATCTGACGGGATCGGATGCCACAGGGCTACGGCTGCAGGCCTGACTCATGGCAGGCATGGCTAATCCACCCCAGCACTTGCTCCCGCTAAGTTCTGAAGCAACCTCAGCACCCTTCCCAATATGGTTCCCCAGGAGGCCACAGAGTCATCCAGAGTTGGCACACAACCTGAGGTCTGCTTACATCCGGGCTCTCTGGCAGCCTTCTCATTTCACACAGGAGAAACCAAGCTCAAAGACAGGTCGTGATTGCCCAGGGTTAGCCAGAGGGTCCAAGTGAGAGGCGGTGTAGAGCTGAGCATCTCCAGATTTTTCATCAGATTTAGGAGTTTTGCAAAGCTGCATAGGCTAAGGGGAGAGAAACCAGCACAGGGCTCCCAGAGGGAAGTTCCAGGTCTCGCCAGGTCGTCACAGTCAGCAAGTGAGACAAAGAACACGGGCCTGGCTCTCAGGGGCGTGCCATTGGACTAGCTGCCACTCAGCAAATATTCATGAAGCTTGTGCCAGGCGCCTCCCTGCACCTTCCTGTTCCATGCAGGACAACCTTGGAAGGTGGGATCCGCTTCTCCCCATCTAACACATAGATGAGGGCGAGGTTAGGTCGTGCGTCCAAGGTTGCACAGCCAGGAAGGGGCATGTTGTCTCCACCACCTTGAGGTTGGCCTCTCAGGACCCTTTGTCAGGTCCTTGGGTGTCTGAGTCCGTCCCTCAGGGAGCCCAGGGCCAAGGTGGCAGGGACCTGCCAGGGTGAGGCTGATCCGGAACTCCCACGTCCATTCTCCTGTGGACTCTGTTTTCTCCACTTCTCCCCCAGCAAAACGACGGGCAGTTCACGGTCATCCAGCTGGTTGGCATGCTGCGGGGCATTGCGGCCGGCATGAAGTACCTGGCGGACATGAACTACGTGCACCGTGACCTGGCTGCTCGCAACATCCTCGTCAACAGCAACCTGGTGTGCAAGGTGTCCGACTTCGGGCTCTCCCGCTTCCTGGAGGATGACACCTCCGACCCGACCTACACCAGTGCCCTGGTAAGATGGAGGCAGGGGAGCCCGGGGCCAAGGTGCCAGAGGAAAGGCAGGAAGGGCCATCTCTCCCTGCAATGCACCTTCACCAACCCTGCTCAGGCTGAGCCCTGGACACGACAGGGACCCTCCACACCTCCAGCCCTCTTGGAGCTCCCAGGCTGGTGGGGGACCCTGATGTGCAGAGCAATGTAGAGTAAAGGGCTGGGAGCCAGGGTACCACCTCTGGAGGTAGAGGGAGGCTGGCTAGGGGGTGACATCTGAGCTGAGAGCGGAAGGGCTGATGAGTTTGCTAAGTCTATTAGCTGGCCCATCCCCGTGCAAGGCCATGTGGCTGGAATGCAGGCTGTGAGGGGCAAAGTTGGAGCCATAGTGCTAAAGAGGTAGGCGGGGCCGGATCCTGCAGGTCCTCAAATGCCCCAGCTTGGAACTGTCTTCTGACAGTAGTCATGATTGAAAGGTTTTAAACTGAAAGAAAGAAACCCCAGGCCCTGCCCGCAAACAGCTCAGAGGGAACCAGTGTGTGCAGAGCCAGGCAGGTAGGTGCTGAGCAAACCGTGCCAGGCAAGGAGACATACATAGAAATAACTCGTGGAATCAAGAAGAGCAGCAAGTCTTTTGGAACCGGGGAAAGAAAGGCTTTTTGGGGCACTTAAGGACGACAAGGCAGTGTCCAGATGTCAAGAGTGGGAAAAGGCACCCCATGCAAAGGGAGTGGCATGTGCAAATGCCCAGTTGTCTGAAGCAACATGGTAAGTTTGGGGAACAATGAGGTGGTGATTCATGAGATTGGTACAGTACAGGGTACAGGGCAGAGTTTTTGTTGTTGTTGTTGTTTTGTTTTGTTTTGTTTTGCAGTACTGGGGGTTGAACTCAGGGCCTCACATTTGCAAGCTTTTCAAGTGCTGGACCACTGAGCTGCACCCCAGCCCTTTTTTTTTTTTTTTTAACTTTTTATTTTTTTGAGACAGAGTCTCGCTAAGTTATGCAGACTGCCTCTGGTCTCAAACTTGCGATCCTCCTGCCTCCGCCTCCCAAGCCACTGGGATGACAGGCGTGCGCCACTGCACCCAGCACGGTGGAGACTATTGAGAGAAGAAACCAGAAAAGTCAACCTCTCACCTATCAACCTCTTCACTCTGCCCCCCAGGGTGGGAAGATCCCCATCCGTTGGACAGCTCCAGAAGCCATCCAGTACCGGAAGTTCACTTCGGCCAGTGATGTGTGGAGCTACGGTATTGTCATGTGGGAGGTGATGTCCTACGGGGAGCGGCCCTACTGGGACATGACCAACCAGGACGTGAGTTGCCAAGAGAGTGGGAAGAGACTTTCTGGCCAGCCAGATGGGAGGTGGAAGGCGGTGGGACTGGGAACTCCTGACTTGTGCCTGTCTCCGAATGGGCCCTGAGATCAAGGGTCTGGCTGCCAGGCAGTTCCCAGGCCAACATTAATTTAAATATCAAATGTCTGCACAGGACCCTAAACTCTTCAGAGGGGAGGGAGTAGGGATGGCCATACATTCACAAATCAGCAAATCTTCAGGATGCAGGCACCTTATGGCCACCTTAAATGATGCTACCTAACCAGAACAAGAGGATTATTCAAGGAACCAGATGTAGTTTTAAGGAACTTATATGCTAAGTTGGAGAAGACAGGTGCCAAGCCCTATAGATGTCCAGGCTAGTGCAGCAGGGGCAAGATCAGCCAGGAACTCTTCACAGGACACGCGGCACTCAGATAGCAGTAAGACTTGGAGAGGGAGGGGATCCAGGTGGATAGAATAACCTGTGCAAAGGCCCAGAGGTGGGAGGATGAGGGGGTGGGTTGGGGAACCAGAGAGGAAAGTTGGTCAGAAATGTTGGTGAGGTTCTGTCAGCCTTCTGACACTATCACAAAATACCTGAGATAATCAACTTAAATAGAGGAAAGGTTTGTTTTTGCTTACGGTTTTAGAGGTTTCAGTCCATGGTCAGTTGACCCATTATTGGGGCCTTGGTGAGGCAGCACATCATGTGAGAGCATATGATGGAGGAAGCTGCTCACTTTATCATGGCTGGGAAGCAAACAGAAAAGTAGTAGCCCACTATCCCTTTTAAGGACACCTCCCCAATGACCTAAATTCTTCCCCCGGGCTCTACCTCTTGAAGATTCCACCACCTCCCAGTAGCGCCATGGGCTGGGGACCAAGCCTTCAACATGGACCTTATGGGGATATTCAAGATCCAAACTGCAGCAGGTTCCATGATAAAGTGTTTGGAAGTAACTCAAGAAACTTTCATTTGCGAAAATGCAGACAGAAGGGCTGGAAGCTCCTTGAACAAGGAGGGTGTCCCATGGTTAAGTTCTAGATGAAGCTTCACAGTGGCAGGACAGACTGGAGAGGACATATGGCCTCCTTTTCCTGACAGAGGGGCAGGTGGGGGAGCAGGAAGGAGGCACCAGCCAGGCTCAAGGCCATGTTGTGGGGCCTGACAGGTATCTCTCACCTGGAGCTGAGAATGGTACCAAAATGGAGACTGTGGCCACACTGGGGTTGAGCAGGGGGCCACAGAGGGCTGTTCTTGGAGCCATCAGAGCCAGGAGAGTGCTCGCGGATGGGAAAGAGGGAGGGGCTGGTAGACCCCAGCACAGGAAGGTCAGACTGTGGACCCTGGGCAGAGGCTACCTCAGGTCATTGGATTTCCTGAGGTTGCCAGAGGGCAGGGCAGGGATTGTGCTGCCAGGGCCAGCTGAGGCTGCAGATGGTGGGAACCGGGGTCGGTTCCTGGAGGTGGAGAGGAGCCTCCACGGGTCAGGCCTGCAACGCTCTGGGGACAGGAGGGGCCTAGTAAGGGCAAATGTTCTCAGTCCATCCAGCCAGCCCCACTCTGTCCCTGCGTTGGCCCCAGGTCATCAATGCCATCGAGCAGGACTACCGGCTGCCTCCGCCCATGGACTGTCCCAGCGCCCTGCACCAGCTCATGCTGGACTGCTGGCAGAAGGACCGCAACCACCGGCCCAAGTTCGGCCAGATCGTCAACACGCTGGACAAGATGATCCGAAACCCCAACAGCCTCAAAGCCATGGCACCCCTCTCTTCTGGGTATGGCTGCCCTGCCTCTCCCCACCAGCCTTAATTTGACGCCTCTTCTCCCAGCCCTGCTGCTCTCCTCTGGCTACAGCTGCCCTGGCCCCGCCCCTGAGTCCTGGCCACGCCCCTCTCCTGGCCCCACCTTGCCCACTCCTCCTACCTCTGAGCCTCTCCTCTGGGTACAGCTTCCCTGGGCCCCGCCCTGCCCCCTGGCCACGCCCCTCCCTTGGCCCCGCCCCTCTCCTCTGGGCACCATACAGGCTGCACCAGTCCTCCCCTCTGGGAATGTTCTCCTACCACAACCACAGCTGGCCCCTGCTTCAGACAGATGCTCCCCACTGAGGCTTGGGATGCGGAAGGAGAGGACCAGTGTTGGTTGGGCATTGGCAGGGGTGCAGGGGAGTACAGGACCCAGAATGTCCAGAAAAAAAGACACAGTCTGTGGGTGGTAGACCAAGCCCCTTGTCAAGCATGGTCAGAGAGGATTACATTACCAAAGGATCCAGAATCTTAGCTGGTGAAGAGATTTACTCATCACTAAGGTGCCTCCCAGCTACCTTCACACACAGACCTGGTGCCTCTAATACCTATTTGCCTCCTCCTCAATACTCACACACACTTGCACACGTATAGTTTCTTTACACACATAAACACACCGTTAGGCACCGGTGCTCATGCTTGCTCACACACAGTCTTACACACAGTCTCAGGCTCCCACACCCACATTCATCCCCAGGCACCAGCAGGTACACGCTCCCTTCAGAAGCGCACACTCTCCCCACACACAGATGGGATCCACCCTTGGGCCACTGTCCCTCTGCCAGGGAGACTGGCACAGCCCTGAAACATTGGCTGAGGGACCATGGGGCTTCCCTTCTCCCCACGGTCACCACTGCCTTCCCTCAGTGGCTGTCACAGGTCACACAGCTGCTGGCCCTGCACACCCTTATTCTCCAAGGCCCACTGTCCCAGAGGGTTTCTGAGGAGCCACCAGCCAGGCGTCCCCAGGACTCGGGTCTGGCTGCACCCAGAGACTCCTTGACCAGAGGCCTTGATCCACCATGTTCTTGAGGCCATGAGATCGCCCTGCTTGCCTCTGTCACTTCCCACCGTGCCCCTGCACCTTCTCTCCATGAACCTGTGTCGACCACTCTTGACTCAAGACAAAGCCACTCTGAGCTTGGCCCCTCATGAGAGCCACCTCCCTCTTGCCAGCCCGGAAGTCATTCCCACGAGCCCCACCAGGTTTATGTGGACTTGGAGGATGCACCCCACAAGCTCAGCCACACCACAGTAGGGAAGGATGGGGACACACTGAACAGGAAGCTGGGATCTGTCAGCACAGTCCCTCCTCCTGAAAACAGGGCCCTGGGAGAGTGTCCTTCCCACCTCCCTCCCGTGGCCAGCCTCAGCAGACCAAGGTTCCCCGCACGCACACCCACCCTCACGTGCTCACCCAGATACGCAAGCACGCTTGCCCAGATGGACTCACGTGCACACCTGACTAATGCCCAGGTGCACACCCCCACCCTCAGGCTCCTTGCAAGCAGGTGCTGATGATCTCTGTCACCCACCCCACCCCCAGCATCAACCTGCCGCTGCTGGACCGCACGATCCCGGACTACACCAGCTTTAACACCGTGGACGAGTGGCTGGAGGCCATCAAGATGGGCCAGTACAAGGAGAGCTTCGCCAATGCCGGCTTCACGTCCTTCGACGTCGTGTCTCAGATGATGATGGAGTAAGTACCCCACTGCCTCACTCGCTGCTATGGGCACCGGCTCCCCACCCACCCCACCCGCCAAGCAGGGAGCTCTGGGGACTGAGCAGTAGGCTGGGTCCCAGCAGGAATGTGGAGGACCAAGGGACAAGACAGGCGGCTTCTGAGTCACATCCAGACTGGTAGCCAGGTTTGCCTGCTGCCTCCTGGCTGTGCAACCATGGGCAAACCTCCATGGTGCCCTCAGCCTTGGTTTTCTCCTCCATCAACTGGAGAGTGGTGGGCAGGATGAAGGAGAAACAAAGAAAGCAGGTTCTTAGTCAGTGCAGGTTTCTCTCTCCTTCCCGGTAGTGAGGGAGAAAGGGTCCCTCCCTGCCCCAGGAAGCCCAGACAGCATCTCCTGGGCCCAAAGTCCCCTCCACCCCCACATTTCCTTAACACGCCTGCTTCTCTCCCAAAGGGACATTCTCCGGGTTGGGGTCACCCTGGCTGGCCACCAGAAAAAAATCCTGAACAGTATCCAGGTGATGCGGGCACAGATGAACCAGATTCAGTCTGTGGAGGTCTGACGCTCGCCTGCCTCACTTCACCTCTTCCTCCGGGCTGCCCCCTCCGCCCCCCATGCCAGCCCCCCGGTGCTCCGTCCACTGCACGGTCAGCCACTTGCCAGGAGGCCACGGGCAACAGGAAGAACCAAGCAGCATGCCAGCCATGAGATGCGCCCAAGAACCCGTGCAACTCCAACGATGGAGCGCAAAGGGAATGGGGGAAGGAAACCAGATGGGGTGGGGGTGGGGCAATCAGGACTAGTTTTTAAAGAGGATTCTCCTAAGGAAAGCAATGATGGCTCTTGGGGGGAAGAAAAGGGCTTGGGAGATCCGTGTGATTTGTGGAATCAAGAGACCAGAAGCAGTTTCTCTCCAGCTCTCTCTGGGAAGGCGACCTGGCCAGAGTGAAGCAACGTTTCTAGGAAAGCAAATGTGAAAGGGCGAAACGGGCTGCCCTCCTCTGCTGGCCCCGGGCTGGATCCTCACTCCACAGCCACGCACCAGGCGGAAGGGGCAGCTGCCCCACCAACCACTCTGGGAACGGCCATTCCAGCTGTCACGGGGCAAACAGAAGCAGCCTTCTGTCTTTGGAGGATATTTCAGAAACTCCAAGGAGAGCGAGCGTTTCTGCTATTGGCTCATCAGGCTGCAAAGGGGCTCTTGTCCTCCACGGTCAGCGGGGGAGAACATGGGCACACCAGACAGGCCACAGCTCCACGTGGCCCCCACACATCTGGGTGCCTGAGGACGATGCTGCAGACTGTCATCGGCTGCGACCGCCGCTGAGAAGGGTTGATCTTGCATCTGGGTTTGTTTACAGCGATTCGTGGACTTGGGGGTATTTTGGTCAGGGGTGGTTTTGGTCTGGGGGGTTTGTTTGTTGTTTTTTTTTTTTTTAATGACAATGAAGTGACACTTTGACATTTCCTACCTTTTGAGGACTTGATCCTTCTGCAGGAAGAAGGTACTTTCTGCTTACTGACTTAGGCAATACACCAAGGGCGAGATTTTATATGCACATTTCTGGATTTTTATATGGTTTTCATTGATACCCTTCCCTCCTCCCACCTGCTGCCAGGCCTCACCAAAGCCAACGGCCACGGTGCCATCTGGGCCGTTCAGAGACTTGAGTGAGATTGCGGGGTGGGGGATGGAGGAGTATCCCACCCAGGACTGTTTGGAAAGGGGCAGAATGAGGCCGAAGCGGGCTCTGAAGCTGGAAGTCCTTGCCTGCTTCCCTCTCCTCCTTCCGCCCCACTCTATCCTGTACTTCCCAGGCAGACAGCCCCCTTGGAGGGTCCCGAGTGCCCTCAGGTGGCCCAAACCTGGTTTCGCCTCTGGGAGCCTGAAGCAGGCTGCACAAGAGGTCAGGACCCAGATCATTCACTGTGATAGCCCATCCCTGCGGAGGGTACCCTGGGAGGCACGGGCAGGTACGCTCCTCCCTTCCTGGGGACAGGCGTGTGATGCTCTCCCACCTCCTTCCCCGCACCAGGCCTTTGCCCAGTCTGAAGGTCTTGGCCATGGAGAGACCATCAGCCAAGGGGTCTGGCCAAAGACCCTCCCATGAGCAAACGCAGGCACCTGAGCAGAACAATCAGTTAGCGGACTGAATGGAAATAAACGCTTTAGTTATAAAATGACCCCTGTTCTCTGTAAGTTCCAAGGGGACCCCCTGGCACCCTGGATGTGCCAAGTGACTCATAATCTTTTCCAAGGGACCTTTCCTCCCTCAGGATTCTAGAAGGCCCAGGGCTGGGAAAATCCATGGAGGACATAGAAGCCCCAGGTGGCCTTTCTAGCCCTGGCTTGTCGAAAGCGTAGATTGCGAAGGAAGCACATTGGAAGTGGCCGACAGCCTGGGAATCAGAGGAAGCTGTGGCGGGTGCTCAAGGAGCAGGGAATGGACACCGGGGCCCGAGGATGGGGATTCTGGGTGTCAAGGGAGGCATGGTGCTGTAGACTATGATAATGGGGGTGTGAGGGTCCCAGAGTACCCCTGGCCCCCCATCAAAGCCACAGGTGCAATCCCCTTACCCAAGCCAGGAATCATTTCCTCTGTGCAAATGGACTCAGACTTGTTAAGATCAGGAGTTCTTTGTGCGTCAGGAGGAGGCAGGAAGTAGATGTGCTCTGGATGTGGAGTCTGGCTGAGGAGGGGGCGCCATGGATATCCCATCTCAGACCTTTCCCTTTATCCATAGAGATTCTTTGGGGGACCCTGCCTGGTGAGAAAGATTGCAGCCACGGGCCACCAGCTAAAGGCCACGTGGTCAGGGCACATCCAGCATAGGCCAGCCTATCATCTGTTGCTCACCTGTTCTCAGAGCCTGCGAAGCAAAGGGAAGGAAGGGATTAGGGAGGAGACTGGGCCCTTGGGGGGACAGCAGAGCAAGCCACAGGGAAAGCACTGGCAGGTTTCCCACCCACTGGCCGGCAATGGCTCACCGGCCATCCATTTGTGCCCCAGAGATGCCCTGCGCGGGTGGCAGCTGTCCCAACACACAAGGTCACCTTCTGGCAGGAGCTGCCCTGATGCTCTTTAGATTAGCTGCCTCCCCCACCCACCCCCCACTGCTCCGGGGCCCCATGAGGGGCTGGCAGTCAGTACTTCCGTCAGATGGCTTCCTGTCCTAAGCCACTAGGCTGGTGCCTGCTAACCAGCACACCCGCCCATCCACCCTCCAGAGCCCGACGTCCTCAGTGGCCCTGGGCCCCTGCATGCCTGCTTCCAGAGCACGGGTGCCACCCAGACCCTCTGACCCCTCTTCAGGGTATCAGACGAACATTACTGTGACTTTCCTGGGGCAATCCCCACCCCCACCTCTCGCTGGCTGTGCGACAGGGAGTGGCAGGCCATGTTGCCAAGGGCCTTCCACTTACGCTGCCTGCTTGTCTGGGCATAGGGCTCCAAGCTGCCCGCTGCCTAGTTACTAATCCTTTCCTGGCTCACCCTCCCCAAGCGCCAGCCCCCACCTGCCCCACAGCATGAGAGGGGTTTCCGGCTGCTCAGCACACACTCCGTTCTTGAGGAAAGAAAGCTGCCTTGTAAACCCTGGCCAGGGCACCGTGGAAATGGGGCCAGCTGCTCTGGGAGGGTGTGCCTGGCACAGTTGCTTGGGGCCAGGCTGGGTAAGAGAGAGCCAGGCTGCCGGCCCCACCCCTCCTTGCTCGGAAGCTCCGGATGGGTCATTGTTGGTGATCAGGAGGCCTCTTTCTGGGGATGATATTCAAAGTACCCATCACCTGGGAGGCGTGGACAGACCAGTAATAGATGATGGCTTTGTGCCGATCTCAAGGCCTCTGAGTACCCGCTAGGGGGCCACAGGAGACACTCAGGAGACACAGGCCAGGGGCTGCTTACTAACCAGCAGGGCCTCTTGCTCAGCTGGCACCAGTGGGACTTTCCCCGTCATTTATGCTGGGGGCTCAATGCCACACCCTTGGGGGCAGTCAGTAGCCCCATATCATCACAGATCAGGAGCTCATCCCTAAAGAGCTGGGAGTTCCCTCTCCACTGCCAGCTCATCCCCACACCTGGCTGAAGCACAGGAAAGACTCAGGCCCCACACCACCACCTGCCCCTCTGCCCCTGTAATTCCAAGATGGTGCCCACAGCTGGAAGATGCTTGCCAGGGAGAATCGTGTCCATGCATTCAAAGGATAGGATGCTGCATGATGCATACAGGGTGGCAGCCCTAGTCCAGTGACTAACTGGAGACTTGGGTCTGGGGTGACATTGCCCCTTGCTGAGCCTCAGTTCCCCATCTTCAAAATGAGAGTGCTGGGCAGGGTGAGCCACGCCTGCAGACTGTGTCTACCTCCATCCTGGGAGGAGGGGTTATTTCCCTCCCTTATGTAAGAGAGAAACAGAGGCTCAAAGGAGTGAGATGGCTTGCTTGGGGTTATACCTACAGGAAAGGGCAGAGCAGGGCCATGAGTCTTGATTTATCTGCTTCCAGTGCCCACTTAAGCATGCTCAAATAGAAGGCAGGAAGCACTCGGTCTCTGTCAGTGGCTGACACGAGAAGGGAAAGCTAGACAGGCTGGGGCTATCGGGGAGGGCTTTCTGGAGGGATTGTCTTGAAAATGATAGAGGTCAAGAAAAAGGTCTTTCCAACATGCAGTGGCCTGTATGGTTCAACGCAGTGGGAACAGCATCCGGACGGGCCAGAGTCATGTCAGGAGGATTGATCTAAGGGGAGGTGGAGGCAGTTTGGGTGTGCCGGACAGTCCAGCCACAGAGGCTCATGAGCAGAGCAAGGCAGGATAACCATGGGATTCTAGGAAGAGGAGTCAGCTCAGCCATCAGACGAGCAGGACACCCCCACCAGGAGGAAGAGCCCCTGGCACAGCCCTCATGGTGTTGGGGTGATCCAGGTCCCACGGCTTCCTTTCCATCCACTGACGCAGATAATCCAGAGTCACTTCAGCTGCTTGGGACAGCGGGATGGGAGTTTGTGCTTCCTGTTAATTCGGCTATGTCTACCTTGTGTCCTCTCAGAGAGGCAGCAGGGGCAGGTGGGGAGAGCTGCCAGTTCTAAAGGCAGACGTGAAGCACTACTCAGAAAGCCCACCTCTGCCCCATCTCCCTGGCCTTGGACAGATCACCCAGATTTGGTGGAAGAGCCCTGGGGTCCCGTCCTTTCCATAGCGGGAAGCCTAGGGAGCTCCAATGCGATGTGTGATGCAACACATGCACACACCAGCCTGCCTCGACCCAGACCCCCATCAAGCGGCTCCTGCCAAGTTTGCCTGTCACGGAAACCAGGGCTGGAGTGTTGGCTGCAGGAAGAGCCTTGGCCTTTGTCTTCTAACCTGGGCAGAGGGTGGGCTCAGGGCATCCCCAGGCGGCTCCTCTCGGGGTGGGGCAGAAGCCACAGGGATTGCACTAACCGCTGAGCACTTGCCATCTGCCGGGTGCCAAAGCACTATCCTTCCCCTTTACAAATGACAGAACTGCTTCCCAGGGGTGGCGCCCAGAGGATCCCAACCAGGCCCTCTGCCTGTGATCCTCCTCCTTCCCACCCACCAGGATTTCTGGCAATGGTTGCCATCGTCCCCCTGGATCAGCATCTCCTGGGCTTCTTTCTATTTAACCTGAAGGTTCTCAGGTTCCACCCTTGCCCCCTAAAGTTGAAATCCTCGAGGTCAGGCAGAGAGGCCTCCGCTTGGACACCGGGAGATCCCGCCAGACATTGAAACCCTCCCTGCGCTTCCCCCGGGACAAGCTGCCCCGCTGTGCGCAGACAGAGGGTCTGGCATAGACGGGGATTAGGGAGAAGCTGGGCCTCATCAGATAAAACGCCCGAACCCAGACACAGATTAGGACCCTGGAAGGAGACAGGGCAGGGTTGACCCTCAGGAATGTGCTCAGACTGAGCTAAGATTTCAGGAAGATGAGAAAGACCCCCAGACCCAGAGCCCGGCTGAGTTTGGCTCTGCAGCATGACGGTGGCCTCAGGAAAGCTGATCTGTCAAGAAGCAGCAGGAATTTCATACTTCAGGGCGGCCTGGCGGCCCACCCGGGGTTACCCGGTGGAGATCGCACAGACCCCAACACTGCGGTCCAGGCCCATTCAGCCCATACTGGGCCAGGTGGGCCAGGCGAAGGCAGGGTGGGGCACCCCTGCTACCCAAACTGAGGTGGCTTTTCCTGGGTGAGGCAGAGGGAGCAAAGACCCCAGGCAGTACTCGCTACTCGGGGTCTGACCGCCCCTGCTGGAGGAGAGGGGTGGGAGACGGGGGACTGACAGGGAGGTCAGGAAGCCTCTTAGGGAAGGTCAGAGCCAGGAGCACATCCACTCTCGGGGGCCCTGCTGAGCCTCCCTGAGTCAAAAATTCTAACATTCCTCTAGCGAAAGGCTCCAAGATTCTAAGGTTGCAAAACCCATAATTCTAAGATTAAAGTGAAAAGAGTCCATGATTTTCAGATTCCATCACTAGATGATTCTATGCTGCTAATTCTTGATACTGCAAGTTCCATTGTTCATTGCTGGCCCGCAAACCCAAGGGCCCCAGCAGGATAAAAGCACAAAGAGGGAGCGAGGGGAGAGAGCGAGGGCGGGCAGAAAGCAAATACTGAGAACAGCTCCGTCCTCAGACTGGGAGTTAGAAATGAACCTTGCCAAGGGCCACAGGTCCTCCTTTGGAGGGTGAGGTGGCATTCTTTCCTGGTAGAGGGCAGGAATTGCCCTCCTCAGGCCCTGTTGGGGACAAGGGGGACCAGCGGCCCCACTGAGCCAAGCAAAGCCCCACATAGGCCATGGTGCCTACTGGCTTGGCGGCTCTCATAGCCCAGCTCAGGGGCCCCCTGCTCAGCTTGAAGAGAGAGTCATCTACAGTGGGGTCCCCTACTCCACAGAGGGCTCTTGGGGGACCCCCACTGGGGCACATTGCCCAAGCAGACCACATTTCCTGGAAGGGTCTTGTTACAAACCCCCGAGTCAGGTTCCTTCCTGCTGACACTCCGGATGCAGCCTCCATGGCCTCTCTGCCCCTGGCCCATTCCAAGGCCCCCTTCACCCCTTCCAGATTTACCCACTGCCTCCTAGAGCAGAGGCCAGCCTGAGGAGGGGCTACAGATGGCCCGGAGCTCAAAAGTCAGCCTGGCTGCCCTTGCCTCTGACGGGCAAGACACGGACTTGAGCCTCTGTGGCTGACCCAGGGTGGGCCTATTGGGGACCCTCACTCACAACCAGCCTCTCTGGACTCCAGAGGAGAGCGATGACTGGCTGGTCATAATCATAGCTGCTATTTCTTGAGTGCCAACAATGTACCAGGCGCCATGCTTCACTCCTATATGCATTGTCTTGCTGGATCCTCACGCGACTGTGCAGCAGGTACAATTTCACCCCCACCCGCCAAATGGGAAGCTCAGAGGCACGGCATGCTGGCTCCCCAGGGCACGGCCAGCAATTGGTCTCTGACCCTCAGCACCCACCCACTTCATCACTATGCTATGCTGCTACCATTGGTCCCCACTTAGTCCTTTATCACCGTCAGATTCTTTGCCGGGCGGACCCCAGGTCTCCAGGGAGCACTGTGACTCCCTGTGTAGTCCCCCTGTAGCATCTGTCAGAGCCACAGTGGAATGGGTGTCTAGCTCATGCCCCCTATGGTGCCCCCCAGCCTGGGCTATGCAGGCAGAGCTCTCTTGCAGGGGGCTGGCTGTCTGGCAGGATTTCACAAAACCCTGTTTTCTCTGGTCATAAACACGGGTTTGCCTGACAATGTTGAGGAGTCAGGGAACGATGTGGCTGGGGTTCCCATGGCCATGGGTCATACCTGCCTCCTCCAGCTGCCACTGCTGTGACCACGGAAATCTCACCAGCTGCACCCAAACTCAACCTTGACCCTGTTATTCCAATGCCTTTGTAGGAGTATTTTTAACAGAACATTTTTTTTCCAAAATAAATGTGAATTGTAAAAATTATCTCTTGGACTCAGCATTTTCTTTTCTTTAAGGCTGCCCAGGGAACAAACAGGAGCCCTTAGAAGTCCTGAGTGGAGCTCTGAAATATGACTAGGAGTTTACTAGGTATAAGGATGGAGCCAGGGCTGAGGTTTAGCTCGGTTGGTAGAGTGTCGCTCTGCTCTGAGGCCCTGAGTTTGATCTCCAGCACCACAAAAATGGGAGAAGGATGTGGCAACCCACTCCCGAAACAATCCCAAAACAGTCAGCCATGCCCTCTGAGGGTCACTATGAGTCAGACCCTATTCAACGGCACCTAACAACAACAGCAAAGGATGGTGCCAGAGGGCTAGGGCTGAGACTGGAGTTGGGGGTAGATTGCCGCTAATCAGCTGGCTGGGGTCGTTTTGCTCTACCTGGATAGAAATCATGAGTAGGCAAGGCAAGGAGAAGTTCTTCAGGTGCTGGTCTTTGGCAGCATCTATATCCCTGAGCATCTGACGGCAGCAAGCAGTGACAGCTGACAGGAAGGAGGAGCAGCAGCAAGTGGTACCTTCTAGTGTTACAGTGCTTACCTAAGCCAAGGCAGTCTGGATTCCTCAGTCCTCCAAGTGTTACAGCTCCTTTGTACGCCCACGAGGTTGGGACTCCTAAGCCCATAAGTGCTACAGTTCTTAGGTAGACTGAGGAGGTCAGGATTCTGAGCCATCCACAGCAATTGGCATTGCAGCCTCCAGGTGTGGCTAGGTATCGGGATTCCTCAGCCCCTGTCAGCAGCTGGTATTGCAGCTTCTGGGCAAGACTGGGTATCAGGATTCCTCAGCCCTAGACAGTGGTTAGTGTTATGGCTCCCGGGCCCTAGAATGTCTGAGACTCTTGGACCTAAAGACTCGACAGCTCTCTGGAACTCTTTCAGTGACCAGGGCCTGCAGTTTCTCTTTTCTGGCTCTTTATATTCCTTTCTCTCTCTTCCACCACCCCTCTTCTTCCTGCCCTGATCACTCTCTCAAGCTGTTCAGCTGCCTCTTATTGCTATGGCTACAGTCACTGTTGCTGACACAGAAGGCAGCTATCATGACCTTTCTGCTTCTGCTGCCACCACCAGGACTCACCTCTTCTTCAGCTGTCAAACAGCCAGTCACTTTGCTGCTTCTGCAGGCAGCAAACTGCCTGCTCTGTTGTCTCTGCCTCTGTTGCTCCACTGTCTCTGATAGCCATCGCTGCTGCTGTCATCACTGTGTTGCTGTCTTTGCTGCTTCTTTCTTCATGTCACCAGCTCAGCCCACACTATTAAATGTGGGCAAAGACCGCTAGAGAAAACCCTTTTATTGGACCTGATGTTGCAACACCTGGAGGTAGCACAGGAGGGTGTTTCCTGGCCAGCTCACTAAGTAAATCAGTCAGCCTTCTTATGTAGCTAGAAAAGGAGAGTTTGCACCAATCACAGAAACCTCTCATGCAAATGAAGGTTTGTGTTTGCACCAATCACAGCATAGTCCCTTTTACCCAATCACGGTAATCTTTTTTATACAAACCACAGCAGTGCCTCTACTGGGATGTGAGGGGAAATTCTCCCCCTGTAGCCTAGATTGTCCACAGGGTCATCTACAGTTCACTGAGGCTTAGGATAGCAAAAAGGCCATTGCAAACTGCAAACTAAAACAGCCATGTCTGGAGCTGTACCTTCAAGAGCTGGACTTGTGCTGCAGTAGCAATTGTCACGTGGCTTCCTTAAGGCATGTATGAAGGGTTTAAAATTACAGGTGCTGGTAAAAGGGTGGTTCAGCTGGCTGCTTGACTGAGAGTTCTTTAATCAAAGCAGCCAGGGTAGCAAAGGAGAGTCTAACAGCTGCCAATTAGGGAATCTGATCGCTTCCTTGGAGGAAAATAAACAGAAGAAACACTTACGGTAAGAATGAAAAAAACCTTATCATTAACCGTAATATTGATTTTCACATTGCATTAACAATACTGCACACCCAGACCTCAAGGAGAGATGTGTCCCTCTGCTCTGTCTCAGGGTGGGGATTGGGCCTGAGCTAGGGTAGGGTGCTAAACTGGAGCAATAATCCCTAAGAACGCCCACTCACGCTTCAAAGTTTAGCTGTGCTGTCAGGAATTCCAGGGTTTGTATCTCAACTCTACCATTTGTTAGCCACGCGCTCCTGGCACAGTCACATAATGAGCCACCTCATTTTCATCTCTTTAAAACAGGGGTGGTAACATCTACCTCCTAAACCATGGGTGAGGAGTGAATGAGACAGGTATGGGAAGGACTTAGCTGGGCAGGAAGCCACAACTAGGACAATGGATGATTCATGCTGACTTCCAACCCATGTCCGTCACAACAATGTCATTTGATGCCAAAAGGCTGTTTGGGGAAGGTTCCATGTTCAAATTCATGTGGCAGATTCTAGGGTAAGGTAAGGGGGCCAGATTTCTTTATCTTAGGATATTTGTTGCTGTTAGGTGCCGTGGAGTCATGTCTGACTCATAGCCACCCTCATGGGGTTTTCAATGGCTGATTGTTTTGGGATTACCTTGGGAGTGGATTGCCATGTCCTTCTCCCACATAGGACATTACAGGACCTTAATATGCCAAAAGTGCAGTGTGAATCTCCTGCCAGGTGTTCCCACTTATAGGTTGTCTTCTTTGGAGGGAGCATCTCATGGGACCTGCGTCCCTGGGGACATACAAGGAGAAGCACCCAGTGCGTGGGTACCACTTTAGGGGCTAGAGATGGAGCTGGAATGGGGCTAAAGTTGGGCCTGGAGAACATGATGGGGAAGGGGTCAGTGAGCAGTGTGATCTCAGAGGCTGACCTCTGATTCACTCACTCGTTTACTCCCTCATTCAATAGCACTTATTGAGCTCCAACCATACAGTCACCATGGTAGAACAGATGTGATACCTGCCCTGGAGAACTGATAAGCATTTGGCCCGTTTCACCACACATGAATCTGGCACTCACAGACTGCCAGGCTCTAGACTGGTGCAGAAGTCCTCACTCATACTCAGGGGGCTCATACGTCCCAAGACACTCATTGGATGCCTAAAGTCACACAGAGCACCAAACTCAACATACGCTGTCTTTTCCTTACACCCTGCAGCATTGTGACCTAGTGTCATGGGTCTGCTGCCATGTTTTATACCCTGGTGCCTCCTTTGCATCACTGCTCTTGCACTTTGGGCCATTAAAAAGTAAAATAAGCATCACATGGAGACAGGCACTGGGATACTGCAACATTCAACGTGATAACCAAGACAGTTACCAAGTGCCTAATGGGCAGGTAGTGTATACAGCATGAAAACACTGGACAAAAAGATAAAGAGGGACGATGACAGATTTCATCATGCCATTTAGAATGGTTTAAAACTTATGAATGGTTTATTTCTGGAATTTCCCACCTAGTAATTTTTTTTTTTTTTTGACCATGGCGGACCAAGGGAAACTGAAGCTGTGAGAAGCAAAACCACAGGGAAGGGGGGCCCTACTGTACTAGAAATGCTGCAGCAAATGAGACTCACCTGCCTCAGGCGAGTCCTCAATCACAGATGGGAGACCAACAAGCACTTGTTGTTGTTGTTAGGTGTCATCGAGTCGGTATCCAACTCATAGCGAGCCTCATAGGGGTTTCAATGGCTGACTGTTTCGGGATTGCCTTGGGAGTGGATTGTCAGGTCCTTCTCCCATTTTTGCGGTGCTGGGAATCGAACTCAGGACCTCAGAGACTGCAGCGCAGCGCTCTACCCACTGAGCTAAATCCCAGCCCCAACAAGCACTTGGGTCATTACAATTCAGGAGAACATGTGCAACAGCCAAAATGTCTATGATTCAAGGGCGGCTGCAATTAACTGTGAACAGGGAGCTCCTAAGGGTGTCCAGCAGGGTTCCAAAGCATAACTAGGAGTTTTCCAGGAGACTAAGGATGGATAAAGTATTCCAGGTAGAGGGTACAGCAGACACAAAGATGCAAAGACAAATGATACAAAGATGCAAAGACAAACGTTGATAAACTCGTGGTCTGGATACCTCTCCACCTATTCCACGTGCTGCAACAGGCACCAATGTGCCCGCGTGAAGATCTGGAGCCTCAGGAAGTGATTGGGCTCTGAGGACAAAGCCTTCACAAAGGGGATGGAGGCTTCCCACGGCCTGTGGCCCTTTCTGCTCTTTCATTCTCCTTCTGTGTGGGGACACAGCACCTGTCCCCTTTTGCCTTTCCACCCTTTCTGCTATGTGAGGACACCTGGACAGCGCCATCTAGGGAGAATGGGCCCTCACTACACCCCAAAGTTGCCAATGCTGTGATCTCAGGCTTCCAGCCTCCAGAAGTCCAAGAAATCCGTTTCTGTTCTGTGTAAAGCACCAGTCTTGGGATTTTGTGATAGCAGCACAAACAGTCTAAGACACTGCATGAATCAACCTCTTGCAAACATGACGGCCACATTAAAAGTAACACAGGCCCCTGCATACCAATGTGCACAGGCAGGCCACAGGGCAGCCTCCTAGGAGGTGCTCCTGGGTGCTAGGTTGGGGAGGCTGTGTGTGAACGCACAGGGAGGGCGACAGAACTGTGCACTACACTCGGGTGCCTAGCGCAGGTGGAGCCCAGCCTGCACACTCAGTGCTTTCCTTACAGGTCCCAGCGCCTCAGACCCATTACTTGGGACACTTCTGCCTGTCCTAACCCAGTTCCCCCAAGAAGTCTGGGTCCCCTTACTAGTCCCACCCATGCCAGCAACTGAGCCAGTGGGGGCTTCTCCTAGACTCTCCTGGCCACGCTGAGATCCAGCCCATGTCACAAGGGTCTGCTCACAGCCCGGGGACGATGACCCAGGGCCCCCTCACCCACCCCTCACTGGCTCTTCTCCCTCTGGCTCCACCGTTCTCTCTCATACCCATGGGACAGCTGGGGCCAATCTTCGTCCCGCTCTTCATGGGATCTCCCAGGCTTAGGCGTTCCTCAGGGCCCTAGCACTGCCATGAATGATGTCATCAAGGGAAAAAAGGAACTGAGGAGGGGCCCTCCTCACAGTTTCTCACTGGGTTTGGGTGTCATGGCTCCAGAGACCCCACTCCCACCCATCCCACCAGGCCTCAGTGTCTGTCTGGACCAGCCATGCCCCTGCAGCTTTGATGATGCAACCCTTGGAGTTCTGGGGCCACCAGCCCAGCTCTACCAACCACCACCTGCCACAGCACCTGCTCCACTATGGCATGATGGTAAAACGTGAGACTGTCACCTCCACTGCTGCCACTATGGCCACTCCCCAGCCTTCCCCCAGCCTCACCTCACTCGCCCAGAGGCACCCCACATGTATTCACGCTCATTTGTGGGTGACTCCCACCACCCCCACGTGCACACAGAGCCATTTGGTCCCATCCCGCACTCTTGAGCCTCACATGAGCACACAGATGCTCCTACTCCTGCTCCCTCTCAGCGTGCCACACAATGAAGCCACGTGGCCACACCAGCCCCATCACCATGACGGGTAACAGCCCCCAGCCATGGCTCTGTCAGCCTCACACTGGTGGCTATCGATGAGTTGTCTCTTCTGGCTCCTAACCCCCTGCTCTCAAACCATCTGCAGGGAAAGACACAACTGGTTTTTCTTTTCTTTTTAAATTTCCTACCTGTTGCAGGTCCAATATGAGGTCTGACTAGGAAACCAATATCCAAACTTCTCCATACCGCTACCCAAGACCGGGCCACTGATCACACACCAGGTGCCGCGGCAGTTTCAAGGTGCTGTGAGTTCCTAAAATTTCAGCACCTGCCTTGGCACAGAGGGGTAGCAAACAGTTCTAGGAGAAGCACCATTCCTGTCTATATTTGGGGGAGCACTGCCCTAAAGCACCCCAGAGGGGCTACCATCATCCCCATTTCACAGATGAGAATACTGAGGTACAGCATTGTGAAGAAACTTACCCATGGCTACACAGCGAGTAAGGACAGCAGCCAGGATCAGAACCCAGGCAGCCCACCTCAAAATGATGGTGTCTCTGATCTCTCCACACTTGGACACAGAGTTCTACTCACACACACAGCAGCAGATACATGCCTGCAAATACACATAGGGACAAGCACTCTAGACACAGCATGTCCAAATGTGCCTGAATCTATCCCCTACAGAAGCCCACATGTATGCGTGTGGGAATACAGGACAAGCATACAGATGTGTCTGTTTTGCTAATCAATAGGTCCCCTGTGCTAGTACAGTGCCTGAGACATCAGAGGCACTGGGAAAATATTTCCAGATGAATCAATTTCCTTGTGACTATTTACAAAGCTACCCACAACAGCACACAAGAACAGGCAGACCTATATATGTGGTGAAGCCAGAACAAGGGGTTCTGAGCATACTTTTTGGGTTCAGGTAGATGACAGTTCAAAACCTGTCTCCACCATTAATGCTGTGTGACACAGGGAAGTCTCTGCTCTCTGAGCTTCAATCTTATCACCTAGAATATGATGATTTTTCATTATTTTGTGAGCAAATATTTATTGACTGCCTACATAGGAGGGTCAGTTTGCTGATGGCTGGGAAGAGAGCAGAGAACAAAACAAACCAAAACACTTGCCCATATGGAGTTCAAGTTCTAGTGGGGGCAGATAGCCCTTAAAAAATTGAAAACAGTGTGGCTGGGCGTGGTGGAACACACCTTTAACCCAGCAGCTCAGGAGGCAGAGACAGGAAGATGGCAAGTTTGAGGCCTGAGGCATCACACATAAATTAGTGAGACCCTGTCTCAAAACACAAAGTAAAAAATGGGCTGGGGGTATGGCTTAGTGGTTGAGCACTAGCAAAAAGCATTCATGAGGCCCTGGGTTCAACTCTCCAGTACTGAAAAAAAAAAATTGGACACAATATGTTAGATGGCTCTTGTAGAACATTTCCTGCTGCTATAACAGAGTACCTGAGACTGGGTAATTTATAATGAACAGAAAGTTATTTGGCTTATGGTTCTGGAGGCTTGGAAGCCCAAGTGCATGGCACTAGCCTCTGGCAATGACTTTGTGCAGCATCATCCCGTGGTAGAAGGTGGAAGGGCAAGAGACGATGAATGAGAGAGCAAGGGAATGATGAACTTTTATAACACTTTTATGATAACTACTAACCCACTCCCTCCATAACAGCATTAATCCATTTGAGAGCACAGAGCCCTCAAGACCTAATCGTCTCTCACAAGGCCCCACTTCCCAACGTTGTTGCTTTGGCGATGAAGTCTCCAACACATGAACTTTGGGGGACACCTTCCAACCACAGAACTAGGGATGAAATCATGAAAAAATTCATGGGAAGAGGCCTTGGGGAATCCTCAAAGGGGGGACTGCAATTTTATTCTGTGTGTGTGTGTGTGTGTGTGTGTGTGTGTGTGTGTGTGTGTGTATGTGTCTGGTACTGGGAGATTGAACTCAGGGCCTTGTGCATATTTTGCAAGCATTCTACCACTGAGCTGTACCCCAACCCATTCTTTATCTTGAGGCACAGTCTTGCTAAGTTACACAGGCTGGCCTCGACCTCACAATCTTCCTGCCTCTGCCTCCTAAGTCACTGAGATTACAAGTATGTGCCACCATGCCTGGCTTGGGGTTGTGATTTTAAAAGAGAGTGGTTGGACACAGAATATCACATAATCCAGGATCCCATTTGTATGATGATAAAGATAATGGCAATGGAATTCGCAAGAGTGGTTACTTTGGAAAGGGCAGAAGAGAGATGTGTAGAGAGCCAGAAACGTTCTACCTCTTGATCTAGGTGGTGGATCCGCAGGTATGGGTGTATGCAAAAACCATCAATGTTAGTGCACCTTACACACTTAATGCATGTTATGCCTCAGTTTACAAAAATACAACAGTAAGGGAGGACTGAGAAGATACTTGATCAATGAGAAGATACTTGAGTCAAGAAATAGCTGAGGCTGGGGATGTAGCTCAGTGGTAAAGCATTTGTTTAGCATACACAACACTCTGGGTTTGATCCCAAGCTTCACAAAAAAGAAAGGTGGGGGAATGGAGAGAGCGTAAAGGAAAAAGAAAAGGTAAAAGGAAGAAAGAAATAGCTGAAGGAGGGAGCAAGCAAGTGGCTGACCAGGGAAGAACTTCCCAGGCAGAGGGGCAGCGGGAGCAAAGGTCCTGAAGTCAGAGGGTGCCTGCCATATTTAACTTGCAGCAAAGAGGCCAGGGTGGCTGGAACAGAAAGCGTAAAGGGGAGACTGGGAAGACCTGGAGTCCTTTATGAGCCACCTAAGAACCCCAACCTCCCTTTGCATGAGATAGCAGCTCATGGAGTGTTTGAGAACACAGGTGCCATGATCGGACTTTTCAAAGAATCCCTCTGATCACTCTGCAGGATGTTGGTGGGGGTGTATTAGTCAGGATCCTTCAGAGAAACAGAACCAGTAGGGTTTATATTAAGAGGTTTATTTTAGGGAATGGACTTACATGATTCAGTTGACAAATCCATAATTGGAAGGTCAGATTGGTGGGCTGGAAACTCACAGGGGTGGATGTTGGAGTCCATGGGTAGAATTTCTTCTCCCTCAGAGAACCCTTAATTTTGCTCTTAAGGCCTTTCGCTGATTAAATGAGGCCCACCCAGATTACAGAGACTAATCTCCTTAACTCAAAGTCAACTGGTTGTAGCTGCTAATCACATCTACAAAATACCTAGATTAAGGCTGCCTAGCTGGGTTCTATAGCCAGCCAAGTGACCACAGAGGGTCAGGGAGGAAGCAGGGGATAGGAACTCACTGTCACCGCCCTGGAGAGAGGACAGTGGCTTGGAGCACGGTGGCAGGACCAGAGGTGTTAAGAAGTAACAGCATTCCAATCGTGGTGGGAAGTAGAGCCACGTGGCTTGCTGATGGATTGGATGGAGGTAGGAAAATGAGCACAAAGGAGGCCTCTGACGGGCCTGGCCTGAGCAATAATAAAGATGGAGCTGCCCCTGTGGAAACAAGGCAGACAGCAGGAGGAATGGGCCTGGGAGACACGGAGAATTCTAGTTTTGACATGTTAAGAAGAATTGCATCAAGTAGGCAGCAGATGTATGAGTTTGAAGTTAGGGGAATAATTAGGAGTAGAGATGTCAATGTGGGAGATGAGAGGTTGGCCAGGTGAGTCTGGGAAAGCCAGAGAGGGAGAGGGGGGAGCAAAGGAAGTCAGAGTAAATGCAATAGTAAGAACAGCAATGAAGCTTGGGACCAAGCTGGGTACAGAGTGAATTGCAGCATGACAGATTAGGATGAGGCAAAGGTGGTAGGACCAATGCGGTATCACAGGGAGGGGAGAACTGGAATGAGGAATTTGGAAGTGACCTAGGAATATAGGAAGTAGGAGCTGGAAATCGGGAGCCCTAAAATGATGATGACTGAGGGGCTTAGCTTTGTCAAGGTCAAGGCAATGATCATAGGAAGTAGAGTGGATGGCAGGAGAGGAGGTCAAGGATCCATGGTGCAAGGTGTTAGAACCATCATCCATGCGGTTATTGAAAGCATCAGGAATTGGGACCAGAGTCATGTTAGAGGTTCAAAGGCATGACAGCAAGCCAGGAGCTGAAATCCTCAAGTCATGATGGGTAGGGTGCCCAGGGTTGTATTGAGTTCTGTAAAGGATACAAGGAAAGTAGTGGGAGGTTCACCTGATAGCCTGAGATTCAAGCAGGGAGGTTATAACGGATTCCACTGTGCAAGGATCATGGATGAGCCAGAGCGTCCAGCCTGGCTGGCACACAGCAAGGGTCAGGAAGCTATGTTCTCTCCCTACCCGCAGTAACTGCCTGGCCACTGGGAGGCAGGGCCAGGGACTGAGCTAGGCCTTCTTTCTGTGGAGCCATGCTGCCCCCTGGAGGTAGGGGCCAGTAATAGGCCAGAGCTGAGCCCCACAGAGAAAACCTCCAGATCCTGGAGCTGCAGAGGCTGGCAGAGGGGTGTGTGTGGAGGGGGGGTCTTTAACTCCTTCTCTGTCTGCAGAGATCCAGGTGTGCAGAGCTAGAGATAGACAGTTCCAGACTTGCAATGGTTCAACTCATGATTTTTCTATTTTACAAAGTTGTGAAAACGCTATTCAGTGGAAACTGTACTTTGGAGTTTTGATCTTTTCCCAGGCTAGAGAAATGCAGTGGAATACTCTCTGCCAATGCTGAGCAGTGGCACCAAGCCCAGCCTCCAATTAGTCACGTGATCATGGTGGGAAACAACTTAGGGAGCACTGTGTCTAAACGATGATGTTCAGTAGACAAGGCCTGTTAAATGCATTTGCCCATTGGATTTTGAACTCCCGATGGGTTTCTCAAAGACATAACCCCATCATAAGTTGAGAAGCACGTGTATAGTGACGGAACTGGAAGCAGAGGCTGAACAAAAGCTTATCCCTTTATCGGCTGCCTGAGGGACCCTTTCCAGCTTCCATGCCTGCCTTATTCCTCATGCAATGTCTCAAGTCCCATCCGCTGGCATCCAAATCTCCCTACAGGAAGAACTGTCCGGCAGGGATGAAGGACGAGGAAATTTCCCTTTCAGTTGCAGTTACCTAGCCAGCCTGCTATTTATCTTTAGATTGCCAGTTTATTAGAAGTGGCTTGGGAAGGGAGCAGCTGGTGGCAATTACCACCCCTTGGCACCCCTATCCTATACATTTTATCACTGAGAACTTACAACTGTCCAGAGACAGTTATTCCCAGAGAAGGCTATTCCCATGGGAGGACTCTTAGGTACTCTTTGTTGTTAAAACCAACTCTTCATGTGTAGTTCATAAGTGTTGGTTAACATTTCATTTAAGTTGGAGTAAAACAAAACAGAGCCTGCAGCTGTAGCCCTGTGGCATCCGATCCCGTCAGATCTTAGAAGCTAAGCAGGGTCTGGCCTGGTTAGTACTTGGATGGGAGACCACCTGGGAACACCAGGTGCTGTAGGCTTAGGAGATGGACCCAGCAACCCACTCCCAAAAATCAATCTGCCATTGAAAACCCTACGAACAGCAGAGAAGCACTGACAATAGTGTTTTGCCTGTTGTACATAGGGTCACTATGAGTCGGACACCGACTCTACAGCACATAACAACAACAACAAAATAAAACAATGAAGCTTATGGTGAAATCTCACTAACTCCTCGGTGACCTGGCTGCCTTCTCCCCTGACTCAGATAACACTTGTCACATAGTGGAAGTGTATTTCATCAGCTTTTTGAAATATTCACAACATGAAGGCCACACACATGATGCACTTTTAAGTTTAATCTGTATTAACACATCATCCCTCACTTTCATAGATCTTGACATTCAACAAAACAAAAAATAAGTCAAGCACTGATTTCCAGCCACTGCCATTTTCCATGGTTTTAATTACTCTGACCAAGGCTAATTTCAAACTGCCAATGTGAGCCACTAAGCACGAAGTTGAGAAAAGATGCTCAAGGAACAAACCAGAACAATTTTTTTTTTGGTAGTACTGGGGGGTTGAATCTGGGGCCTCACACATGCAAGGCAAGTACTGGCTGCTCTCCTAGCTTTATTTATTTACTTATTTATTTATTTTATTTTGAGACAAGGTCTTGCTAAGTTGTGCAGGCTGCCTCTGGCCATGAACCTGCAATCATCACACCTCAGCCTCTCAAGTAGCTGGGATTACAGGCATGCACTATCATGCCTGTTCAACTTCAACAGTTTTAAAAAGAATCGAAGCCATACAAAGTGTGTTCTTTGAATAGAGTAAAATCAGACCAGAAATCAATAGCATAAAGATAACAGGAAAGTCTCTGAACATTTGAAAACTAACCTCACACTTTAAAGAAACCCATGTGATTGAAGAGGAAGTTTGGAAAGAACTTAAACAACACATTGATGTTACAAAAATAAAAATACAACATGTAAAATTTGTGGGATGCAGCTAAAGCAGGGCTGAGAGGGAAATTCAAAGCATAAAACATTTTCATCATAAAACAAGAAAAGTCTCAAATCAATAATCTAAGTTCCTACCCCAAGAATCCAGGGGGGAAAAATCTAGAAAAAGAGCATGATAAAGCCAGCAGCGGAATGAACTAATAAACTCAGAAACCAATGTTATTAAAAATGGAAAATCAATAAAGCAAATCATGAAACAAAAAGCCAGTTGTATGAAATGATAAATAAAATTTACAAAGTTCTAGCAAGATTAACAAAGAAAAAAGGAGATATAAATTGCCAATGTCAGCAATGAAACAGGATATCATTGTGGTGACACTATGCTTTCAAAGGAATAGTAAGGGGATACCATGAGCAAAACTACAGGCATAAATCTGACAACTCTGACAAAATGGACCAATTCACTGAAAAGCAAAACTACCACAGCTCATTCATATGAAATAAATGATTTCAGTAGCCCTCAACAACATAATCATTAAGGAGATTGAATAAATACTTTTTTGTTGTCTCTATTTTTCAGCCATGCTATGTAGCCTAGGCTGGCCTTGGAGCCATAAACCTTCTGCCCCAGTCTCCCAAGTGCCGGATTACAGGTATATGCCACCACATCTGGTGGTATACTCAGTTTTTGTGACTACTGTAACAAATTTCCACAAAATCCATGGTTTAAGACAACAGCAGTTTATTCCCTCAGAGTTCTGGAGGCCAGGAGTCTGAAATCAGTATCACTGGGCCAAAGGCAAGGTGGGTCAGTGGGGCCTCACTTCCTCTACTGGTTCTAGGAGAGACTTCATCCATTGCCTCATCCACTGCTGGTGGCTGCCATAATTTCTTGGTCTGTGATTGCATCATTCTAATCCATGCCTCCATGGTTTTACTGACTTCTCTTTTTTGTTGTCTTGTTTTGGTGCTGCGGATTGAACCCAGGACCTTGCACATGCTAGGCAAGCATTCTACCCCAGAGCTACATCCCCAGGTTCCTCCTTCTCTACAGACACATAGGATTACATTCAGGGCTCACTTTAATTATCTAGGATAATCTCCTTATCTCAAGATCTTTGATTTAATCACATATGCAAAGTCCTTTCTTGCCATGTAATGTAACATTCACATATTCCAGGGATGAAGACTCGCGTATCTTTTGGAGGACCATTACTCAGCCTACCACTATTGGACCTGAAAAAAAATTTAAATGTTGCTCTACAAAACATCCTAAAAGGATGAAAAGACAAGCTACAGACTAGAAAAATATTTACAAACAACATATTCAACAAAGGAGCAGTATCTAGATAAGATATGTAAAGAACCTTCAAAACTCAACAATTCCTTAAGAATCTAATTAGAAAATGGGCAAAAGACAGATATTTCACTGAAGAGGATATACAGACAAAAAAAAAGAATTTTCAACATCATTAGCTATCAGGAAAATGAAACTTAAAATCGCAATGACGTGTCACTACACAGCTATTAAAATTACTAAAATAAAAAGTAGAGACAATACCAAACACTGGAAAAAGATGTAGAGGAAACGAAATCTGACATACCTTGCTAGTTGTAAAATAAAATGGTACGGCCACTGTGGAACACAGTTTGGCAGTCTGTGCAGAAACTAAGCATGTAACTACCATTTCACCCATCAATTGCATGCCTGGGCATTTGTCCCAGAGAAATAAAAACAAGTTCACACAAATCCCAGTAAACAAATGCTCATAGCAACTTTATTCATAATAGCCCCAAATTGGAAACAAGCCAGATGTCCTTCAACAAGTGAATGGTTAGACAAATTGTGCTACATTTATCCACGTAACCTCTACTCTGCAACAAAAAGAAACAAACTATTAATACTTGCAACAACTTGAAAAGTCTCTGGAAAATTACACTGTGTGGAGGGACCCCAAAAGCTTACATACTATCTGACTCCATTTATACAATGTTCTTGAAATGACAAAATTCCAGAAACAGGGAGCAGATTGACAGTTGCCAGGGGTTAAGGAGAGGGCAGGGTTGAGAAGCAAGTGGATGGACGCGGCTAGGAAAGAGGAAGGAGGGATTTTCCTGCTGATGAAAATGCTCTGGATCTTGATGGCAGTACTGCAGTATCTTGCTTGCGATAGTTTTGGAAGATGTTTCCACCGGAGGAAACTGGATACAAGGTGCATTTATCATTTCTTATACTTGCATGTGAACCTATAATTACTGCAAAATTAAAAGTTTAATTTCTAAAAGACACACAAGCCCAAATTTCAAATTAGGCTCAACAGGCATAAAATCCATCAAAATGTTAAAACCTTGCTCTTCAAAAGACACCATCAAGAAAATGAAAAGTGCGGGTATGGTGGCTCATCCCTGTAATTCCAGCTACTTGGGAAGCAGACACAGGAGGATTGCAGGTTCCAGGCCAGAGGCAGCCTGCATAACCTAGCGAGACCTTGTCTCAAGATAAAAAAAAGAAGAAGAAGAAATAAGAAAGTGGCCCTGGGTTCAATTCCCAAGTAAGTAGGCAGGGAGAGAAAGAGAGGAAGGATGGAAGGAAGGAAGGAAGGAAGGAAGGAAGGAAGGAGAGAGAGAAAGAAAGAAGGAAGAAAGGAAAGAAAATGAAAAATAAGCCAGAGACTGAAAACTGGGAAAACATTTGCTACATATATATATATATATATATATATATATATATATATATAATGCCCTATATCTGGAGTATATAAAGAGCTTTTACAATTCAATCAATACAGTTAACACCACAGTGAGATATGACTTCAAGCTACCAGCATGGCTAAAATTAAAGAGATTGATAACACCAAGTGTTAGCCACAAGTGTAGGCAACAGAATTGCCATGTATCACTGCCTGGGAATGCAAAATGGCACATGTGCTTTGGAAAACTCCATGGCAATCACACCTAGAAATTTACACAAGAGAAATGACAGCCGGTATTCACAAAAAGACTTGTACAAGAATGTTTTTTCCATAAGAGTTCCAATCTGGAAACCACCCCAAAAGTCCGTCAACAGGTCAAAGCCCAAACAAATGGTGACATATCTGTACAGTGGAATAAAAAGGAACAAGCCAGTGATCCACACAAAGGCATGAACCTCAAAAAGAGCGTGCTGGGCAAAAGACAACAGAAACAAAAGACCACACCGTATGATTCCATCTATACAAAATTCTACCACAGGCGAAACTAATCTACAGTGACAGAAAGCAGATCAGTGGTCGCCTGGGGCTGGGAGAGGGGGAGGGAACTCTCGGCAAAGGAATAGTAGGGAAGAAGTTTCAGGGATGACGAATTTTTCCTATATCTTGATTGTGGTGGTGGATACAAATATTCGTCAAAATCATCCAGCTCAGGCCGGGGGTGTAACTCAGTGGTAGAGCACTTGGCTGGCATGCATGAGGTCCTGGGTTTGATCCACAGTATCGCAATCATAACCACCATTATCATCCTCCCACTGTACCCTGATGATGTGTTTCATTTTAGATAAATTATAACTCAATAAGGTTGATTTGTAAAAAGACAAAATACAACCCCTATTTTTTTGCCTTGCCTGCAGGGTACCACACTGGCATCCCACCCCATCAGATCTTGGAAGTTAAGCAGGGTTGGGCCTGGTTAGTACTTGGATGGGAGACCGTCTGGGAACACCAGGTGCTGTAGGCTTGGGAGACGGACCTGGTAACCCACACCCAAAAATCAATCAGCCATTGAAAACCCTATGAGTAGCAGAGAAGCACTGACATAGTGCCGGGCATGGCATAGTGTCTAAAAGTGTTTCAATCTGTCATACGTAGGAGGGCTATAAGTTGGACCCGACTTGATGGCACCTAACATCAACATTTTTTGTCTTAGAATCAAAAGAAACAAGAGTCACTTGCTTTGATGCTTAAATTTCTAAATACTTATTAAAGTTTCTAAATGCTTGCTAATGCTTACTCTAACTCCTCTATTTAACTCTTCTACCTGGATGGAAAAGCAACGGCATGCAAACTGCCCCCCTTCACCAGCCACTGGGGTTTTCTAAGAGGGATCCCCGCAGCCTCCCCTTCCAAACCTGGGAGGCCGGAGGCCGGGGGAAGGGAGGCTCCACAGCGCACCTGGGGTCACTGGGTCTTGAATACGGGCTTGTGCTGCAGCCGCAGCACCCGGTACGTGTTGAGGCCAGGCACGTCGAAGCCGGGCGACAACCCATGGCGGTCCAGGGGGTAGAAGTGGACCAGCTGCCCGTGCTGCGCCTCGAGCGACAGCCAGGCATCGCCCAGCGGCAGCGCGCACGGGAACTCGCGGGCCACGTGCAGCTGGAAGACGCGGCCGCGCACGTGGCGCAGCGCGAGCGTGCGGAACGCGGGGGGCACGAGCGCCTCCACGCGGGGCCCGAACTGGCGCAGGTGCAGCTCCCCGGCCGGCCCCGCGCGCACCTCATAGAAGGTCAGGTTGGCGAAGGTGAAGTAGCCGGCGAAGGGCCGCGCGCTGGGCGGCGGCGCGGGGCTGCGCTCGGCCTCGCGGAGCGCGCGCTCCATGGCGGGCAGCAGCACGTCGTACGCCTGCGCCACCAGGTCGGGCCCCGGCGGCCGCGGGCCGGCCAGCAGCAGCACGAGCGCCAGGCGCAGCGGCGGCACCAGCGAAAAGGTGGCGGCGTAGCCGTCCAGGTCGCCGTCCTTGCGCACCACCCGGTAGCCGCGCTGCGCGTGGAACTCCCACGGCGTGCCCGTCTCGTTGGCAAAGTAGGCACCCGGGCAGGCGAGCAGCGGCGCCAGCAGCGTCTTGGCCGCGTCGGGCTGCAGGAGCCTCTGGGGGCCGCCGCCCAGGAGCGCCACGGCCAGCTTGGCCAGGTCCGCGGGCGTCGAGTACATCTGGCCCGAAGGGCGATACCAGCCCAGGTCGTAGAGCGGCGCGGGCCGGCCGCTGCCGTAGAAGCCGGCGGCCAGGCGCGTGCGCACAGCAGCCGTGAGATCGAAGCCTGTGTCCGCCATCCCCAGCGGCTCCAGCACGTTCTCGGCGATCCAGCGCTGGTAGTCACCCTGGGCCGTGTGGGCTGCCAGGACGTGGGCCAGGAGCGAAAAGGCCAGCGTGCTGTAATGGCACCTGGAAGGAGAATGGGCACTGAGGTGTGGCCTCTCCCCGCCCCCCGGGCACGCATCTTTGTAAGTAGCCCCTTCCCACATACCGGGTCTGTGTGAAGTACCACCCATTTCCTCCAACTAGAGGGCGCTGGGAAGGATACTTCACTGCATCCCAGAGGGCCAGACCCGGAAGCGAGTTCAGGCATGGATGTGACTCTCCAGTCTCCAGCTGGGAAGACTGAGGGCCAGAGCTGGAAGTTGTCCAGGATCGCGTGCCAGGTGGGACGCAGTCTGGCTCAGCAAACGCACGTGGGAAGGGGTCAGAACACATCTTACTGGACCTTTACACTTTAGTATGATTTACTTTATCAAATGGAAGAAGAAAGTCTTAGACTGTTAGTGATGGGGAGGGAGAATGATGATGATCAGGTAGCTCGAGGCAAGCAAGTAGGAGGCAGAGTCTCACGCTCCCTCTTGCTAGACCAGGGCACTCACCGATAGTAAGAGCAGATGCAGCTTCAGAAGGTCTGAAACAGAGTCTTGGGAATGCACCGGATGGATGAAAATTCACACACCCTACACGGTGCTCCTGACCTCCAAGTCAACCACCTGGCTGTTGCAGGTGAAGACGGTGAGGTTCACAAGGAGAAGCGCCTCCCGGCCAGGCAGAGCAGTGCTGGAAGGACTCCAGCCTGCAGATGCCCAGGCATCACCAACGTGTGCGTCGCCTGGAACTTTTCTTCCTTAAAGGAAGTGGGCCTTGAGGTTCGGCATTTGGAGAAGTGGAGCGAAATTTGGAAAAGGCCTGACAGCGGACCCCTAAGGCAGGGAGTGCCAGCTGTCTTCTGTCCAGCTCCAGCACCCCATGACTCCCAGAGTCAGGCTTCTCTGTCCAGGGGCCCAGTATCCATTCCCGATCTCGTCGGTATCCTGTTCGTTTCCATCACAGCAAAATCTGTGTTTATCTTATTTGTTCACTGGGTCTTGCTCACCAGAACTGCAGGCTCCACAAGGAGGGGCTTGGCCAGGGGTTAGCACATTCTGGACAGTGCAGGGGCATAATAAATACTGATCGGATGAGTGACAGCACAGAACCGGAATCTGGGTCCTGCCCACCTGTCCTTTGCAGCACCTCCCAGTCTAGGCCTCAGTCTTCCCAGCTGTAGGCAGGGGCTGTGTACATGGGTCCTACAGACTCCCCTGTCTCTGACCACCCAGGGTGGAGCACTTTCCCGGGTGGGCGTGACTCCTCAGGCAGTGCCTCACCAGTGGCTGGACATCAGGGTACACCCCTCACCTGGTTCCCGGGTCGGCCACCAGTACGTCATCCTTGAGCAGGCTCAGGGCCTCCTGGGTGGTGCCTCTCCACAGCAGCGAAGTGGAGCGCAGCCTTCTGGGCAGCCCTGGGGAAGAGCAGGGGTCAGACCTGCTGGGCTTGTGATTCACTGAGGAAATACAGAACCTCTCTGAGCCCCGGTCCCTTGTCTGCAACACAAGGGAAGTAACTCCTATATCATAGGGTGGGTGTGATGATTCCCTGGCAGAAAGTGTTCAGCATTTGTATGAGCCTGGCACATATCAGCTGCTCAAAAAATAATTGTTAGGGGCAGGAGGTGTTGCTCAGTGGTCGATCACTTGGCTAGCATGTACCAGGCCTGAGGTCAGAGCCCCTGCACTGCAGATATCATCATCTACGTTGTTGTTGTTGTTGTTGTTGTTAGGTGCCGTCGAGTCGGTATCCGACTCATAGCAACCCTCATAGGGTTTTCAATGGCTGACTGTTTCAGGATTGCCTTGGGAGTGGATTGCCAGGCCCTTTTCCCATTTTTGGGGTGCTGGGAATTGAACTCAGGACCTCAGAGACTGTAGCGCAGCGCTCTACCAACTGAGCCAAATCCCAGCACCATCATCTACAGAAGGTTTAATTTCCGTAAACTTTTTGGGGTCAATGAGCAAACAAGTCTCACGGATCTGGTGCCTCTGTCCACTTGGAATTTTCTGTTCATTGGATGTGACAGGTATTGGAAAGAGCACAGGGCTGGGATTCCTTCCAGCTCATCCATCCATTCATTAATCTTTTTTATTTTTTCTTTTGAGGCAAGGTCTCACTGTGTATCCCAGGCTGACCTCAAGCTCGAAATCCTCTTGCTGTAATCCCAGCATCCTACATGCTGGGATTCCAGGGGTGCTCCTCCACACCCAGCCCTCGTTTACAATTTTTGAGCATCTGTTTTGTGCCATGGGCTGTTGTAGGTCCTGAGAATTCAGCAGTGGACAAAGCACAACCCAGCCTGTGTGGAGTTTACCTTCTAGTCCAGGGGGCAGACAAGAAGCAAACAAATATTCACACCATGGAGAAAAACCTCCACGTAAAACGAGAGAGATTGTTTGGCGCACGCCTGTAATCCCAGCAGCTCTGGAGGTGGAGGCAGGAGGATCACAAGTTCGAGGCCAGAGGCAGTCTGCATAATTTAACAAGACCCTGTCTCAGAAAAGTAAAAATATGGACTGGGGGTGCAACTCAGTGGTTAGCACTTGCAAAGCATGCAAGTGCAAGACCCTGGGTTCAACCCTCAGTACCACAAAAAAAAATAATAATAAAATAAATAAATAAATAAATAAATATATATATATATATATATATATATATATATATATATATATATGAGAGATTATTGTTTATATGAGGTGGCCAGAGGAGGCCTGATGGAGGTCAGCCATGCTCAGGGGACATCTGAAGATGAGGAAGTGAGCCACGCGGCTATAAAGAAAAGATGTTCCTGATGGGTGCCACGCTGCACGCCTGTAATCTCAGCAACTCAGGAGGCTGAGGCAGGAGGAGCGTGAGTTTGAGGCCAAAGGCAGGCTGTGTAACTTAGTGACACCCTGTCCCAAGATAAGAAATCAACAAATGGGCTGGGGGTGCAGCCCAGTGGTAGAGCACTTGCAAAGTATGCGCACGGCCCTGAGTTCAACTCCCAAGCACTGCCAAAAGAAAAAAAAAAGAAAGAAAGAAAGAAAAAAAAAAGAAAAAAGAAAGCTTTAGGCAGAGGTAACAGCAAGTACAAAGGCCCTGGGGGAGGAATGTCTTGCGTGTTCCAGGAATGGTATGGAAGAGCCCATGGGACAGGAGAGGAGTGAGAAAGCCGTGAGAGAGATTGGGGTGCGGGTACCTGATCCTACAGGGCACTGTAGGCTACTGGAAGTTTTCAGCTTTCCCTCAGATCGGGTTGGGGCTACTGCAGACTGATTAAATGACAGCAGCTCTGACCAGGGTGCCAGCAGCAGAGGTGATGAGGAGGGGCGGATGCGGGACATATTTTAGAATCGCCTACAAACGCTAACTTGTTGGTTGCTGTTGATGTGGTGCACACATCCTCACCTCTCAAACTGATTTTTGACCTGCAAACTGATTTCCCTACCTGATCTCAATTCCCAGGCATGGCTGGGGAGGTAGCTCCCTGGTAGAGCACTCACCTAGCATGCGAAAGGCCCTGGATTCAAGCCCCATCACCAAAAAACAAAAAAATCTCTAAGCTTGATTTGGGTGCACAGGCGCATGCCTGTAATCCCAGCAAGTGGGGAGGTGGAGGCAAGAGGATCACAAGTTCAAGGCCAGAGGCAGCCTAGTAATTTAGTGAGACCTTGTCTCAAAAAAAAAAAAAAAAAAAAAAAAGGGAAAAAGGGACTGAGGGTGCAGATCAGTGATAGAGCATTGGAAAGCATGAGCGAGGCCCTGGGTTCAACCGCCAGTACTGCAAAAAATAAAACAATAAAATAAATACATTCCTAGGCCTCACCTCAGCTTTTACCTATGAGATGTTCCTACCACACACATCCCCGAAGCCAATCAGATCAAGAAGCAGAGGGGAACCTGTGCCTCATATCCCATCTGAAATGGTTTGGCCCTGGCTGGGTATTTCTGGGACTCACCTGAGAGCTGGCTGGCCATCCTCCGCAGGGTGACAGGTGAAGGCCTCGGGGCTGGGCCCACCTCCTCCAGCCCATCCGGCAGGCCTGGTGGCTTGGGGGCTGAGACCATGCCCAGCGGGTTGTTGATGGTGAAGGCACTGGCATAGCGCTCCAGAGGGTCATCCAGGGAGGCCACAATGCCCTCCTCCCACAGGCGGTACAGCATGAGGACCGGAAAGATCTTGGAGACACTGGAGATGCTGGGGGGCCAGGGCACAAGGGTGCAGAGGGCAACCTGTTGGCTCCACAGCCTGCCCTCCACCCTGTGCTCCAGCCTCCGGTTTTCTAGTATTATTTTTCAATGGTGGGAGTTGAACCCAGGGCCTCACACATGCTAAGCAAGTGCTCCACCCCTGAGCTGCACCCCTACCCTGTTTTGTTTTATTTTTTTATTTTGAGACAAGGTCTGGCTAAGTTGTGGCCTTGAACTCACAATCCTCCTACTTCAGCCTCCCGGATCACTGGGATGACAGGCGTGCACCTCTGCACCCGATTGAAAGTTCTAGCATTCTAGAAAAGCACTGGCACTACCCAGGCGACCTCTGAGACAGTTCCCCAGCCTGTGTGGCACTGCCTGCTGGATGCTGGAGGACCTGCCAGACACAGTGGACCAGGGGAGGGGCTGGACAGTCTTCAGCACCCACCCCGTGCCAGGCTCTTCACCAAGCTCTTCCTATTCTAGGCAGAACTGAGTTTGGTCTGCCCTCCGCCTCTCTGGCTGTGTGGCCTTGGGCAAGGTGCTTGACCTTTCTTGGAGAGTTTCATTGTCTGAGAGTTCATAAAGGGGATTGAAGGAGACAGGGCCTACAAAGTGCTTGTCACATGCCTGGCAGGTGCCAGGTGCTCAGTAAGTGATGGCAAACAGAACGGTGGGCCCCGTGCTAGGCACCAGGCAGGTGTAGCGGGAAGGCTGATTCCCTCTGGACCCCTGTCACCCCCATGATGTCCCTGGGCATGGATGCATCCACGAGCATGGTGAGCTTTGAGGGTCCTGCAGGCGGCACCCAGGAGAAGGGGCTCCAGGTGTGCAGGTAATGTCCTCAGCTGCTTCCACCTGGGTCACTGCCACCGACTCACAGAAGCCAAGGACAGGGCCTGGAGCTCACTGTGGCTCCTGTGTGGCACACGAAAGAGGTGGGAAGACAAGGGGTCCCTTCCTAGTTTGGGAAGTTGTGACTAGGGGCTCTCCAGATGGGACCCCTGTCCCATCTGGACATGTCACCCCTGTCATGTGCCATTGGACATTCACTGGTCCTCTCTGGACCTCAGTCTCCTCTTCTGTAGAATTGTCAGGACTCCATCGTGGGCCCTGGCAGCGTGGTTCCCAGCTGTGAGCCTCTTGAGTCTCCCTGCCTCCTAGGTCCTCTTGCCCTGCCATCCCTCACCCTGCCACAGGACTCTGGAGGTCACCCTGCTGACCGGTATATGGTGTACTCATTGGGGGTCCCAGAACGTGGGTCTGAGGCGTTCTTCTTCCCGAAGTTCCCAGTCCACAGCACGGTGTCATTGTGGATGACGACTGCAGACATGGCAGCGAGGCCGGGGGCAGACAGTGCCTGGCGCAGGATCCCGTCCACCTGGGGCAGAAGGACGGGAGGCTTCAAGTGTGGGTGGAGTGCCCCTGCCCACAGCCATGGGTCATGCTGTGCACTGCCTGCTCCCACAGCCATACCCCACACGCAGCACCCCGGCGAATCTCCAGACCCCAAGTTCCCAAACTGCCCCATGCTGGGGCCCTGCACTCAGAGCCACTCCCCTGCAGTGCCTTCGACCAGGGCTTCCTCAAAAGTTTTGCTGCCAGGCGCAGTGGTGCACGCCTGTAAATCCAGCAGCTCGTGAGGGGGAGGCAGGAGGATCACAAGTTCAAGACCAGAGGCAGTCTGCATAATTTAGCCAGACCCTGTCTCAAACACTAAAAAAATGGGCTTGTGGGGACAGATCAGTGATGCAGCACCTGCAATGCATGTAAGTACAAGGCCCTGGGTTCAACCCCCAGTACCGCAACAACAACAACAAAAGTTTTGCTCAAAGAAACATCTCCTTAGCAAAATAAAATAGGGAGGGATAGAAACTGGTGATTTCCTTGAACCTTGTCTGATACCCTAAAAAACCTCCCTACAGAGGCCACCTCAGACCCCTGCATTGAGGAATTCACTACTTTTTTGAAAATGCCTCAAGCCAGATATGGGGACACACGCTTGAAATCCTGGCATCCAGGGGCTGAGGCAGGAGGATGGTGAGTTCCAGGCAAGGTTGGGCTACATGGTGAGACCTTGTCTCAAAAAGATTTTTAAGAATTATTTTTAAGAATGAATTATTTTTAAGAATGAAGTGTAAGAGGTTTGGTAAGGGCTAACATTTCCTGGACATTCAGAATGTACCAGGCATGGTATAAACTGATTTCCATTCATTATTTCATTTAATCCTCCTAACAGGTCAGCACTAATTTCTCCACACTCGTTAGGTACTGTCGAGTCAGTGTCCAACTCCTAGCGACTGTATGTACAAGAGACAAAACACTATTGTCAGTGCTCCTCTACTATTTGTAGGGTTTTCAGTGGCTGATGGTTTTTTGGGAGTGGGTTTCAAGGTCCTTCTCCCAAGCCTACAGCGCCTGGTGTTCCCAGGCAGTCTGGTGTTCCCAGGCAGTCTCCCATCCAAGTACTAACCAGGCCCGACCCTGCTTAGCTTCCGAGATCTGATGGGATGGGATGCCCAGTGCTACTGCTGCAGGCCTCTCCACACTTAACAGGTGAGAAAGTGGAATCTGTGAGCTAGGAAGGGCCGGGTCTGAGAAGCTAAGGGCTGGGGAATCAAGATAAGAATCTCGTGCTCACTGCCGCCCTTATTCTTCATTGACTGACGGACGCCGATCTGAGTGGTTTTAGTGTCCTGAGCTGAGCTCTGACTCCCTCTAGTTGCCACCTGCACTAACTCTGCCTTCTGAAGCCTCAGTTTCCCCCTGTGCCTATAGGGATTCATGGAGCATGCGTGCAGAGAGGCTGCAGGGACTCCAGAGGGCAGCTCGGTGATTGTTGTTGGTTTTTCTTTAACTATTGAGCCCCTGGGCACCACATCACACTTCTGCTCCCCCTCCTCACAACACCTCCTTGAGGTGCTAGCAGAGGTGGTTGGGGCTCCACATTGGCCCACACATGCCTTCCCTTCATGGATCTAACACCCCTCCCCCTTCAGCTGTTCCTCCAGTGGCAGTTTCAAGTCCCCCACCCTGCTGTGCTCATGAATGTCTGACTGTGTTTCCTTGATCTCTGGATCTCCTCAGGTGAGGGAGCCACGTGGGCGGGGTCTGACTGACACTGAACAGAGCCATCCTTCTATGGTCCAAGTGCTGTGGTGCGTGCCGTGTGTGTGCATGTATGTGTATGATCATACTGCTGTCACATGGATTCTGTCATCCTTTCCCACCTCACCCTTTTGCACCTCCTGCCTGTGGCCTCTTAGTCCTCTATATATATGTGCCATGTGCTCACTCTGCTACCTCAGGGCCTTTGCATGTGCCACTCTGTGTGAGGTATACCTCTTTGTTCCTCAAACCCCCTCACCTCACACATACATTGTCTGGGCATCTGCTGCTTGTTCACATCTCACACTAGATGCCTCTTCCCCCAGAAGCCCTCCCTGACTACAAGATCACACAGTGGGGCCCCACGGTGCCCAAAACTTTCCTGATCCTCACTCTTGCCCCATATTAGAAATATTTGCTGTCTTGACTGCTCCCTTGCTCCTAGACTAGGAATTTCTTGAGGACAGGTCAGCACCTTCATTCTTTCCTACCCGGGTGCCTAGCACAAAGTCACGCTCAAGGAATGCATGTTGAATGAGTGAATGAATGAGTGAATGAATGCCCTCCCCAGGCCTCACCCACACTGCCACTTCCCTCCTGAGTCATCACTGACCTTTTCCAGGGCCTCCTTCAGCACAGGGAGGGGGTGGGCCAGGGGCACCGGCTCGGGGTGCTGGGGACACATCCTCACGGGGGCAGAGGTCACCTCTGGTCCCAAGGAACCTGGAGGGAGCATCACATGGTGTCAGGGACAGAGATCAAGTGCAGTCCAGGGGGTGTCCTGGAGGAGGAGAAGGCAGCAGCAAAGTCTGGAGCTGGGCCTTGGGGACGGTGTTCCCAGCCAGTAGGAGCCTCACCAGGAGATGTCGGGGTACAGGGCCAGCCCTCGGCACTGAGGAACAAGGGCAGAGCGCGTCCCAAGAAGGCACAGTCCCCGCTGGCTACCTGCAGCTTGGCCTTCGTGATTCGCATCAGGCCTGGCCTGTCTGCAGCTGGCAGCCCCCTCTCCCTCAGGCTCAGACAGCTTCCTGCCTGCCTTCGAGGGCTCGGTGACTTAGCAGCAGCCCAGCCCCTCTGTCTCTCTCGCCCTCCTGGTCATGTGTGTGGGTGAAGTGGACTTGGGGCCCCGGGAGGGCTTCAAGGGCTTCAGGCCCAGAGCAGCAGGGACAGCTCATTGCAGAGTGACAGGCAGCAGGGGCAGGAGTCCACTCTGCCCTTGTCCAGAGGGGAGGAAGAGAGGGGCAGGCAGGCCAGGATTCAGGCTGGGATATTGCCCCAGCAGCCCCCAGACAGCACCCGCTCCTAAGGCCATTGTGGTGCTTCAAGGGGTGTGAAAACATCCTCCCCGCCCCCAACTCCCTCCTGCGACCCCACCCCTAACCAGACAAGGTTCCTGTGGTGGGGCCAGTAGCCTTAAATTCTGCGGGCTCCTCCACCAATGGTGTGGAGTGGATCTGATTATGCCGCTTCCCAGGCTGGAGCCTTAAAGGACTGGCTCCTTGGGGTCACTGCCACCTGGTGGACAAATGTGGGATTGCAGCCCTGAGAGCAAGAGACTGAGGAAGAGAGAGACCTGTGTCCCAACTGACTTGCCCACTACATTGGAGACAGCTCAGGTTAGACCAGCAGCAGAACTGCCAGCCAGTTATCATGAGAGATAACCGACCAGTCAGTTAGGGGTAGTTTATTAGCCATAAAGAAACGGAAAGTTACCTTACGGCAGCCCTCAACAAATGGATGGTGTAGGTTTAACCATCAGAATAGGGGTCGCAGCTGGAGCCTTGGTTTAGCTGTCAGCCTGGGACCAGGTAGGGCTGGCATTGACAGCCAGGCTTCTGTGATGTACACACACATGAAAAGTCACCTGGGCATCTTAAAATGCAGACTCGATTCGGCAGATCCAGGCACAGCCTGAGAACACTCACTTCCAACCAGCCCTCAGGTGGTGGTCAGGGAGTGAGCAGGTGGGTATGGTGGCCTATAGACCACAAACTTTTTGCTTCCCATTTGTGATACCTTGGGTACAAAATCAGAGAGACAGAGCCAAGAAAGGTTGCATCCGTTTGACCGAGTAGTTTTGCATCTGTTGAATCTGATAATGCAAAACTTGGGCTTCTGTTTTGTATGTGTCTTTTTGAAATTTTCCTAACAGTTCATTTTCATGACCTTACTGTGGCATCCGTCCACTGTGGATTGGAAGATTGGTAGTCAGAGCAGCCTACCCACCTGGGGTCTGTTTACTTGAGGAACTAAGCCCCTCATAAAGGCATCTACCCTAGAAAGGATTGGGGTGGGAGAGGAAGGAGCTGGCAAGAACTATCAGGAGCTTTGTCTGCAGGACTTTGGCAGCCTCAGAGAACGTTGCTGAGCTTGGGACATACAGGTCACCACCAGCTGTCAGGAATGGACATAGGCTACTCCCCGACTCCAGCTGAGACGTGGGCCTCTGCGCCATCTAGGAGCCCAGCAGGGTGGTGGTCCCAGGGTTGCTGTAGCAACAGCAGGCCTGGTGCTCATTGCTGGCAGCAGTAGCTGCTCAATGGTCCCCGGAGGGAGAGACTCCAGGAAGCGGCGGTCACTGTCCGTGGTCACCTGTGAGGGTTGTCTCTCTCACGCTGTTAGATACAATGGTAGGAGGGACAGAGGAGGGACTTTGAGGAGGTGAGGGCCTGGAGATCCCACCATGGTAGTTGAAGGCAGAGCAAAAGAAACACTGGGGTTTGTTGTTGTTGTTGTTGTTGTTGTTGTTTGTGGTACTGGGGGTTGAACCAGGGCCTCGAACTTGCATGCTCTGCAAGTGTTGGACCACTGAGCTGCACCCCCAGTCGTTTTTTTTTTTTTTTTTTTTTTTTTTTACTTTTTGAGACAGGGTCTCGCTAAGTTACACAGACTGCCTCTGGTCTCGAATTTGTGATCCTCCTGCCTCCACGTCCCAAGCCGCTGGGATTACAGGCGTGCGCCACCACTCCCGGCTCTAAGAAACACTGTTTGTACTTCAGGAGACCCTGAGTTTTACCCCCAGGCTGGGTGACTTGATGAAACCCTGGCAGCAGGAGGCTCTTCATTGTATAGACGAGTGCATCAAGACCCAGAGAGGTCGTCACTGACCCAGAGATGCACAGTTAATGAGACCTGAAGTGAGAACGGAAGCCAGGGTTCTTGAGTCTAAATGTCATGGTCCTTCCCATCCCCTGGGATTGGTGGCAGCTCAAAGCCCAAGAGGACTGGCAGAGGTGGGGGCGATGCTGCAGTGGCGTCTGCACTCACCGGTCTGCAGCTTGGGAAGGTGGTACTGCCACAGGAAGCAGCCAGTCATGGCCACGGAGAGCAGAAAGAAGAAGCTGCTGACGGCCAGGAGGAGCGCCTTGCTCTTCACCTTCAGTGGGCAGGGCTGCCAGCCAGCCTGGGGGAGCAAGGAGAGCAAGGGCACAGGGCACAGTCCCTGGGGTCAGCAGAGAGAAGAGAAACGGCGAACCCCCACCTCATGCCTCCTGTATCTCAGTTTACGCAGACTCCGTGAGAGCCTACCGCATCCAATAAATGTCGCATCTGTCAAACCGAGGCCATCTTCAAGGCGACCCCTTTGGCAGCACTGCGGTCATGACGGGCACGCCTGTCTACATTCCGGCCTGCCGTGCCCTCGCCTCTCCTGTGTGCTCAGTGAGATGTCTAGAGACCCACTGAAATGCCACCTCCTCCAGGAAGCCCTTTCCACCTCTTCTCACCCGTGGCCCCTGGTTTGTCCTGGTTTGTGGAGCAAGCACACAGGTAGGTCCTGGGACTTCAGGATGAAGCTGTCGTCCGCTACTCTCTGCACCCCCACTTTTCGGGATGCCTGCCTCTTCCACTCTTCCCGGTTTGTGTGCTTGGACCTGGGCCCAAGCACCAGCAGCCATGCATAAGGCTCCCAGCGCAGGGTTGGGGCTTCACTGTGGTGGCAGGTTCTGGAAGACTGAGCATGTTACCCCAGCCCCGTGCTGCTCTGCCAAAGGGAGTAGAAAAACCCTAGCCATGAAAAGGGGCTCGTCTGGATATGGCGGGAAAGGATGGTGCTGCGGGGGGCACGCGTTCGAGGGCTGAGGAAGCGCAGTGTTGGGGGGGAGCCAGGGCTGGCGGCAGAGGGTGCAGAGGTGGTGAAAACAGGTCAGGAAGCCTGCGAGGGGGCAGGTTGGCAGGTAGGGAGGGTGCTGAGGTACCCCAGAAGGAGGATGTGTGGCCACTGAGCCCCCAGGAAGCATTCTGTGCCCCCTCATTGCCAACATGTTGTTATTAGGTGCCATCCAGTCGGTGTCTGACTCATAGCGACCCTGCGCACAACAGGCGAAACACTATTGTCACTGCTTCTCTGCTGTTCATAAGGGTTTTCAATGGATGGTTGTTTTTGGGGAGTGGGTTGCCGGGTCTGTCTCCCAAGCCTACAGCACCTGGTATTCCCAGGTGGTCTCCCATCCAAGTACTAACCAGGCCACAGAGCCACCAGGATGTAGCATCTAAGATCTCGGTTGCTCACCAGCTGCTCCCTTCTGAATATGCTGTCACCACTGGGAATCTCTGTCCTCCTGCTTCCCACCTGGGAAAGACAGGCCCCTTGAGCCTCTGCCTGCAGCATGGCTCCCTGGCTCTTTCCCTGTGGTCTGCACCCCAGCCACCCTCACCTCTTTGTTCCTTCTTCATGGGCTACTCAGCGATAGCCCCTCTTTGTCCATCCACCCAACCACCCATCCATCCATCCATTCATCCATTCATTGAGAAAACCATCCCTGAGGGCCTGCTATGTGCTGGGCAACATCTGCCCCACAGATCCTGCAGCTTGGACATAGATGAAGGGCTGGGGCCCAGGAAAGGAGGACTTGATTCTGCCTCCACCCTTTCTAGCACTGGACAAATGACTTTCCCTCTTGGCATCTTAGTTTTCTCATCTGTGTAATGGGGAAGCAATCACTCCCATACCTCACAGAGTTTAGGTTAGCAAATGAGATAATGCCTGCAAAGCTCCGAGGAGGCTGCTCACTCATTGGGGAACAATTAGTGTAATAACAATTAGCGTTATTCCAACAATTGGAGTTGCCATAATAATTACTCAGAGAGAGACACAGGCAGAGAGAAAGAGGTAAACAGAAAACGTGCAGGGGCGCTGGGCACAGTGACTCATGCCTGCAATCCCAGCCACTCCAAAGGCGGAGACAGGAGGATCTTAAATTCAAGGCTGGAGCCAGCCTGAGTAATTTAGTGAAACTCTGTCTCAAGATAAAAAATAAAAAATGGGCTGGGGTTGCAGCTCAGTGGGAAAGCGCTTGCAGAGCATGTGCGAGGGCCTGGATTCAGCCCCCAAGTACTGCCTAAAAAGAAAACAGAGGAGAGGAAAAGAAAGGAGAGGAGAGAAGGCGGAGAGAAAAAGAAAAGGCTTGGATGTCTGCCAAGGAAGGTGCATCGCTTCTGGCCCGTGAATCCAATGAGCTAATAATGCGCAGAACCCTGGCACCTGCGCCTGGCCTGGGCACAAGCTCTGGAAATGTTAGTGATGGCGACGCATGGGGCAAGGGGTGGCTCAGGGCAATGCACGGAAGCTTTCTGGCACTGTGCCTCACCTGGCTCCTCATTCTCCCTGATGCGTGAAAGGTCCCAGCTCCTTGAGGATTTAAATCTGCACCCTGGGAGATCCTGGGGGGGGGAAACTGAGTCAGGAGGGTGAAGGTAAAAGAGGTCCTGGGGAGCTGGGCAGAGAACTACCGGAAATCAAGGAGGGGAGATGGGCGGGGCGCAGTCCCTCACTTCAAGTGGCTCCACCTCCAAGGCAAGGCACAGGGCGGCTCAGAAGCCCCCGCTTGGCTGACCCACTGTCCCCATTTGCCCAAGACCGTCGTGATTTAGCACTGAAAGTCCCACCTTCCCAGGACCCCACGGTCCCAGGCAATCCGGGACAGCTGGCCGCCCTGCCTGCCCTGCATCTAATTGCGACTCCTCTCCCCTAGCCAGCCTGCCAGGTCCCTGGGCCCCCAAGAAGCCACGACTTACCCACTTCTAGAAGGCTTAGGAAGGACGGGTGATTCAGGGCCTGCCACAGCTGGCCAGTGTCTCTGCTGGTCCCCTGTGTTGTGAAGGACGGGAACGGATTCCTGGGCTCTAGGGTACAGGCTTTGCTGGAGCTCTCCAGGGGCCAGCAGATGTGGCGCCTCATTTCCCCTGCATTAATCCCCCGAGCGCCCGCTGCCAAGGGGATTAGTTCTTGGGGTCCAGAGCAGCATAGAAGGGGGGTGGATCCGTCAGGGAGCACTGGATACACCACGTGACCCCAGATGCTTCAAGCAGGGGAGGGAGCAAAGGAACCGTCTCTCGAGGAGTCTCTGTCAAGGCCAGTGTGGAAAAGAGGTGGCAGCTGCCAGGCTGGGACCCACAGGACCCCTGGGCCCTGCCAAACCCCACAGCTCCTCAGGCACCCTCAGGAGCCAGGGCTCCAAGGACCACAATTTAAAGATGAATTGTTCAATATTCAGGTAACCTGGGTTCAAGCCCCAGCTCTGTCACTGCTTTGTGACCCTGGGTAAATCAGATTTTGTTTCTCTGTCTATAAAATGGGGATAATAAATGTACCTAAGTTGGTGTAAGGGTTAAATTGCAATATGTTCGTAAAGCAGACAGCCAGGATCGGGCAGCTGGGATGGGCTTCATGAAAGCTGACTCCATGATGTGACTTGGTTTTGATGCTCTTGTGACAGGCATTAGATCCTCCCCAGTGGACATTCTAGAATTGCACATCTCTTGACATTAGTGGACACAAAAGATAAAATATGTTTGCCTTCTCAGCACTAGTTAAGGCTGCACATTTGGAGACCTTTTGGGAATCCCTGGAGTCGGGCTGGGTGCCGTGGCGCGTGCCTGTAATCCCAGCGATTGGGAGGCAGAGGCAGGAAGATGGTAAGTTTGAGGCCAGAGGCAGACTGCGTAACTTAGAGAGACCAAAGCTCAAGGTAAAAAATGAAAAGGGGGCCATGGGTGCAGCTCAGTGGTAGAGAGCTTACAAAGGACGTGTGAGGCCCTGAGTTCAGCCCCCTAGTACTGCAATTTATTAATTAACTTTTAAAAATCCCTGCAGCCTGGGTCCTCAGAGAGCCCCTGGGCTGCAGACTGGTTGCCATGATGTCTGAGGCGCCCTCAGTGTGGCCAAGGTTGAGAACAACAGCCCCAGGGAGCAGCGCCTCCAACCCAACTGTGTGCAAAGGGCTCCTGAAGATTGCGTTAAACCGAGGGCCCTGAGCCAGTGGGTGGAGGTGGGACCTGACAGTGTCATTTCTGACAAGCTCCCAGGTGAAGCTGATATGGTCCCTGGACCGCACTTTGAGGAGCAAGGCTCCCCTGCAACTGAGGGTCACTTCAGCCCCCACATCATTATCTGAGTAGGGCCTCGCAGCCACCCCGTGGTTGGCTAGGCCCTGGGTTCTTATCTCCTGCTGCTGATGCAGGGTTGGGTAGGTGCATGGGTACAGGCAAACATTCTGGAGCGATTTAATCCAAACTTCACATTGTGTGGCTGGCAAACTGGGCTCAGAGACGGGGCATGACTTGCCAAGGTCACATGGACAGTTCAGTGACAGCCACAGAGCTGGGAACTGGCTCTTTTTTTGCTGTACCTGGCTGCTTGGTGTCTTGTCACTGCGGCTTGCAGCAGGCTAGGCAGCCTGCCGTGGAGCTCAGACTTGACAACGTGCCAGATATGGAGCTTGGCGCTCTGCCTTATATATCTTGCTCCACACGGCAATCCCCAAAGCAGGTTCTATGCTGCCCCATTTTACACCTGAGGAGGCTGATGCCCAGAGGAGGGAATTCTCTAGGAAGTGGCAGGACTGGGTTTGGGACCCAGGACCTTTGTCTCCATCAGACAGGGACCAGTTTTCTGGAAGACTGTTTTCCACGGGTGGGGGAAAGGGTCAGTTTCAAGGCGATTCAAGGGCATTGCCTTTATTGTGTACGTACACATGAAGCTTCCCCTGCTTGCCCACCGATCACACCAGGATAGGTAACAGTTTACAGCCAGGGCGATTGGGGACCCTTGCTCTAGAGCGAGGACCTCATCTCAAAGCTAGCGCCGAATATCTGAGTCAGTGAATCCACCTGGGAACCGACAGGCATCACCCTCTGGATACCCCCAGCTGCTCTGGGAACTCCTCCTCTGTGCTCATCCCTGCTCCAGCTGCAGCCGTTCCCACCTGGGACACCTCAGGTTTTCCAGAAATTAGCCGCATCAACCTTCACAGCATGTCATACAGCAAGGTGGCCACAAGGGGGCACAAGATGCACACGTAAAATCTGGAGCCCAGCTTGCACCATTGAAGGATAGTTTATACCGGAGGGCTGCTCCTCTGCCAGGCCCAGAGGCTTTCCACCCATGAATCAAGATCATCTCCCAGGGCAGCACCGGGTGGAAGGAGGGATGATTCATCCTCTCCGGATGAGACCACATCCTCATACTTTGCATAAGCTTTCATGGCTGCCTCCTGCCGTATGGAAAAACCCAAGATCCTTGACTGCAAAGCATAAATCCTATCCACTGGAGGGAACTTTGAGGCCCAGATCCACTACTTATTACCTTTTGATTGGATTTCTTGGCTTTTCTTGGGCCTCAGCATGCTCATCTGTAACACGGCTTAGTGAAGAACCCACCTCTTTGGCACGGGAGCAAGGATTACATGAGAGAATACGGCCAAAGCACACTGTTCAGCAGCCACATACAGCCAGCACCCAACAAATGTCAGTCACTCTTACTGTCGTAAGACTCATCTCCATCTCATGGACCTCTCCTGCCAGGGAGGAGATGATGGTCCCCACCCTTAGCAGGCTGAGACTGTTAAGAAAAAAGAAAGTGACTGGAAAGATACCAAAACAGATTAAACTTTGAGAAGGAAAATGTCTTCAGCAAACACTATGTGAAAATACTTAGTGTTTTCCCCAGTCAGACTCTGATTGATTCACTGATTCATCCATTCATGTACTCACCCACAGAGGTGCTGCACAGGCATTTCCTGTGTACTAGCCATTCACCACGTCTTCCGCCTGCGTCTGCCTGCAGCTGTACCACTGTGGTATCCGATCCCATCAGATATTGGAAGCTAAGCTGGGCTGGGCCTGGTTAGTACTTGGATGGGAGACCACCTGGGAACACCAACTGCTATAGGCTTGGGAGAAGGACCTGGCAACCCACTCCCCAAAACCAGCCATTGAAGAACATATGAATAGCAGAGAAGCAGTAACAATACTGTTTCACCTGTTGTACGTAGGGTCTCTGTAAGTCAGACACTGATTTGACAGCACCTAACAATAACAACAGCACCTGGGTCTGGGTGAGGACACAGTGGCCAAGCGTACATAGTGACAGATGCTCATTGTCAATATGTACTGATCATCTACTCGGTGTGGGGCACTGTTTTGGGAACTACAAAAGTACCAGTGAACAACACAGACAACAATGCCCAGCCTCAAAAAGCTGATCTTCCAGCAGAGACATGCCACGGAAAAGTACATAGAGTCAAGTGAGAGGCGTAGGTGATAGTGAGAAATTGGTCAGCCTGGGCCTCATTGAGAGGCACCTCACCTACAGGAAGTGAGAGAGTCAGCAGTGTGGACAGAAGAGCAAGGGTATTCATGGTGGGGAGCCACTGATGCCAAGGCCTTAGGACAAGAGTGCCACCTTGCACATTAAAGGAAAAGCATGAAGACAGTGGCTGGTACAGACTAAGCAAGGGGCAGACTAGAGTCAAGGTCAGGGAATCATGGGTCAGGGAGGTCATGTAGAACCTTCTAGGACCAGAAGAACCTTGGTTCTTCCTCGGGGTGACATGAGAGTTTGGAGAAGAGGAGAAACATGATCTGACTCATCTTTTCAAAGGAGTACTGCATTAGTCCATTTTCTGTTACTGTAACAAAATACCTGAGGCTGGGCACTTTAAAAAGAAAAGAGGATTATTTAGCTCACAATTTTGGAACTCAAAAGTCCAAACAGCATGGTCCTGGCTCTGGAGAGGCCCCCCTCACTGTGTCAAATCACAGTGCACACCATCACCGAGGGGATCCCTGTGAGAGGGAGAGGCCACATGGTGCAATAGGAAGCCAGAGAGATAGGAGGGGCCAGACTTGCTCTTTTATACAAACCATCCCTAAAGAGCTCATTGAGGCCCCACAGAACTACATTGATTCCTCAGAGGGCAGCACCCTCAATGACCCAATCACTTTGCACTGAGCTCCACCCCTTAAAGTTTCCACTGCTGCCCAACATTGCCATACTGGAGACGAAGCTTCCGACCCATGAAGCTTTGGAGAACACCCTTCAACCAGATTGGGGTTCTGTGTTGAGAACTGACTAGAGGACAGTAGTAGAGAGATGTCCAGTTGGTCCAGAGACTGCCATGCTCATTCAGGTGAGAGAGGGTGGCAGCTTGGACAAGCAAGAGAGTTAGTGAGCATGTGTAGGGTTCTGGATGTCATTCAAAGGTATAGTTCATGGGATTTGCCCATAATTGGAGTTGAACATGAGAGAGCAAAGTGGGGAATCGCTACGGGGTTAATGGAAGGAGGTGGTGGATGTTTCCTGCAAGTGAAGAGAGGCTGTGTGCGGGAAGTGGGAAGACAGGGAGCGGGGAGAGCTCAGGGCTGGCTGTGTTTGTGTTGAGTCCTCCGAGCACAAGTGTGGAAGTTGGCAGCTGGTCATCTAAATCTGGAACTGAGAGGTGTGTGTGGAAGATACACTTTGGAAAATCACTGGCATGTGACAGCAGAGGATATTTAGAGCTATCACCAAGGGAGTGCGAGGGAGAAAAGAGGGAATCTGAGGACCAAGCCCAGAGTCCAGGAGGTGCGAGTCCTGGGTGGAGGCAAACATCACAAAGTCATGCAGCCTACATGCAAAACGGCCTTGACTGGGGACATTCATAAGCAGAGGTCAGAGCCAACTGAGGCATCGTGTTGTCCAACCTTTCACCATCGTACGGAGAATGATCCGGGGGACCAGGGCATAGCTGGACACCATAGAGAATGCTCCCAAAGATCCTCCTGCCCCCACCCTGCTACCAGGCTCTTTTACAGGCAAGGGTGCGGTCCACCTTGCAGGTTCAGGTTGTGAGCTCAGGCATCAAGGCACCTGCCAGTAGTGCTGGAGGCTGTGGAGCCCCTGTGGGATGCAGAGACCAGCTGGTGGGTGGTTTCTGCCTTGGGGAAGGCACCTCCTTCTAGAGACCACCAAGAATCTCATTGCTGGGAAGCTGGAAGGAGCCCCCCAGGTCTTTCCCCACAATGCAAGTTGTTTTCCCAGTTCCATTCCCTAACTTGAGGGGCTCATCAGACATAAGCTAGCCTAACAGTAGTAGCAATCAGTAGAGCTTATAACGGGGTTGCCAGTGGCTGTCAGAAAGCTGGAGGACACTGCAGAATGAGGGAGACCTGATGGAGCAGATGAAAGCTGCAGCCTATGCCTGAGCTTGTGGGATGCACACCTCCTGGTCGGGCCCAGATGTTCAGATGGGCAGCGCCACCGCACACACAGATATCTAAACACAAGTCACTCAGGACCCTTGAGTGAGGGGTGCAGACGCCTGCAGCCCTTGGGAACACCAGCAGAGTCAGGAGAAAGGAAAAAGCCTTGGGTGCTTTTGCTTATGGGGACAAACAGCTCTTTATTGCCTCTCAGCCCTGATAAGAGCAGAGAGAAACTCAAACAAATGCACTCCTATAACAAATGTTAGCAGCTCTTATACTGCCTCAAGGGCAGATGCTCCCATGTTGCTGGTTGAATCAAGAGAGAGTCCTTTCCTTGCCAGTCATCCGTAGCAGAGAGAGAGTTGTTGTCATCTTGCTGGTTGATGAGAGACAGAGAGAGAGAGAGAGAGAGAGAGAGAGAGAGAGAGAGAGAGAGTTCTTGTCTAGTTGGCAGTCTGGGAAAAGAGAGAGAGAGAGAGCAAGCGAGCAAACATGAGCATTCTTGCTTCGTTGGTGGTCAGATGGAGAGGGAGAGAGAGAGAAAGAGAGAGAGAGAGAGAGAGAGAGAGAGCGAGAGCGAGAGCTGCTGTAATGCAGCTCCTTATATACCTTGACCCGAATGGCCTGAGCCAATCAGCTTTGAGTCCAATTGTCCAATCAGGTTCGGGGGATTTATGAAAGGTTTCGTACAAATGTCCAACCAAGTTACTTTCATTTTCCCTAGATTTCTAATTTACAAACCAGATCTTCAAAAGCCGTTTTCCCAGTTTGGGGGTTTTTGCCAATTTCCTTCCAATTTCTTCCTACGTGAGCTCTCTGCCCTTGGAGCACATATCAGTTCTGAGGAAGGGACCAAGTGCAGCTGAAGTAGCCTGGAGGCCCCAGGCTCCTCTGGTCGCTACCCAGGCTTCCTGACTTGACTGAAGGTGGCATCCCAGAAGCAGCAGGGAACACTGGCCAGTGTGTCCACTCTGTTGGCTAGCCAGTGAACAGTCCCAGGCTGTGTGGTTATGTAGCGTGACCTGAGCTGAGAATTCATAATAACCATCCTGGCAGTGAGAACCCTGGCTCTCTCCATGATCACCTCCTCCAGGTGGCTAAGCAGTTGTGGATCATGGCTTCTACCTGTCTACTGGAGGAAAAGGGGCATAAATGGTCACCCACGTACCAAATATTCAAGAATGACTTGCCAGTGGCATCAGAAGCTGGCCCTGCGAGCATTGCTGTGCCCAGAGGTCTTGGGTTTTCATGAAGGCTCACATGCAGGTGGCACTTTATCTCGGTGAGGAAATGCCTGGGCTGGGGTTTAGCTTAGTTGGTAGAGCACTGCTCCACACTTTCTGAGGACTTGGGCTCAATCCCCAGCACTGCAAAGAAAGGAGAAGGATGTGGCAATCCACTCCCTAAGCAATCCCGAAATAATCAGCCATTGAAAACCCTATGAAGATCACTATGAGTCAGACCCGACTCAACACCACCTAACAACAACAGCAAAAAACAAGGAAAAACCCACATACAGAGCACAAAATAAGTCCTGGAGGTACAAAGAGCACTGCTCAGCCCTCTGCAAGTCTGCCTCAACACCACCCATACAGAGCACAAGAAATGTTTATGACTGTGGCCAGCTAGGAGCAATGCCTTGCCATGGTGAGAAATTAAGACACCCATAAGGTCTCCCGTAGCGGGTGCAGTGGGTGGGTGCTGGTGATGTATTGAGTCCCGTGATAGGTGTGTGGACTGGGCCCTGGCCGAGGCAGCCGCTACGAGCTGCTCAGCATTGCTTGGCCAAATGTGGAAGAGGGGCAGGAGGTGTTTGCCTCCCCTGGATCCATTTCCTGAGGCTGCTTGTAGATGTTCTTGCAGCATCAGCTGGGGTTTTTCATGCCCCTGGATTGGCTGATCTGTGCCTGTTCCAGAGCATTGGCCCTCATGGGAACCCAAGAGCCAGCACACTGCCCTCAAAGACAACCTCTGTAGATGTAGGCAGTGGCTGCAGGACAGAGGAGAACTCTTACACAGGCATAGTGCCCACAGCCATGGCCCCCACATGCAGAGGAGATGGACAGTAGCAATGGGACTTCTCCCACAGAGGGCAGTGTCAGAGCTGCCTGCCCAAGGTGTACGTCCATCGAGTGGTCTATCGAAAAGGACCCAAAGTCACATCCAACCAGTTGTCCTCAACTGGGGCGATGTGAACTTGCCAGCCAGTGCTCAAAGTCAACGTGGGCTCAAAGAGAGGGATGAGGTGGGGCTCAAAGGTCCTGACCCATCAGGTGGCCTCTTCCCCCTTCTGGGTGCTGCAGAGAAAGAGTGGCTGACACAGTTGCTCCTCAGACTTGATTGTACCTGCTGCCTATAGGTGGTGAGGGAGAGCGGAAGAGCAAGTGAAGTCCAAGTTGATTGGGCCACAGCTGCAGTGTCCCTTGTCCGGTTGTGCCATATCAGGAAATCTTAGCCCCCAACCCAGACGATCATCAGAGCCTTAAGAATCTGGGTGCTGTCTCCTTGGCAGATGAGAGCAACCACCCAGATGTGTAAATCATGTCCATGCTGGTCAGAATCTACCGTGACCAAGACCAACAGTACACTGACTCACCATGGCCACAGGTCATTGTACTCAGCCCGCCTTGAGCCACAGGCCAGCACTGCTGTATACTAATTCACACTCCGTGAGCACCAGAATCTTCTCACAAGTCAAACTGAGCCTATTGGGCCACCTCAGACCTGCATGGGGTTTCGCTGTCCAGGCAGGTCCAGGCATGGGACTAGTGTACCAAAGAGAATGTGCTGCCCACCACATCTGGATTAGTTTTTTAAATCCCAGTTTCTCTCTGCAATGTGCAGTGCCTTGCTGTGCCTCATAGTTGCTGTTTTGTTTCCATAGTTACCATATAGCTGTTCTCTTGATATTCCAGTTCTGGGTGACTTAATGGCCTGGCCACTCAGCAAGACCATTAACAGTAACCTGTGACACTGTGCAAAAAGGACTTTTTACAGAGGGTTTTTACAGAGGTACAAGGAACCCACAAGGATGGTAGAGTACTCAGGGCTGGTAACAGTAGGGAAGCTACCGCCCCTGGGCCCAGAGGGAACTTGGGAGGAATCATGTTGAGATCACTCCTTGGGATCCGTCCAGCCCAAAACTAGCCCCAGGTGAGCCTCCAGGAGGGAGCTGGGGAAATCAGTGCTTCAGCGCACTCCTCCCTTCCAGTCTTCTTGCAGAGATCCTCGCTGGCCAAACCCAGCTGGAAGCCACCGGACAAGGGAACTTGATGATGCCATCCATATAGGTTGAGTCCCAGGGAGAAAATTTGGGAAAGAGAGTGGGCCTGGTGGGGCAAGAAGAAGATACCTGATACACATAGTGGTTTTAAGTAGGAAGGCCAAGGGTGTCTTCACTAAGGAATGTTTTGCACAAAGATCTGAAAAGGTGCAGAAACTCACCTGCTTTGGTCCAAATGCATTTCCCAAAAGTCATGTATTGCAAACTCAGTCTCCATGGCAACAGTATTTGGAGGAGTGGCCTCTGGGGAGGTGTTCAGGTCATGAGGGCACCACTCTCATGAATGGATTTATGGCATTGCCAAAGGACATAACAGAGGCAGCTCTTTCCCTTTTGCCCTTCAGCTTTTTATCTTGTAAGGACACAGTATTCCTCCACTCCATAGGGTATAGAATTAAAGGTGCCATCTTGGAAGCAGAGACCAGATCCTCACCATACAATGAATTTTCTGGCACTTTGATGATGAACTTGCTAGCCTCCAGAACTCTGAGAAATACACTTGTGTTCTTTATGAATTACCTGGTCTCAGGTATTTCCTTATAGTAACATTGTCATTGTTTGAATATAAAATGTCCCCCAAAATTCATGTGCTTTGACACTTGGTCCTCAACTGGTACCACCATTTGTGGAAATCATGGAACTTTGGGAGGTGGGACTCAGCTTTGTGGAAGTGATCACTGGGGTGGGCCCTTGGAGGTTTTATCCTGGAGCTGCATTTCTGGTAAAATTTCTTTTCTCCTGCCCTGAGATGCCGTGAGGTCATCTGCTATAGGCCCTGCTTCCTGCTACCACCTACCCGTCTGCCCTGCGACCATTGTGGATTAATCCTCTGACTGTGAGCTTCTGATAAATCTCTCCCCTTATATGTTTATTTGGGTTGGCTTTTCTGCTATAGTAACAACAGCTAACTAATACAAAAAATTGGTACCAGAAAGTGGGGTCATTGCTGTGCCGAAACCTAACTATTTTGTTTTTATGCCTTTAGAGCTTGTTTGAGGGAGGAGTTTGGAAGAGTTTAGAGATGCAGGCAAGAGAAGCCCTGGAGGACTTGAGGGGCAGTTCTCATGAGAGTAAGGAAGACCAAAATGCCACTGGGATAGAAATGCAGATGAGGTTTACAGGGCTTTAGGGAAAAATGAGTAGACTATTAGACATTAGATTAGGGGCATTCTGAATTATATTTTAGCAAAGAGACTCTGTGTGGTCTGCCCATGTCCTAAAGATTTGAGTAAGGCTGAATTTTAAATTAATGGACTAATTAACTTGGCAAAGGAAGTATCAAAGAGACCCAATATTCAGGCCATATGTTAGTTTCTGCTTGCTGCATTCAGCCAGATATATAATGAGAAAATAGAGCAAAAGTCACAGCAGGAAGATATGGAAAATGTGCAGTTTAAAGGGGCAACAACAAAAAAATATGGCAGTGAGGGCTTTATAAAAAAAAAAAAAAAAGTTACTGCAAACAGGACCTATTTGAGCAAGGAGAGGAGCCAAGGTAAAGAAAAGCCTCGCACTTTACACTAGGACAGTAAGGATCACCTTGGGGCAAAGGAGGAATTGGCCAGACCACTCCCATTTAAGGGTCCTGTGAAAGTGTAAACCTGAAAATTCATTTCAAAAGGGAGTGTCTGAAAATCTGTCTCCCAAGAGGCTGCCCAGGGAAATGTTTTCTTCTCAGCCTGGGCATTCAGAGGCCGCTGATGCATCTGTGGTTTGAAAGGGGGAAGCTACCCCTCAAGGTAATAGCAAACCTTGGGGACGTCCACATGGTGCTGGTTTTGCAGGCATACAGAATGCAAGATCTAAGGGGTTATGGAGCTGCCACTGAGGTTCCAGAAGATACCCTGCATGGCCAGGCAACATGTCCCAGGTTCCAGTGCCCTGTGGAGAGCCCCTGAAAGGCTGAGGCATGAAGCTTTGCAGGTGAGGTCTAAGTATCTATGGAGACCCCAGGATGTTGGAAATGCCAGCAGTGTGAAGCATCTGCTGAGGGAAACCTGCCAGTAAGAAATGAAGCCATCCTGTGAGAGCCATGGGTACTGCAAATGACAGAGCCAGAGGGACAGAGCTGCCCAAGCCTGGTCAAGCTTAGATGATGCCCAGTGCCAGATGATGTCATGTGTGCCAGATGCCAGGCTTCAACTGGCAATTTTTGCTTGTCCAGTGGGCTATTGGTCCTGCCACAGACCCATCTTTCCTTTCTGTGCCCCCATTCCTCCCTTTTGGAATGGGAATGTTTACTCTGTGCCATTTTATGTTGGAAGTATGGAACCTGTTTTTGGTTTTGCAGGGACCCCCAGCTAAGTTTGCCTTGAGACTCAGTAGAGACTTTGGACTTGGACTTTTAAGCACAATGGGACTGTTAAGACTTTAGGGATTCTGAAAGTTGGACTGAATACATTTTGTATCATGAGATGGTCATGGACCTTTGGGGCCCAGGCCATGGTTTGAATGTCAAATCTCCCCCCAAAGGTCATGTCCTTTAACGTTTGGTGCCCAGCTGGTGGCACTGTTTGTGGAGCTCCTGGAACCTTGAGAGAAGGGACTTAGCTTTGTGGAAGTGGTCATTAGGGGCAGGCCTTTGGAGCTTTTATCCCAGACCTGTGTTTCTGATAAACTTTCTTTTTCTCCTACCCCGCAATGCAGTGGGCCCTGTTGCCTGCTGCTGCTTTGCTGCCTGTCCTGCCACCATGATGGACTGATCCTCTAACTGTGAGGTTCCAATAAATCTCACCCCCTATAAGGTTGTTTGGGTCGGCTTTTCTGCTATAGCAATGACAGCTGACTAATACAAGCATGAAATGGACTAAGATAGAAATGGGTACCGGAAGAATGGGCTGTTGTATAAGCAACACCCGAGAATGTGGAGCTGAGTGAAGGGCAGAGGCTGGGATGGCTTTGAAGTCCATGCAGAGTAGAGCATTAAGGACGATTCTAGTGAGGGTGCAGGAGAGGAGGGCTGCAGGCTCATTCTTCCCAGAGATTAGTTAAGTGGTCAGGACAGTGAGGACCATTCTGATGAGGTCTCAGATGGAAACGAGCAACAACTTATTGGAACCCAGAGGAAAGACCATCTTAGAATGTGGCAAAGAACTGAGTGAATTGTGTCTCTGTGTTAAGATTTTATGGAAAACAGAATTTAAGAGTGATGAACTGGAATATTTAGCAGAAGTCTTTAAGCAGCAAAGTGTTCAGGTGGCTACATGGCTTCTCTTCCTTATAGTAAAATGTAAGAAGAACAAAATGATTTAAAGAAGAAAATGGTTTGTAATTAAAAGGGAAATAGAACATGAAGATTTGGAAAATCTTCAGCCTAGCTAAGGATAAAAAGGTGTATCTGTGAAGCGAACCAAAGGTGTGGCCAAGCAACTGTTTGATGAAGAGAGTTGTGTGAATAGAAGGAAGCTGGCTTCTTTATAAATTACCCAGGGTTAGGTATTTTGTTACAGCAGCGTGAAGAGACTAAGACACCAAAAAATCCTATTAACTCTATGTCTTACTCTCCCTGTTTTACAGTTGAGGAAACTGAGAAACATAAACCCAGGCAGTTTAGCTCTGGAGATCTTGCTGCTAAATGCAATAGGGTATAGAAGAATCATCCAAAAATGAGAGAGCAGAGAAAATGTCAGAGCGTTTGATCAACAATCAAATGTTATTGATTGAGCATTGGCTGTATCCTGATCCCTGTGTTGAGTGCTGTGGGGGGAATGCAGGTGAACAGGCTGCTATGTTTGTCCTCAAGGAGACTATCATGGAAGGTGGGAAGGAAGCAAAGTGGATTGTGACACATTCTACTACAGACATTCTACTACAGACAAAATGCTCAAGAGCACTAAAGAAGGAGATTTATACAGCTATGTTCAGGGACGCTTTCTGGAGGCGGTAGCTTTGGAAGAAATGAGGAACCATAAGAAATGGGAAAATAAAGGATTCTAGGAAAGAAACCATGAGCAAAGACATGGATGCCTCTGGGGGATGGCCAATCATCTGGTTTGGTTAGAATGTTTGAGATTTGTGCTGAGAAATGATTTTAGGGGGACAAAAATGTGATATTAGGTCATGATGTTGTAATGACTTCCTTCTTAATTCTCTTTATGTAGAAGTCTGTTTGGTGCCAGCCTATCTCTCAAATGCTTAACACTTGTGAATCTCATTGCTTTTAACCTGAAATTCATAGACTCTGATCTTTCAGTGCACAGCCAAGCTCTGCTTGGAACTTAATAGGGTTTTGTTTCCATTGTCTTTATTTTTATAATTATGTCCTATTTAAGCCAACAATACCTCTTAAATTTATATGGAAATTGTTATTTTATTTGTTTTCCTTTACAGATAAATTTATTTAAGAAAAAGTAGTTAAAAACCAGGCTTGGTGGCCCATGCTTGGAATCCCAGAATTTGAGACACTGAAGAAGGAAGATCAATGTGAGTTCAAGGCCAGCCGGGGCCACCCAGTGACACCCTGTTTTAAAGCAACAAAAACAAAGAAAAAAGAAAAAGAAAAGAAAAAAAGAAAAAAGAAAAAAATTGCCTTAAAGGAACAATACTGAGTTACCCATTCAGATGGCTCAGACTACGGCAAAAACCACAATGATGGCACACAAATGACTGGTGTTTAGGATCCTCTGACAAAGAATTTAAGATGTGTGTGGAGGAGTAGTGGAGAGGAAGAAAGGCTGGAAAGGGGTCAGGTCCTGGAGGGATTGAACACCATGGAAAAGAGTGAGGGTTTTGTTCTGTCCAACATGGTGGCAAGACATTGGCTCAGGAGCAGTCAAACAACATGATCAGAGCTTTACTTGGCAAGGCTTGCTCTGAGTGCAAGGAAAGAGGAAGGACTGCTGTAGAAGTTGGGAGACTCCAGGGGAACAGGGATGGAGCCCTGGATCAGGGTAGAGGGGGCCCAACTGGAAGAAGAGAAGAGTGGACTCCATTGTCCTATCAGGTTGTGTTATTTGACCTGATATGCACAGGTGTATTATCAGGAGATAATCTTTCAGCCTCTAATCTTCCTGGGGCTGGGATTTAGCTCAGTTGGTAGAGTGCTGCGCTGCAGTCTCTGAGGTCCCGAGTTCAATTCCCAGCACCGCAAAAACAGGAGAAGGGCCTGGCAATCTACTCCCAAGGCAATCCTGAAACAATCAGCCATTGAAAACCCTATGAGGGTCGCTATGAGTCGGATACCGACTCGACTACACCTAACAACAACAATCTTCCTGGCTCCTAGGTACCTCTCCAGTGTGATATACTAAGGAGGTTCCATAGCCTCTTGCCAAGTTTTACCAAGTGTTGTGGTTTCAATATGGTGTGTCTCCAAAGGTTCTTATGCTGGGACCTGGGTCCCCTATGTAATGGTACTAAGAGGTTGTGGAACCACTACGAGGTAGGGCCTAGTGAGACATGACTAGGTCATTGGTGATAACACCCTGGGATGGGGGATTGGGTTGGTTTTCTTGTGATTGGATTGATTACCTCAAGGGAGGGTGGTTATAGAGCAAATTTGGCTTTCTTAGCTCTTAGTTACTCTCTCACCACGTGATCTTTCTCTTTTTCTCTCTTCCTCTCTCTCTCTCTCTCTCTCTCTCTCTCTCTCTCCCCACCCCCCGCCACCCCTACCACATGCCCTACTCCCATTTTATGATGCTATCCACTATGAGGCCTTCTCAAGAAGCCAATGTTAGCACTGTGTTCTTGGATTTCCAGGACAGTGAATGAAATAAATTTTTTTTAAAATAAAGTGTTCAGTCTTGGGTATTTTGTTATAGCAATCCCCCCCCAAAAAAAAAAGAAAGAAAGAAAGAAAGAAAGAAAGAAAGAAAGAAAGACAGACTAATACATTGAGTCAAGATAACATCAGCAGAGGCTAGCCCACCTCCATCTCATTCAGTGGGGGAATTCAAAGTACAATCAGAGATGGTGAAGAGAATTGAGTCATGCCTCCTGCTGCTGTGTTTCCTCCTGGAGAAATTCCGATATCTGCTGGATCGCCTGTGCTGATTTATTTTATTCCATATGATGAGCATCTGATTTTCCAAAACCTGCAGCTTCATTTCACTGAGCAACAGCCGTTGGAGGACCTTGTCCTGGAGGGCAAAGCAGGCGTGCATCTTCTCAATCTCCTTCTTGTTCATGGCTTTGTTGTCATTGGCGTCAGCTTCAGGAGCATTTGATTCCTCTGCCTTCTCCCAAGTTCCCCACCACCCGGAAAAGGGAAAAGTTGGTTAACAATGCTTAACAATGGTAGTCCCTTTCTCCATGAAACACACACACACTCACACACACACACACACACACACACACACCCCCAGTGTAGAGTCTCAGTATTTAGTCCAGACGAGCCTCAAACGTGTTTCTCCTGCCTCAGCCCCCCACATGCTGGGATTACAGGAATATGTGACCATGCTCAGCTCCATGCCATTTTCTTAATTCTGACACCCTCCTGCAAGGGGAGCATCTTTGTCACAATTTGTGGGTGAGAGAATTGGGGTCCAGGAAGGGAAGGTCACTTTTTCATCACCATATGACCCCCAGACTCCTAAAACCCATGTTTGTCTTTGGTTCATAAGAATAATCTACCAGTCACAGAAGACTGAAAGCCATAAGCCTAATCATATCTGTCTCCCGAATCTTCATTTTTCCAGAGAGTGCACCTGTCTGAGCACTTTGTGAGGCCCAGTAAAATCACAAGCTGTAAAGTCTCTGTGGTTTCATGACATGACATGCTTGGATCTCTGTAATCCTTATTAATCTTCATCTGCTCCCTTACCCCAGTTAGTAATACCACTTTATTTTTCCTTTTGAATTCAGCTACAAACTATTATTCATTAAAGACATTTTAAAACTAAATGTTTCAGCTGTGCAAAAGATGTTTACATCACAACAAATTCCCATGTTCCCACACCAGCTTAAGAAATAAAATACAATTGAAGTCCTCTGCAAGCCCCTAACCATAGTTTCTCTTTCCACCCGAACATCATCTCCTCAATTGTAATCTTGAACCTGGTATTTATTTTCTCCATGCTTTTTTAAATGGGAGGCCATTTTTTCCTCCCTGGATGACATTTAGCCATGTCTGGAGACGTTTTTGGTTATCACAAATACGATAGGGGTTGATATTGGCATCTCCTAGGTAGAGGCCAGGGATTTTGCTAAACTTCTAACCATACATGCAGGATGATCCACTCAACAAGGAATTATCCTGCCCAGAGCATGAACAGTACTGACACTGAGATATTGTTCTTCAAAATACTTTCACTACAGCTAGGCATTGCAGCACACATCTATAATTCCAGGGACTCAAGAGGCTGGGGCAGGAGGATCGCAAGTTCAAGGCCAGAGGCAGCCTGAGCTACTTAGAGAGACCCTGACTTATTATTTAAAAAGTAAGAAAAAGGGTTTAGGGGTGCAGCTCAGTGGTAGAGCACTTGTCTAGAATCCACAAGGACCTGGGTTCAATGCCCTAGTACTGAAAAAAATATATATAGAAGAAATACTTTATACATATGCAACCATGAACAATACAGAGTGGTGTTTTGCATGTTTTAAAACATTATGTAAAAGATATCTGCTTTAATTTGGATCTTGAATGCCTCCCAAAGGCCCAAGAGTTGAATTAAAGCCTTGTCTCCAGCCCATGGTGCTATTAGGAGATGGCAGAACCACTAAGAGGTGGGGCTGGTGGGAAGTCTTCAGGTCACTGAGGTATACCTTCAAGGGCAATTGTGGGCCCCCATTTTTTTTAGTTCTTTTTCACTTCCTGCCCATGAGGTGAGCAGTTTTACTCCTCTATTCACTTCCCCCACCACGTGCTACTCTCCAACTGGAGGCCCAGTCATAGACTGGAACCTGTAAAACTGTGGGCCCAAATAAATCTTTATTCTTTGTAAGTTGGCTTTGTTGTTGTTAGGTAGCATCGAGTATTGTCAGTGCTTCTCTGCTGTTCATAGAGTTTTCAACGGCAGATTGATTTTTGGGAGTGGGTTGCTGGGTCCGTCTCCCAGGCCTACAGCATCTAGTGTTCCCGGGCAGTCTCCCATCCAAGTACTAACCAGGCCTGACCCTGCTTAGCTTCAGAGATCTGAAGGGATTGGATGCCACAGGGCTATGGCTACAGGCCATAAATTGGCTAGGGTTTAGATTAGTTGGTACAGTCCTTGCTCTGTGTGCTCTGAGGCCCTGGGTTCAATCCCCAGACCTGCAGAAAATGGGAGAAGAACCTGCCAGCCCACTCCTGAAACAATCAGCCATCAAAAACCCTATGAGCAGCAGAGAAGCACTGATGTAGTGCCAGGCATGGCCCCGTGTCAGGGAGTGTTTTGTTCTGTTGTATATAGGGTCACTGAGTTGTACCTGACTCAATGGCACCTAACAACAACATCTATGTTGATATATGTAATTCTAATTCACCCACTTGAATTTTTTTCCACTTGAAGTAGTTAATACTGTTGCAGATGCATGTTGACTTCAAACGTGAAGTAGGAGAGTCTGGGATGTTCCCTACCTTACAACTGAGGCAACTGAGCCCTTGTGGAAGGAAGTGATTTGTCTGCCATCACCCAAGAGGAAGCCACAGAGCAGGGACTTAGATCAGAGTCCCATATTCCTCAGCTTTGTCCCATTAGCCGGATACCACCTCTGCCCCACATTCCCCAGGCAAGGTGTGACTATCCCCCATCCCTCAGCTGAAGCTGAGCCCTCTCTTGCTCACCTGCTGGGGTTCTGGGGAGGCGGGCTTGATTTCATTCTTGACCATCCAGTTGCTAAGCAACAGCAGAAGGAATAGAAACCCAAACAAGGCTGGCTTAAAACCTATCAGCCAAGCCACAACTGCTCCTATAGTGCCGGAGGAAGCAAGTACCCCATGGAGACTCCTGAAAAGAAATATTAGTTCCCCCAACATTATGACATGCTGGCCCACAGCCCCCAGGACCCTGCCCCAGTCCCCTCCATGACAGGAGTCTGGGCCAACTGCTCTCCTGAGTCATAACCAGCTCCCTCCCCCCACCCAGCTGCCGTGTAACAATATTAACTACCCCTGTGTCTCAAGTGCCCACTGTGGGCCAGACTCTTTGACAGGTAGTTTGCAACCATCATCTCGGGTGAAATAGGCCTTATCATCTGTCACTCATTTGTCAGTACTCTGGGCCTAGCTGCTAGGAGTAAAATGGCATCTATACTCATTGTTGGGGAGGCTGCAAAAAAAGGTTACCCAAAACTTGGAAATAAGGCAAAAAGATTATTGTGTGCACTCTGACAGCCACACTAGAATATTGCCTAGCACACCTACCTATTAGTCACCTGAGGCTTTAGGGAAAGGTAGATTTGCTTGATTTAGTATTTACTATTGATTAGGGGCCCTACTTTGTAAAGTTAGATGTTAACTTTATTAAACTTCATTTTAGCATTTCAACTTTAATTAATTAATTAATTAATGGTGCCAGGGTGCTGAATCCAGGGCCTTGCACATACTGTGCAAGTGTTACCTACCTCTAGGCTGCACCCGCAGCCCTTTTTAAAATAGTTTATCTTGAGACAGGGGCTCACTAAGTTACGTGGGCTGCCACTGTCCTTGAACTTGTGATCCTCTTACCTCCACCTCCCAAGTCATTGGGATTACAAGTATGCGCCACTGTGCCTGGGTAGATGGTAACTTTTTAAAGATGGGTAAGTTGCTCTAGCAATTTCATTTCTGGATATACACAAAAGAATCGGAAGCAAGGTTTTTAAGAGATATTTGTACAACCATGTTCACAGCAGCCAAAAGGTGGAGTGACCAATGTGTCCATTGACAGATGAATGGGTTAATAAAATGTGAACAATACATTCCATGGAATATTGTTGTTTGACTCATAGCTACCCTACATGTAACAGGTGAAACACTATTGTCAGTGCTTCTCTGCTATTCATAGGGTTTTCAATGGCGGATTGATTTTTTGGTGGGGAATGGGTTGCTGGGTCAGTCTCCCAAGCCTACAGCACCTGGTGTTCCCAGGTGGTCTCCCATCCAAGTACTAGCCAGGCCCAAACCTGCTTAGCTTCTGAGATCTTACTGGATCGGATGCCACAGGGCTATGGCTGCAGGCCATGGAATATTACTCAACCTCAAAAAGGAAAAGAATCATAACATGTTGAACCTTAAAGATACTATTCTAAGTGAAAGTGTCTCCCAAAGATCATTCCATACCCAAGAGCTCGTATGAGAAATTTTAATACACAGAAGAACAGAATGGCTGCCTCTGGAAGTGAGAACAGCAGCAAGGTACAGCAAGATGGCTCCTTATATGGGGTTAGAGTGGAATTTTCCAGTTGAGGCGGACTTTAGGGGAGTGGTTCTGGGGGGCCACAAACACAGCCACCCCTGAAAGTGCCATTTTTAAATCAGATTATGTCCAAAGGGGGTGAGCCTGGGGCCAGATGGGATAATAGATTAAGTAAGGTGGGGCAATACCAAGAAGCCAAGTTAAGTATCCAAAATGACCTTCCTCACAGCAGAAACTTAACTTATGAAATGGCGGCTGAAAACCACGATGGCTGCACAGATATTAACACAAAAACCCAATACTAAGTGAAATGTGCCGGTTATGAAAAGATAAATATCGATTGTCTGACATGTTAGGGGGACAAGCTAAGATGGTGGACAGATAGCACATGCCTTCTGTCCCGGAGTAGAGGGAAGCCTTGATTAAGGGTTTGGAGCTCACATTGACTAGATGGAAACAGTGACAGTTTAGATTGGGAGACAGTGGAGGAAACCGGACAAACATTAAAAGCCTGGATCTGGCTCCAGAGGACCTACACAGAGGACAGCATCTGGGTTGCCATTTTGCCAATTCGCCATCTCGTAGACGGTGGATAGAATCCTAGAGACGTCTGGGACTTCGTGCACACATCCACGGGGGCCCGGACCCAACATGGAGTGCAACCTTGGCATCACACTGTCACCCTGCCCACAAGACACAGACTACAAGCTCTGGGTGAGTCAGTTTGAGGCACCACATGCAATCGCCATCCCTAGTGGTACATGCTGCGCAGCCAGAGTCGCTGGGCTGGTGTAGGACCCTCATGTAAGAAAATAGGGATCAGATCCACGAGAGTTGATACGTGAGGGTGCAGGGAGCAATCTCAGAGGGGCCTGGGAAACTGGCACCAGTGGTGCGTGACCAGAGCTGCAGTGAGGCTCCCTCCCTCCTGTTGTGGCAGGACAGTTGTGTGGATGCGATTTTCACAGACATACAGGTACACATACACATGGATCCCAGACACACCAGAGGTGATTCTACGTCATCCCACGGTACTGTGGAGTAGGCTGGGGTCTATGGAGGCAACTGAGTCCCATGTGGGCAGAGTGTGGCCATTTCCGCAAACAGCACACAGCATTACAATTAGTCCCAGAGCAGTTTCGAGCGCAATCGCCATGCACATACAGACCTGCTCCACATTCCACCTCCCCACAGGGCAGTTGGATATCATCCCGCCCGCTGCAGGGAGGAAGTTACGAGACCACAATGGGATCTGGACCTCCCAAGTGGACTCCTAAGTGGACAGAAAGCCCTGCAATAAAGATCCACGATATCAGCCATATTCCCTCCATGCTGTAGGCTTTGGGGCGGAGATCTCTGATTTGGGGAATTGGCGTCTGAACTATTAAATGGAGAAAAACTGAAAACATTTCCTCTTAGATCCGGAACAAGATCCTCTCTCTCCTATTCTATTTAACATAGTAATTGAAGTCCTCACCAGGGCAGTCAGACAAGAGAAAGAAATCAAAGGGATACAGATTGGAAATGAAGAGGTCAAATTATCCTTATTTGCAGATGATATGATTCTATACCTGAAATAACCCAAAACCTCAACCAGAAAACTTCTAGAACTAATCAACTCCTTCAGCAAAGTGGCAGGTTATAAAATCAGCACACAAAAATCAATAGCTTTTCTTTACACCAACTGCAAACAGGAAGAGAAGGAAATTTCAGAAAAAAAATACTTTTCACGATAGCCCACCAGAAAATTAAATACCTTGGAATCAATCTAACCAAAGACCCTTCAGATCTCTACAAGGAAAATTTCAAAACATTAAAGAAAGAAATAGCAGAGGACACTGAAAAATGGAAAGACTTTCCCTGCTCCTGGAGAATTAATATAGTAAAAATGGCTATCCTACCAAAAGCAATTTATAGATTTAATGCAATCCCCATTAAAATTCTACTGACTGACTTTACAGAAATAGAAAAAATGATCCAAAAATTCATATGGAACCACAAAAGACCACGTATAGCCAAAACACTCTTAAGCTGCAAAACTAATGCAGGTGGAATCACAATCCCTGACTTCAAGCTATACTAAAGGGCAGTGGTAGCAAAAACACCTTGATGCTGGCACAAAAATAGGCCTGAAGACATCTGGAACAGAATAGAACACCCCAAAATACCTCAACACACCTACAGCCACCTTATTTTCAACAAAGGAGCAAAGCAAGTAAACTGGAAAAAGGATAGCCTTTTCAATAAATGGTTCTGGGAAACATGGTCATCTGCATGCAGAAAAATGAAAACTGACCTGCATCTCTCAATTTGCATGAGCGTTAACTCAAAATGGATAAAAGATCTCAATACAAAACCAGAAACTTTAAAACTTATAGAAGACAAGATAGGCAATACACTTTATCATATAGGCATAGGAAAGTATTTCCTTAATAGGACTCCAATTGCTCAAGAAATTGCAACAAAAATAGATAAATAGGATTACAGGAAATTAAAAAGCTTCTGGGCCAGGCGTGGTGGCGCACCACGCCTATAATCCCAGCAGCTTGGGAGGCGGAGGCAGGAGGATCACAAGTTGGAGACCAGAGGCAGTCTGCGTAACTTAGTGAGACCCTGTCTCAAAAAGTAAGAAAATGGGAAAATGGGCTGAGGGTGCAGCTCAGCGGTCCAGCACTTGCAGAGCATGCAAGCACAAGGCCCTGGGTTCAACCCCCAGTACAAAAAAAAAAAAAAAAAAAAAAAACCCTAGGTAAAAACCCAAAAAAAAAAAAAAAAAAAAAAAAAAAAGCTTCTGTACAGCAAAAGAAACAATTAACAGAGTCAAGGAAACCCCCACTTAATGGGAAGAAATCTTTGCATCCTATACATCAGACAAAGGTCTAATTACCAGAATTTATAAAGAACTCAAGAAAAAATTCCCAAGAAAAGAAATAATCCAATACACAAATGGGCAAAGGAACTGAGTAGACAGTTCTCAAATGAAGAGGTCCATAAAGCCATGAAACATATGAAAAAATGCTCAATATCCCTAGCCATTGGGGAAATGCAAATTAAAACAACTCTGAGATTTCACCTTACACCAGTAAGAATGGCCAAGATCAACAAAACAAATAACAATAAATGCTGGCGAGGTTGCAGAGAAAAGGGAACACTCTTACATTGTTGGTGGAGCTGTAAATTGGTCCAACCACTGTGGAAATCAATATGGAGCTATCATAAAAAACTAAAAATAGATCTACCGTATGACCCAGCTATAACACTGTTGGGAATTTACCCAAAGGGAGATGTGTCATCATACCGCAGAGACACCTGCATCTCCATGTTCAATGCAGCACCTTTCACAATAGCAAGGATATGGAATCAAGCAAAGTGTCCATCAACAGAAGAATGGATAAAAAAAACCCTATGGTATATGCACACAATGGAATACTACTCAGCAATCAAAAAAATGAAATAATGCCATTCGCAGCAAAATGGATGGAATTGGAAAAAATTATTTTAAGTGAACTAACGCAAACTCAGAAAGAGAAACACCACATGTCCTCACTCATATGTGGGAGCTGAATCAAAAGTACAAGAAGGAAAAAATCCTATACAAAGGTCAGTTCATAATAAAAGGGAAAAAAGCTAAGAATGGTATTATAGATAGTCTAGAAAATAGTTCTGACAAGGTAAAAAGAAAGTTCACTACAGAAAAAGTTTCTATCTTAAACAGAACTGGAACCTTAGGATATATAGAAAAATATTACCATAAAAAGACAAGTAAATGGAAGAGAAGTCTTTGATGGGGGGGGGATAGAGGGAGGAGGCACACAAGAGAGTAAGGGGGAACCTATATGAATAATGTACAACAAAATGCATATATGGAAATGTCATAATGAAAAGCATGTCAGAATGAATCACATTAAGGTGTACATTAAAAATTTCCAATAAAAAGGATAAATATCACATGAATCCACTTATATGAGGTACCTAGTCAAACTCACCCTGCAGCGGTAGCCCTGTGGTATCTGATCCCATCAGATCTCGGAGGCTAAGCAGGGTCAGGCATGGTTAGTACCTGGATGGGAGACCGCCTGGGAACACCAGATGCTGCAGGCTTGGGAGAAGGTCCTGGCAACCCCCTCCCAAAAATCAATCTGCCATTGAAAACCCTATGGACAGCAGAGAAGCACTGACAATAGTGTTTCCCCTGTTGTGCAGAGGGTCGCTATGAGTTGGATACCGACTTGACAGCACCTAACAACAACAACAAGTCAAACTCACGGAGGCAGAAACTAGAATAGTGGTTGCCAGGGACTGGAGAGAAGGGAAAATGGGAAATTGTTACTTAGTAGCATGTTTAAGTTGTTATTTCTTGATTTCTGTTTTGACATGTGTTAGCTTTTTGATGAAAAGGAGGAATTAGTTTCAACATAGCACCTTTTCCGTCCCCACCTCATTAGCCCTTCCTTAAACCCCTCTCATCTCTCCTTCTCACAAACTCACTTTGCTCCACTCTCTCAATATAATACTAACACTTCTTAAACCGTATTTACTGATTATGTTTATTATGGCCATGTCAATATAGTTCACAGCTGAGACATATGTTGTATTGTGATTACATTTTCTTTCTTGCATAGCTTTTTTTTTTTCCTTCCTGGACTTTTTTGCCTCTTTTTTCCTCCTATCTGCTTTGTCTGCTTAGTTGTTGTTGATGACGTTCTTGTTGTGGTTCATTTTCTTCTTCTTCTTCTTTTCAAATCTAACTACATTGAAGTAAAGTTTACGTAAAACAAATATGCCTATTTTACATGTACCATTCGATGAATTTTGACAAATATTTACACTCCTGTAACCATTATCTCAATCAAGATGTAAAATTCCCCACTCAGCAAATTCCCTCCTCAGCAAATTCCCTCCTCATCTTTTGCAGTCAGCCCCTTTCTTCTTATCCCAGGCAACCACTGCTTGGTTTTTAATCACTACGGACTAGTTTTACCAGTTCTTGACTTTCATGTAAAGGCAAGATTTTTTTGAAAACTATACTTTGAAGAGGCAGACAACTAGAAAGGCAAGTTTAGATCTGTGCAATAATTGGAAATAAGCCCGAAGAACATAAGACTTGTTCCAATGTATGATCATTAGAAAGAATTGACGTTGAGTAGAAAAGGTGTGAAGCGCTTGGAGATGGGGATGATAGGGAGGGGTTGAGGCAGTGTGAGCAAGGAAGCATGAACTGAGAGGGGCTCCAACAGAAGAAAAAACATGAACAAAACCTTGAAGATAAGAGCAATTCCATTTGGACTCAAACCTGGGTTTCCTCACTTCTCTTTTTTTATTACCACCGAAAGTCATGCGTTTTTCAAATTTCCCCAGCCCGAGGTGGACAATTACGAATAAATAACATCTACCAGTCACATTCCAGTATGTTTTTCCTTATTAGACTACAAGACCTTGGAAAGCAAAAACATCAAAGCCAGGCATGGTGGTACACGGCCTGTAATCTAGGCACTCCCAGCACTCTGGAGGCTGAGGCAGGAAGATCACTAGGAATTAAAGGCCAGCCTGGTTTACACAGCGAAATCCTTTCTCAACAACAACAAAATGAAAGCAAGAATTTCATAATTCAATCCTTGTCATGTTGTTGTTGTTGGGTGCCACTGAGTCGGGTCCAACTCATAGTGGCCCTCATAGGGTTTTCAATGGCTGATTGTTTTCAGTGGATTGCCACGCCCTTCTCCCTACCAAATGAGTTGTCATAAAATCCAGCAAATCCACTCCTAATTATAAACCCAAGAGACACGAAAATTTATGTCCACACAAAAACTTGCACAAGTATGTTCATAGTATTATTTATAATAGCCCCCAAATGGAAACAACCCAAAAGACCATCAACTGATGAATGGATAAACAAATTTGTTATAGCCATATAATAGACTATTATCTGGCAATAAAAATATAATGCTGATATATGCTACAATGTAAATGAACCATGGAAATATTATATATGTGAAAGAAGCTGGCCACAAAGATCACCTATTGTAAGATTCCATTTATTTGAAATATCCAGCAATAGAAAATCTGCAAAGACAGAAAGTAGATATGTGGTTGCTTGGGACAGGGTGGGGGTAGGGTGGGAGCTAAGGGTGCAGGGTTTCTTTATGTGGGGATGAAAATCTTATAGTGATTATGAGGAGGGTGCTGCACAATTGTGACTACACTAAAAGCAATTAAACTGTGCTTTTTGTTGTTTTTGTAATATTGGGGATTGAACGCAGGGCCTACACATGCTAAAGAACTGCTCTACTACTGAACTGCACCCCCAGCCCTATAAATTGTGCGTTTTAAATGGGCAAATTGTATGGCATGTGAGCTATACCTCAATAAAGATGTTCTTAGGGCTGGGGGTTAGCTCAGTTGGTAGAGCAACGCTCTGCGCGCTCTGCGGGCCTGGGTTCCATCCCCACCACTGCAAAAATGCGAGAAGGACCTGACAGCCCACTCGGGAAACAATCCCGAAACAATCCGCCATTGAAAATCTTTCCAGGGTCGCTATGAGTCGGACGCGACTTCATGGCACCTAACAACAACAGAGTTGGACCTGATTCGACGGCACCTAAAAACCTTGTCACGCAGTAAACATTCACACATATTAACTGAAGCAACGAATGGGTGGGTGAACGAATTAGTGAATGATGCAGTCCCTGGAGGAAACCTTCACCCTCCGCGGTGCAGCCCCGCCCAGACGTCCCCAGACCCCCAAGGGTGTCGGGCCGGTGCCCAAGCTGAGGTGACGCTCTAGGCCGGCGTCGCGCTCCACAGCGCCGCTCTAGGCGCCAGAATGGCGCTCTATGGCCGCGGGGAGGCGGGGCCCCAGGGCGGCGGGCCGCTTTTTGTCCTGACGCGGCGGGAGCGCGCGGAGCGCGTGCGTGGGCGGCGGCGCCTGGCTTCGCGAGGACAGCTTGAACCCAGCCGAGGCTCGGCGGCTCCGGACCCACGGAGCGGCAGACCGAGCGGCCCCTGCGGCCGGCGGCTGCCCGGCGGCCCGAGATGCTGTCGGGGAAGAAGGCGGCGGCCGCGGCCGCAGCGGCTGCGGCGGCGGCGGGGACAGAGGGCGGCCCCGGGGCGGCAGGCGGCGCCGAGAACGGCTCCGAGGTGGCCGCGCCGCCCGCGGGCCTGGCTGGCCCGGCCGAGGTCGGGCCGGGGGCGGCCGGAGAGCGCACTCCCCGCAAGAAGGAGCCTCCGCGGGCCTCGCCCCCCGGGGGCCTGGCCGAGCCCCCAGGGTCCGCCGGGCCGCAGGCCGGTCCCACTGTCGTGCCCGGATCTGTGACCCCCATGGAGACGGGAATCGCTGAGACCCCGGAGGGGCGGCGGACCAGCCGGCGCAAGCGGGCGAAGGTGAGGCGCGACCCCTGCCTCCGGGACGCGTTCTGGCTGCCGGAGTGTCCAGACCGGGCCTCCCCTCCGTGGACGCGCAGCAGCCTCGCCGCCTCCCGGACGGCGGGGGGGACGGGGGAAAAGAGAGTCTCTTCTTTGTGTGGGGACCCGCCGACGCGGGGACGGGGGCCGCTTGGGACGTGGGGGGCTGTTATCGTGAGGTCTCGTATGCACCTTTCGTCTTCTGCCTGGGAAAAATGGCTTCCCGACCAGGAGTCGCGGCTGGAGGCACCGCTTGTGGGTCTAGTGATGTCTGGAAGCTGTTCAGTTAGTATGGTGGCTTCCCGGCTCGGTGCACGAGGGCTCTGGAGGGTGATGCTGAAGAAATCGCCTTAGCCAGGGGACTGGAAAGAAAGAGAACTACTTTTTTCTTTTTCTTTTTTTTTTTTTTTGAAGTTTGTTGTATGCCAGGACTTTAAGTCTTTTTGTTTTTATTCTGAGTGAATCTTTTGGGGTAGATTTTTATAGAGGAAGCCCGCTAAGAGAGCTAGTATCAAATCAGTCAGGGTGCACATATATGGGAAGAAAAAGCTTTGACACCAAACAGTTCATACCGACAATGCCTGCCTAACATCTCTGTGCCAGAGGCTGTTCAGTACATCACCAGCATTTTACTTTTGCGAAATACCAATGGACAGGTAATTGTTAACCCCATTCTAGGAATTCGCTAACTGAGCCACACAATTTAAGCAAGTTGCTTAAAAGTCACACGGCAAAGAGAGGGGTAGAGCTGGCATGTAAATCCCACACTTGGGACAGTGTATCCTTGGCTCTTGAAACAAAGGACCACATGGGTCCTTTGTAACACTGTGCAGGACACTAGGGCAGCATAAGGGTAAATACTTGGGCTTTTCCTGGAGATTTCATGTTTACTGAAAAACCTGGACATATATGTGGGTATAATAAATACATGGGGCTGGAGTTTCGCTCAGTTGGTGGAGTGCTCCTCTGGACTCTGTGAGGCCCAGTACTACAAAAATGGGAGAAGGACGTCGCAGCCCGCTCTGGAAGCAATCAGCCATTGAAAACCCTATGAATAGCAGAGAAGCACTGACAATAGTGCAGGGCATGGCACTGTGTCAGGGAGTGTTTGAGTCCAACCAGACTTCAGGGCACCTAACAACAACAAACAACATGGTAATTGTATAAGCTGTCTGGGGATGTAGCTAATAGATTAGAACACGTGCCTAACATATGTGAGGCCTTGAATTCAACCCCCAAGTACCACAAAAGTTCTATTGACAGCACTGACCAAGACTATGGGATACAGACCATAAGTACTGTGAGAATTCAGAGAAGGGAAAGAGATGTTTGTAAATTTCAAATAATTAGGAAGTAAACTACAGAGTTGGTGGGCCATGAATTTTAGGCATTAGATTAGCAGACAAAGATGAGAGAAACTTTTAGGGAAGGGTAGAACAGCATTGAGGATTTTTTTTTTTTTTAATCGAAATGCTGGGAATCAAACCTAGAGCCTTATGTATGCTAGGCTAGCTCTCTGCCATGAGATATGCCCCCAGCCCTGGGGACTTCTTGACTAGTAGGTTACAAAGTGGTGAGAGGCAAGTTTGATAGTTCAGGACCAGAGAGTTTATATGTTGACTTGAAAAATTTGGCATTCACCTGTTGTAATGTGATCTGAAAATATGACGTATTTGGAAGATTGATCAGTATTTGTGCCCCCCTGATGAACTGAAAAAAGAGAAAGATAAAAAAAAATGACTGGGATTTTAAAGTGATTGGAATGGGAATGAATCATTGTCATACTGGTGGGGGTAAGAAGGAACAGGCTACAGAGATATAAGTTTGAGTCATCAGTGTAAAAGTAAGAGTAATTACCTGTGTCATCTCCCACATGTCTGTCAGCTTGTGCTGTGGGGGTTTGCATGTTGCTGTGATACTGAAAGCTATGCCGCTGGTATTTCAGATATCAGCAAGGCCATCCATGGTGGATAGGTTTCAACTGAGCTTCCAGACCAAAACAGACTAGTGAGAAGGACCTGGCAGTCCACTTCTGAAATAATTAGCCTATGTGAACCCTATGTGAATAGCAGAGAAATGTCAAATATAGTGCAGGGAAATGAGCCTCTCTGCCAGGCTGGAAGGCATTCAAAACACTGGGAACAATTGCTTCCTCAAAGTAGAGTGGACCTTAATGATGGAATAGGGGAAAGCCCGTGGGACCTCCATTTGCTGATGTGGCACTACTCAAAGTGAGAAGGAATACATTGTCTGCAATAGGGGGCTCAAACATAAAAAGATTGTGTGCATGGCACAGTGTAGGAGTCAGACCCTACTCAGTGGCATCTAACAACAGCAGCCCTACTCATAATTTGACTGTTGGGACATTTTTATGTCCTTGGTTGTAAGTAGTTGTAGAATCTCTGAAGTCTGTGGTTTTTACTTGCTGTTAGATGCAGTGCAGTCAGTTCCGACTCATGGCGACCCTCATAGGGTTTTCAGTGGCTGATTGTTTTGGGATTGCTTCGGGAGTGGATTTTCACATCCTCCCATTTTTGCGGTGCTGGGGATCAAACCAGGTCCTCAGGGAGTGCAGTGTGACACTCTACCAACTGAGCTAAACCCCAGCCCCTGTGGTTTTTACTTAGGAATGAGAAATTCCCAGTCTTTTTGGGTTCAAGAATTGAACCATTTGGTTTTATTTTTTTAGGGGAATAATCTTTATTTTTAGATTTTGTATGATTTTTCAGATGATTTTAAAGCTTTATTAAACGATAAGGCCCTTTTTACAAAATGTAACTTTGTGCAAAATCTCCAAATAAAATGCTACTTGGCTATTTTGTATTAAGTTTACATTTGAGCTGGGCATAGTGGTGCAGGCCTGTAATCCCAGCATTTGAGAGGCTAAGGCAGGAGGATTATTGGGAGTTCTAGGCCAGCTTGACCTACATAGTGAGTTTCAGGACAGCTGGGCTACACAGCGAGACCTTATCTCAAAAACAAACCCATAGAAGAAAAGAAAAAAAAAACCCAACTTTACATTTATATGATTTATTTTAGGTATCAGTTTATAAGAAAATAAGGCTACTGCTGTAGCCAAATTTGAAACTATAGATTAAGCAGTCTTATTTCAGCCTTAGAATCCAATTTTATTTCTGTATTGTTTTATTTATGAAATATATGATAATCCAAGACTGAATGGCAAGTAGTGCAGAAGTTATTTTTATTTGCAGTTTTTAAAGTTTTCCTTGCCATCTATCTCAGGACACACAGTTAAACAGAGATGACAGAACAGACTTCATTTTCTTTTTTCTTTCTTCTTCTTCTTTTTCCTTTTTTTTTTTTTAAGGTTTTTTGAAAGAGTTTAGCTGTGTAGCCCAGGCTGGCTTCAAACATGTGCCGATCCTTCTGCATCACCCTCCCAAGTAATGGGATTACAGGCCTGTGCCACCCTGCCTGGCATAAACTTTATTTTCAGGACAAGAAAAAATTGAAGTAGATCACATTCACTGTATCATTTTGGAAACCTTATACTTTAATTACCTGGTATGTGGAAATCTTGTTTTGTTGTTGCTGTTATTTTATTCATTTAATCTTTTCGTTGAATCCATAATAATTAGAGAGCTGTCATTTCTGAGGCTTTTTTTTCCCCTCTGTAGTGCTGGGGACCAAACCTAGGATTTTACACATGCTAGGTCAGTGCTCTACCACTGAGCTACCTCCCCAACCCTTGTTTTTTTGAGACAGGGTCTCCTTATGCAGTTCAGGCTTCCTTTGAACTTGCTGTATACTCTAGGCTGGCCTTGAACTTGAGATGCCCTTGTCTCAGCTTCCTGAGTTCTGGGATTACAGGTGCACACCACCACACCTGGTTCTAATTAACTATAGTCTAAGCATTTAGTCTTTTGTTGAAACTTTCAATACATCAACATAATGAATACACACTGAAAAAATTCTTTAGATGTTATAGAGAGTCTCAAAGTCAGTGATCTCAATTAGTCAGTGTTAAGATGTAAAAGTTATAGATCTGACAGAAGATGGTTTCCTCAGGCAGGCTGGTCTGTCTTTCCCTCCCTCCCTCCCTCCGTCCCTTCCTTCCTTCCTTCCTTCCTTTACCTTACCTACCTCCCTATCCCCTCCCCTCCTCCCCATCTCATCTCATCTCCTCCCCTCCCCTCCCCTCTCCTCCCCTCCCTTCCCTTCCCCCTTCCTTCCTTCCTTCCTTCCTTCCTTCCTTCCTTCCAAAATACAGTCTCTCTTGGTTACCCAGGCTGACTTTGAACTCCCTTTGTAGCCCAGGCTCGCTGCATACTTGACATCCTCCTGACTCAACCTCACTGTTGTTGTTATTAGGTTCTCTTGAGTCGAGTCTGACCTGTATCTACTGCATAGAGTTTTCAATGGGTGACTGTTTCGGGAGGGGACTGCCAGCTGCTTCTCCCATATTTGTGTGCTGAGGATCAAACCTGGGTTCTTAGAAAGTGCAGAGCAGCACTCTACCACCTGAGCTAGTGCCAGCTTTATAGGCGTGAGCCACCATGCCAGCCTGCTTTTTGTTTTTAATAATTACCTGTTTTGCTGGTTTGCTCCTTGTTATATGCTTATTTCCTTGAAAATCTGAAGTTAGATGTTTCCAAATTGAGTCTCTGATATTAGTTGTTCACTCTATTTAGCTTTTCCTGGTATAATCCCCACATAGGTAGAATACAGAGAGATGGATGAAAGCTTGGCCAACCTCTCAGAAGATGAGTATTACTCAGAAGAAGAGAGAAATGCCAAAGCAGAGAAGGAAAAGAAGCTTCCCCCACCACCCCCTCAAGCCCCACCTGAGGAAGAAAATGAAAGTGAGCCCGAAGAGCCATCTGGTGAGTTGTAGTTACCAACCACAGTTTGTCTTAGAAATAAAAATAAATGGGTTTATTTCTATTCCGCAGTATGATTTACGCCTTCATCTTTGTTTTATATGCTGTTATGGGGCTCTTGCCGAGTGTGTCTTTATTCGTGTGCATACACATATATGTGCCTGTATACACATTTATACCTAGTGGTACTGATCATCTTTTTGTGTGTCTATGTTTTGTACATATATAGGGGGAAAGTAAAGGATGGTGGCGGAAGGACAATGAGTGTGTAAGTCTGTTAGAAAGTAGGAGAAAATAAACGGTTAGAGGAAACAAAAAGAACACCAAACCCAAAGAACCAATCCTGTCAATGACATTTCTGACTCAGAAGTTAGAGGTAGAATGATTTAGAAATTATTCTGGCTAAATTATGCGTTTACAACATAGATAACTCTCTGATAAAACCTACATGGCATGGGTCACTTTTGAGAAGTGCCTTTGGTGAAGTAATGTAAAATACGTTGTGAGATCCAAGGGAAAAGGCCTAAGTTCCTGTCGTAACTTATTTATTGAGCCCTGTAATCAAAGGAATTGTGTAAGAAAAGACTGAAGAGAGAGTCAAAGGTCACAGAAGCTTCTTTATACCATGGAAAGATTATTGGAATCTATATTGGTTTCAGCACTTCAGACAGCTTTAAGGAAATTTCATTAGTGTTTGCAGGCCTGAGTCCTAGCTCTCTGAGGATTTCTAGCCCAATCAGGGAGACCTTTCTGTTTTAGAAAGGCCAAGCAAAAACAAAATCTTAAGTTTTGGTGCCTTAATGACATTTTACTAGCTCTTTTTAACTTTGAATTTTTACTAAGTTTCTCTTCCTGAAATAATTTTTATATTTTTTAGCTCCAGGCCCACTTAACGCACCAAATCTCCGCCCCCCACCCCCCCTTTTTTTTTGGCGGTACTGAGGGTTGAACCCAGGGCCTTGGACTTGCTGCTTTGCAAGTGCTGGAGCACTGCGCTGCACCCCCAGCCCATTTTTTACTTTTTGAGACAGGGTCTCACTAAGTTATACAGACTGCCTCTGGTCTCGAACTTGCGATCCTCCTGCCTCTGCCTCACAGGCTGCTGGGATTACAGGCGTGCACCACCACGCCCGGCTTAATTTACCAGTTCTTTTAGTCCTATGCTGTTTTAAAACAAGATAAGTAGTTTGGACCCCATCTGCTGTATCATGCATTACTTGGATAAGTACCAGGGTTAAGACATGTTTTGACAAATTTTATCTTTTGATTTAGCTTCATTTTGTTTACTGTTTTTTTCTTTCTTTCTTTTTTTTTTTTTTTTTTTGCGAGTGGGTCTTCTCTATGTTACTATAAATTACTAGAAGTTATTTTATTTAAGAAAAAACAAACCACTATTAGAACCAATGCTTCACTTGAGAGGATTACAAGTTAAGTATTAATTTAAATTTAGGTTTAGAGCTTAAATTCTGAAACTCTTTAAAAATTTATAATTTATAGGATTGAAATAAAGTATAATAAAAGAATACTATTTGAAAACAGAAAGATCAGCTTTTGGGTCAGTTCTTCTCAAGAGCCATGAGTTTTTTAAGAAGAGTGGTTTTCCTACAACTATCTTAAAATGATTTCTTGACCCTATAATCCTAGCGACTCAGGAGGCAGAGGCAAGAGGATCACAAGTTCGAGGCTAGAGGCAGCCTGCATAACTTAGTGAGACCCTGTCTCAAGAAAAAAAAAATTTTAGAAAGGGGGCTGGGGACGTAGCAAGATAAAAAATTTTAGAAAGGGGGTTGGGGACGTAGCTTAGCGGTAGAGCCCTTGCGAAGTATGTGTAAGGTCCTGGGTTTAGCCCCCTAGTACCACACAAAAAAGAAAGGAAAGGTAAGGAAAGGATAGGGGAGGGGAGGGGAAGGGAGGAAGAAGAGAAAGGAAGGGAAGGAAAAATTTCTTGGGCAGCTCTTCACTGGAAGACTTTTTTGTCTCAGTGGCACATTAACTTTGGGACAAATGTCCCAAGGCAGACATAGCCTTCTCTGTGTCTCAACAGCGCCTTCTCTTTTATCATAGGTTTTTCTTCCTCTTTCCAGTCTTACATACTTAGCTTTCTTCCCTTTCTTTCCTTATCTCCAGCTTTTCCCTTTATCCCTCTGATCCTTTTCTCTTGCAGTCTTTTTGACTATTACTTTCTTTTCTTCTGCTTTTGACATATACTTGCTAATGAGGTACCTGTCATAGTTCAAGAGGCTCCTGATCTCTCAGTTCAAGGGCTCTAAGATGCTGTCTTACACTTTTTTGATGTGGTCATTAGTGTCCTCAGTTAATAATTGATGGATGGACCAACTGGATAAACATTTTCTTTGTCCTCTGAAAATTTTAAACCAAGTCTTGTTTTTGGTGTTTTCTCTTGTGAAAGGGTTATTTTTATTACATAAATGCCAGGTACTATTCCCATAAGAAATATCTTAGCAAAGGGATTCAGCACTTGGGGGAAGTGCCCTTATTCTGTTGTAGTAATGCAAAGCTTTGCCTAAATAAGTTATGTTAGTATTTTGGGGGAAAGTTAAAGTTTTGTTTAAGTTAAGGTATCTACAGTGTTTGGTTATGAAAAGAAGGGTATTTTTCCCCTAAAATAACTTGGAATTAAAAAAAAAAAGATTCTGGGGCTACTTAAGAACGTGCTTTTCACCAGAAAGCAGTGGCAACTTAGTTTAGGAATAGGCTGTGCCCTGTGCTGGGTGCAGTGGCCCATGTCTGTGATCCCAGTGACTCAGACGACAGGCAGGAGGAGCACAAGATGAAGGCCAGAGAAAAATAGGCTGTGTCCTGATGGTGAATAATAAAATATTATCAGATGAGTTCAGTATTTGAAAATTGTCCAGGGTTACCAAATCTGTCGTCATATCAAAACCAGCTCTTTTACAAGAATTTTCAGTTAAAATTTGAGTGGAAGAATTGTCTTTTGGGGATATCAAAATCTTGAGGGAAGATATTTGTTTCTTTACCAATCCCAATCACTTTATATAATAACCAGAAGTTAACTTATTCTTTAAAATACGTAAGGTTTATGTACATTTCATTTTTATAAACTTTTTAATTTATTTAGAAAATTTTCCTTTGTGTTCTCTCCTTCCTTCCTTCCTTCTTTCTTTTCTTTTTTCTTCTTTTCTCTGTCTTTTCTTTTCTTTTCTTTTCTTTTCTTTTTTTTGCAATACTGAGCCGGCTAAACCTAGGGCCTAGCACATACTTCACAAGTGCTCTACCTCTGAGCTACACCTCTTCCACATTTTTTATTTTTTATCTTGAGTCAGGGTCTTGATGAGTTACACAGGCTGCCTCTGGCCTCAAAGCTGTGTTCCTCCTGCTTCTGCCTCCTGAGTTGCTGGTATTATAGGTGTGAACCACGAAACTGAACAATTTTTTTTGTGGTACTGGGGGCTGAACCTATGGTCTCACACATGCGTCTACCACTGAGCTGCGCCCCAGCCCTCCTTTTTTATCTTGAGATAGTGTCTCACTAAATTATGCAGGCTGCCTCTGGCCTCGAACCTGTGATCCTCCTGCCTCCTCCTCCCAAATCTCTGGGATTACAAGTGTGTGCCACTGTGCCTGTCTTACTTTGTTTTCTAAAGTGTTAATTTTAAGAAGAAAGTATCTTATTAATTATGAAAGCATAATGTATCCTGAAGTCAATGGATCAAACAGTTTGACTAGAGAAGTTCCCCTAGGAGAGGAATGGGGAGGGAGCTGGAAAGATAAATTGGAGGCATATCACGTGTAGCCTTAGTTGACTAAGCCAGACTCAGGAATTTAAGTGGAGTAGGAGAGTCTGCTTGGGGGTAGTTCTGAGGATGGCTTGGCTCTTTTGTCTTGATTTTTTTTTTTTTTTTTTTTTGTAATACTGCCTCCAGCAGGCCAGACCAGTGCTTTACCAATAAGCTGTATCCCTAAAACTCCCATGTTCCCACTCTGGCTTTTTTGAGCAAGAGAGATTGTACTGAAATATTTGTAGAAAGATCAATCTGATATGCTCTGTACGGATGACTAAAGGAGTAAAGAGATGGGGACTGTAGAGATAACTCAGGCTGTTTTGCTCGTTGAGTTTAGTAGGTTTTGGTAATTAGAAAAATATTCCTAATATAAAAGTTGATTTTTTTTTTTGGAGGGGGATTGCTGAAGATGGAATTTAGGATCTTCTCATGCTAAGTATGTGCTCTACCACTGGGATATACCCTAAGCCCGTGAAGCTGAGTTTTTAATAGAAATGAGATTTGTTTTTTTTGTTTGTTTGTTGGATCAGGTGTATTTTATTGGGGGGAAGTTTTTTGGGCTTAAACGTTGCTCTTACTTTTTTAATATGACAATGTGGCATTGTAGTCCTGTGATTGTCAAGTGGGTAAATATGGATTTTTAAAATACTAAATATTGCATGTATTTAAAACCTATCTTCTTTTGTTTCCTTAAAAATGTCTGTGTATTTTTATATTTACTATGGTGCTGAATATGTTTGTCCTACCAATGATGGTTTTATTTGGCTTCCTAGTACATTTTCTGTGAAGGTGAAAGTTTTTCTTTTTTTTTTTTTTTTTTTGGTTATGGCAACTGATTCTGAACAAATTATCTTTGGATAACATGCTGGTTACTGATAGTGTCACATAATAATGGAGCTTCTATAAAACATTATAATCTCATTCAGTTGCACTTACTGGTTTAGAATAATTGCCCCTCAGTTGAAGTAACTTTCTTTTGCAAAATTTTTGTTTGTTTGTTTTTGCTTTCTTGGCTCAGTTAATTATCCTGTGTACCTTAGATAATTTCTTAGTTTCACATTAGTCGGGCTTCACTATATTAACTGTTTTCTTAGCACTTAGCTTTTTCATTTTCATACAAAAGCATTATTTAGTCCTCACCCCCACTGCCTTTTAGCAGTTGGAATTTATCAGAAAAATCTTATTGTGTAGTTTCTGGACTAGAATTTTCACTAGGGAAATGTACTTTGGGAAGATGCAGTCTGAGTTAGAAGTAGCATAGTCAGAAACTTTTATGAAAATTTACCCTAAAATAGGTAACAGGACATTTAAAATGTGCTATTAGAACCATTCCCAAGAATTCTTCAAGTTAGTGCATTTTTCAATATATATATCACAAGTGTGTTTGTTTGTATAAAAGTATGTGCTGTGTACCACTTTCCCATGTTCAGTAATGGTGCTAATACTTCCTAATAAAGCTAGAGGCTCTCATTGTTTAATGATTAAACTGATTAAATCTTCAAATCAGTTTTGTTATATATGATTAACTGGTGACCGCTCTGTATTACAATCTATTTTATTGAATGCATTTTTGGAAAAAATCACTCTATCCTTGTTTATATTCTTATTTGAGCCAGGGGAGGTTCTCTGTTTTTACTAGAGTAAATTCATCTCTTTTGTACATAATAATTTTGGAAGTGTGTGTGCTTGAAATAGAGGTTGTTAATAAAAGAACAAAACTCATGTGAGAGATTGGTATGACAAAAACAATTTGCGGGGCTTTAATAAATTTTTAATCATGCTTATGTAATAGTTAAGCTGAGTTGAAAGTATTTTAAAAATTCACATGGGCTGGAGTGTGGCTTAATGGTAGAGCACTTGCCAGGCACACACAAGGCCCTGGGTTCATCCCCAGCACAGTCTCCCCACCCTCCAAAAAATCCCATGAAAGGAGATCCAACCTGAATTAGTAAAAATGCTAAACAACCAAAAATACATAAGCGGTATGGGTAGAATTTAGTTTAGTTCAGTGACATTTCATCACAAATGCTGTTACACTGAAAATAACCAAGTGACAAATGATTAATGCTGGAAAATTTGATGAACTGTTTAGCAAAAATCCAAAAGGCAGAATCTTTTGGATTATCCTTTCAGGTTGGCAGAGAAGAGCTGAATGTTGATTTCCTTACTTTAAAAGGGAAAAAAAAATCAGTGGTCCTAATATTACCACCTTATTGTTTTATCGTTCTTTGCTTGTAAGGTACCCTGGTCTCCCCTGCAAGGCAGGAATGATGATGACATTTGGTAGCAGGAATGGGTGGTAATGGCCAAGTACCATATTTGGCACCATGAATAGGTATGGTGAATAATTTTGTTTTTCTATCATGCCTGTTCTTAGAGATTTTTCTCTCCATGCCTATATGTAGTGTCAGAGCAGATGTAACCTTCAGTTTTGGTGAGAATTAACTCAGATCTTACCTCCACAGGAAAGATTATAGGATTGTTACATGCCCATGCCCAGTAGGAGATCTTTTTTGTAGATTTACAATGGCTAGGGAATTCATCCCTTCTAGAACATCTGTGTTGATGTCTAGACTTGCTAGTGCGAAATAAATGCCTGACGTCATTTGAATTCTCATTAATATGGAACATGATGCATACATTGAAAAAACGGACCTAGGATTTGTTTTCTTGCCCTTTTTTCCTTTTTCTTTTTTCTTTTTCTTTCTTTCTCTTTTTAATAGCATTATTTCTGTGTTCTGATTTGGAACTGTGCTCCAAAATAACTTACTGAAAGACGGAGAAAAATATCTCACATATTGAAAAGGTAATCTGAATCAACTCAGCAGAATTCTTACATTTTGAGAGATACTATATATAAATGGGGGCTGGGATTTAGCTCAGTGGGTAGAGCGCTGCGCTGCAGTCTCTGAGGCCCCGAGTTCAATTCCCAGCACCGCAAAAATGGGAGAAGGGCCTGGCAATCCACTCCCAAGGCAATCCCGAAGCAGTCAGCCATTGAAAACCCTATGAGGGTCGCTATGAGTTGGATACCGACTCGACGGCACCTAACAACAACAACAACATATATAAATGGACCAAAATATGTACACTACAAGTGATCCCCATTCTCAGATAATTTATAGGTAGCCTAACATGTGACATAGATATGTACATAAAGGTGTGATAGAAGGGAGGACTCTTTTTCTCCCCCCTCAGTACTGAGAGATTGAACCCAGGACCTCTCTCATGCTAGGGTTGTGCTCTACCACTGAGCCATACTCCCAGCCCCTTTTTTATTTTTTATGTACTTTATTATGTATGTATGTATTTATGTATGTAATTACAGTATTTGGTGGTTGAACCCAGGGCCTTGCACATACTTTGCAAGTGTTATACCCCTGGGCTGTTCTCCTAGCCCATTTTTTATTCTTTATTTTTGAGTCAGAGTCTCCTGAGTAACACAGGCTGCCTCTGACCTTGAAGTGACATCCTCCTGGCTCTGCCTCCTGAGTCACTTGGAGTACAGACATGCACCACCATGCCTGGCTCTTTATTTTTTATTTTGAGGGTTTTGCTAAGTTGCACAGGCTGCCCATGGCCTGAAGCTTACAATCCTTTTGCCTCAGCATCCTGAGTTGCTGGCAGTACAGATAGATGGCTAGCTAGGAGAACTCTTCTAAGTGTTCAATTTCAGTATTAAAATTCTAGTGGTACTAGAGGGAGAAAGGGTGAAAGATAGAAGACTGGTTATTTGGAGAAGAGCTTTTTTAAAAAATAAAAGAATGCTAGGTGCAGTGGCACTTGCTTATAATCCTAGCAATGTGGGAGGCTGAGGCAGGAGGATCATCAAGAGGCCAGAGGCATCCAGCGCAACTTAGCAATACTCTGTCTCAAAATACAAAATTGGCTGGGGATGCAGCCCAATGGTAGAGCCCTTGCAAAGTGTATGTGAAGCTCTGGGTTCAGCCCCCAAGTACAGCAAAAAACAAAACAAAATTTAACAAGCCCCAAAAATGAAAGATACTTTCTAGACTAGTGTGTCCAACCCTTTGGCATCCCTGGGCCACCTCAAGTAAAGAGGAATAGTCTTAGGCCACATATAAATTCTATAACATAGTTAGTGCATATACGTAATAAGGAGGGCCATGAATCAAATAAACACTAAAAATCACATGATATTAAAAGATTTTGTGGAGTCACATCATGAGCTTTCCTGCTCTAGACAAAATAAGTTTCCTTCAAATATGGTAGATCCTCATTCACTTTGTACACATTAGTTGCACAATTATACTTTGCTGCAGGCACCAATCCACAGATACTTTATCTTGTAAAGAATTCATTTCATAGGGTTACAGATATTAGTAATTGACTACAGTGAAGAAACAGTACAAGATAAGTGTTTACAAAGTAGGAAGAGAACTTAGAAGTTGTTTTTATTTTTCCAAGTGGTAGATAAACTTGTATAAATTTATTATGTACAGCCTGTTTCGAACTAATAAATAATTCTAGAATGACTAAACCTAGCTAACATCTGCATTTCCTCACATTGTTAACATTTTTCAAGAATACAATATATTGTTATTAAATATAGTCATATTATACAATAGATGTCTTAAAAATTGTTTTCAAATAATGTTTCTGCCCCAAATTGGATTTGGAAAATTACATTAAGCCTGAAAGAATGACGTTGGGCTTTTATGAAACAGTTTTAGATCCCTAATTTTTAACTGTTCATTGCTTTTAGCTGTTAAGAAACATTGAATCAAATGTTTGTTTGGTCTTGAGAGACTGAGCTGCTTTTCTTAGTAAAATGAGTACATTTCATTGATTGTTTTGTTTTACTTTCTATTAAAGTAATTGTTTATCTGAGCAACTTTATTTTTATGTCTTTGAATTCTTTTTGCTATCACGAGTTACTTGGTATGCTCATGTTATATTAAACAATGGGATAATTTGTCTATTAGGACTTTTTTTACCTGCCAAATGGGACTTGCTAGGAGACTAAAATGAGAAAATGTGAAATCCACCATGATGTATGATTCTTTTATTTATTAAAAAGAATTGAACTAGGACTAGTATAGATTGACATTTTAATCAGTTTATGGAATATACATAGATGCTTTTGGAAGCTCTTTAGAAAGTGCTCATAGTACCCTGTTGGCAGTAATTTCATTATGAAATAGACCATTCTTTTAACTATCTGGAAATGTTAGTGTGTGTGCATGTGTGTAAAGACTTTTAAATGAAATCTTGGGATTTAATCTCTTAAGTTAGATCACAAGAAGAATGGCAAATCTTGGTACTTTCTAATACAGACTTTTTCAGCTCAAGAAAATAACAATAGAAATACATGTGTCAACTATTGGGACATAAATTGGTAATATTTTTGCTGTGTGTGCTGTTCACTGAGCTTTTAAACTTCTGAAGATAGGATTTTGTGGGATTTGTTTGTTTCTTCTTTTGCTTTTGTTTTTCTTTTCTTTTTCATTTTATTTAGAGATAGAAGAACACAGATGGCTAATTAATGACTAAGAAGTTGCGTCTTCCTCGTAGATGCATAGACTCCAGGTGTACTTACCGAGCAAGGGAGCCACTATTCATACTTGGCTAGAGCTCTGAGAAACCGTTGCCTTGAACAGGGAAAACAGATTCTCCTATTAGGAAACTCATTTGTCCCATTGTTATCAGTTGTGAAATGTTACGGTGGTACTTTTATTAGGCGCTGCAGAATAAAGTTTAATATTGTCCTTTTTAAAACAGGTAACTAATTGGAAAAGAAAACTTTGGTGTGGTAGTTGGGCAACATAACATAGCATCTGAATTATAAAATTTCTCTGGAACATTTTGAAATGTAAACTATGAACCAAGTCTTTGCACTAAAACAAATAAGGATCAGGAAAATCCCAACTATGGAATGTCTAGATAAATATTAAATCTTTCACCATTCTTTTCTAAAAGGGTTGCTTTTGCTGGGCGCTGTGGCGCATGCTTGTAATCCCAGCAATTTGGGAGGCTGAGTCAGGAGCATCATGAGTTCAAGGACAGAGGAAGCCTATATAACTTAGCAAGGCCTTGTCTCAAAATAAAAAGTACAAAATAGACTGGTTGTACAGCCCCAGTGGGCTGCTCTTGAGTTCATCTCCTAGTGCTGAAAAATAAATAAGTGGTTTGCTTTCCTTGCTACCTTGCTTTATTTTGATAGGATCCTCGTTACTAAGCTTCTGGCTTCTCCTTCAGTGCTGCAGTGAAAGTTCCAGGCAGGTTCCTACTTCAAGCAGAACTATTGTTTTCTCCATTCTAGACCTCCAGAAGGTTGTTTATTTGTTTTACTTCATTATTTTAAATGACAAGTAACCCTGGTATTGGTGCAATTGAAACCTCTGAGTTTCATTTAGAGTAATTTTATCAGAGTACTGACCACTGTTGTTGTTGTTAGGTGCTGTTGAGTTGGGTCCAACCCATAGTGACCTTATGTACAGCAGAACAAAACACTCCCAGATTCTGTGCCAGGCACAAAATCTTATTTAAGTATAAGCACATTGTTGCAGACACTGTCAGTCCATCTGGTGGAGGGTTTTCCTTTTTTTGTTGTTGACCTGTCACTCTCCCAAACGTGATGTCCCTCTCTAGGGATTGGTCCCTCCTAACTACATATCCAAAATATATAAGACACAGTCTAGCCATCCTTGCTTCCAAGGAGTACTCTGGTTGCACTTCTTCTAGGACAGATCTGTTGGTTCTTTTGGCAGTCCATGGTGTATTCAATATTCATCTCTAGCACCATAATTCAAAAGCATCAATTCTTCTCCTGTCTCCCTTATTCAGTGTCCAGCTTTCATAACCATATGATGCGACTGAAAATACCATGGCATGAGTTGGGCGAACCTTCATTTTCAGTGTGACATCTTTACTTTTCAATACTTTAAAGAGATCGTTTGCCACAGCTTTTCCCAATGGAATATGTCTTTTGATTTCTTGACTGATGCTTCTGTGGGTGTTGACTGTAGAATCAAGTAAAGCAAAATCTTGGACAACCTCAATCTTTTCTCTGTTTATCATGAAGTTGTATACTGACACAGTTGTCAGGATTTTTGTTTTGTTGATGTTGAGGTGCAATGTATACAGAAGGCTGTGTTCTTTGATCTTCATCAATAGATATTTCAAATCATCCTCATTTTCAGCAAGCAAAGTTGTGTCATCTGTGTAACACAAGTTGTTAAGGAGTCTTCCTCCAATCCTGATGCCACGTTCTTCTTCATAAAGTCCAGGTTTTGATATTATTTGCTCAACATAGAGATTGAAGGACATGTTGAAAGGATACAGTCCGGATGCACACCTTTTCTGACTTTAAACCAGGCAGTGTTTCCTTGTTTTGTTGGAACAACTTGCCTCTTGATCCATGTACAGATTCCTTATGAGTACAATTAAGTGTTCTGGTGTTCCCATTCTTCACAACGTTATCCATAATTTGCGATGATCCACATAGTCAAATGCCTTTGCATAGTGAATAAAACATAGACATCTTTCTAGTTATTCTCTGCTTTTTTCTAATGTCCATCTGGCACCAGTAGTGATGTCCCTGCTTCCATGGCCTCTTCTGAGTCCAACTTGATTTTTCTGGCGTTTCCTGTTAATACACTGCTGCAGCCACTTTTGAATTATTTTAGCAGTGTTAAAAAGCCTCTAGTATACTTCAAAGGAACCAGCCCCTGGACTTTTCCTTCTGGCTAGTTTAGGCTATATCTGAAAGCTGAGTTTGTTTTGCATTTCTTCTAATTGGTGGTGGTGGTGGTGGTTGTTAGCTGCCCTCAGCCAGTCCAACTCATGGTGACTCTATGTACAACAGAACAAAACACTTCCCGACACTGTGCCATGCCTGGTACTATTGTCAGTGCTTCTCTGCTATTCAAAGGATTTTCATTGACAGACTGTTTCAGGAATGAATTGCCAAGTCCTTCTCCCTATCCTGCAGCACCTGATACTCCCAGGCGGTCTCCCATCCAAGGACTAAGCAGACTGACCCTGTTCAGCTTCCAAGATCAGGAGGGATCAGATTGTAGGGTACAATGGCTGCAGACCTTCTAACTTGTTGTATAGATCATTTATTCTGCTAAGAGTCATGGTCAAAAAGGTAGCAGGAAAAACATACGTTAAGAATGGTGTTTCTAAAGCTACATCTTATTACAGAAAGAGGATTGAAGCAGCCTCGTGTGGTGATGATCACTAGTCACTCACTGCTTTTCTCAGTTTTTTACCTTTATTTGTTTGGTAATTTGTCTCTGTTGATCAGTTCCTTTTTGAAACTCTGATTTTCATGCTCATAAGAATAATCATACATTTATAAGTGCCTCGGACTCACTGAGCCAATTACCACCACATTAATTAATAATTTATTTATTCACTTTTTCAGTACTAGGGGTTTGAACCTAGGGCTTTGCATATGTTAGGCAGATGCTTACTACTGAGTGGTACCACCTGCTCCTTTTTTTATTTTGAGATTTGTTGTTGTTAGGTGTTGATAGGGTCTTACTGAGTTGCACAGGCTGCCCCTGGCCTCGAACTCGAGATCCTAGTGCCTCAACCTCCCAAGTAGCTGGGATTACAGGCGTCCATCATAGCTCTTGGCCCCTCTATGCTATTTTTAAATCTCTTAGACCCATTCTTACCTCTTGAGTTCCATTCTTTAATTTCTTACCATCTTTAGAACTTTTCCATTTAATTTACTAGCTTATTGCCCAAACTTCCCATTTTTGCCCATTGCATTACTATTCTCCTGGATTTAAAACTTTAGAGTCATCTTGAAAGTCATTTATCCCTTTTACCACATCTGTTGTAAAGTCATGTGTTTTCCTATGCACAGCCTTTTTGATTTGCTATCCCTTATCCACTTAAGTTTTATTTCAAGTGGATTTTGCTTCATGTAACCTTTTGATTGGCTCTCCTTTGTCTAGATCACTTTTTCTCTCTAATCCATCTGTACACAGTGACCAGATTATTTTAAATAAAATGACTTGTTTTTCTGCTTTCTTGCCAAAGAACACAAGAGTTTTCCTCCATTACTACTAAACTCACATTTACGTTTAGACGATGGCCCAATTTTCCCTTTCTGATCTGTGCACTGCTGTAGATCTTAGCGGTGGTTTCGTTGCCTGTCTATCCAGATGTCTTGTGCAGAAAGGCTTCCTTGATTCTCAAGTTTAATGTTAGCTTATTTCCTTAAAAAAAAAATTCCTTTGTGGATATTTTTCATCTTTCCCAAATAGATGATAAGCTTTTTGAAAACAGGGACTCTGTCTATTCTACTTTTGTATTGGTGCTTGGCAGTTTGGGGATTGGTATTCAATAAACATCAAATTAATGAGATTATTAAATAAGAAACTCAAATAATAAGTTAATAGCAGTTGAGATTTATGTGTTCAAAGATATTTTTAATTTTTGAAGTGTTACTTCCCTTGCTAATTTATCAAATTCAATTTGAGATGAATAGGTTGACAGTTGATTTTATCCTATAAATTTGGCTATTTTGATAATTGATTTTCTCTTTAAAAAAATCTTTGCTTCCTAGAAAAGTTAGAAGTTTCTCAAAATGTTTACAAAAACTTTCAGTTTAGAATCACATTCCAAGAAACTAGTCAAACTGTGTATTGAAGCTCCTAGGAATAGTAAGCCAATGATATTCTCCATACCTGCCAGGTAAACGTATTTGAAGGTCAGCATAGACTTCTTTTGAGATGTTGGAAGAGTGGTCTCTTGAGTATTTGAGTTAAGATGAGAGACTTCTAATCATATCTGAAAGAGAATGGAAAGGCTATGTTATATAATATAAACTAAAAGACTTGACTTTCGGTTTGGAAAAGATATGCACAAATAACCTGCATTAAATGTATCTACTTTAAGCTTGAAAATTTGTGTGTGTGTGTGTGTGTGTGTGTGTGTGTGTGTGTGTGTGTGTGGTGATTGGAATGAAAACAAAAAGGAAGTTAGTGGTGCCAAAACTGAGATGATATTAAAAACTTTCTTTTGAATATTCTTATTTTTTATTTTGAATTTGTACTCATGGAAGACAACAACCATGCTGCCTGCTGTCTATATGTCTCTATGCCATTCTCCAAAGCAAAATCCCAAGCTAGAAAAGACCCAGAGCAGATGAATGAGGCATTTTATTATGTTCTCATCAGAATAACTACCTGAAAGGGAAGGTAGCTATAAATGGTTATTATGTGCTGTTATGGCCTGCAGCTGTAGCCCTGTGGCATCTGATCCCGTCAGATCTCAGAAGCTAAGCAGGGTCAGGCCTGGTTAGTACCTGGATGGGAGACCACCTGGGAACACCAGAAGCTGTAGGCTTGGGAGAAGGACCTGGCAACCCCCTCCCAAAAATCAATCTGCCATTGAAAACCCTATGAACAGCAGAGAAGCACTGATAATAGTGTTTCCCCTGTTGTACAGAGGGTCGCTATGAGTCGGATACCGACTCGACAGCACCTAACAACAACAACAATGTGCTGTTATTAAGAAAATGATGATGTGGGCATGGTGGCACATGTTTGTAATCCTAGCACTTGAGGCTGGGGCAGGATAGGGAGGCCCTATCTTAAAGAATATTAAAAAAGAGGGGAAAAAGTGATGATGAATTGGCAGAATACTACTAATAACGATGATCCTTTTCAGCTCTTTGGAGAAGTGGGCACCTTCAGAATACTCATGTGTATACAATGGTTAGAAAATAGCAACTTCATCCTTTCACTTCTAAACAAGTTAAACTTTCATCAAGCCAAGAGATAAGGATCTTGTTTCTTACCTTAATCACTCTTTTAGTTTTTTTCCCATCATTTCTTACATGTTTATGTTACCTTCTGTCCACTTTCCTCTTATTTCTCTGTTTAAATAATACCGTGGAGTTTCTTTTTTGTGTGTGTGAGGGATCCCTTTTAAAAATCTTCCCAGAATACTGAATATTTTCTGTGTTTCTCTTATATATTTTACCAAAAAATAGTATGGTATTTATTTTTGAGACAGGGTCTAACCACATAGTTTGGGCTGGTGTTGAACTTGGGATCCTCCCTCTTCAGCCTCCCTAATAGATGGCATTACAGACAATGCCACTATGCTCGCCTGGAACATTACTTTTTTTTTTTTTTCCCTTTCCAGCACTTGAGGGTTTAATCTAGGGTCTGGTACATACTTTGCAAGCACTCTACCGGTGGGCTGCATTCCCAGCCCATTTTTTATTTTGTTTTTATTTTGAGTCAAGGTCTTCCTGAGTTATAGGCTGCCTCTGGCCTTCGACTCATGATCCTCCTGCCTCACACTCTTGAGTAACTGGGATTATAGGTGTGAGCCATGGTGCCCCACTGTTGTTGTTGTTAGTTGCTGTGGAGTCGGTATCCGACTCACAGCGACCCTCATAGGGTTTTCAATGGCGGTTTCGGGATTGCCTTGGGAGTGGATTGCCAGGTCCTTCTCCCATTTTTGCAGTGCTGGGAATCAAACTCGGGACCTCAGAGACTATAGCACAGCGCTCTACCAACTGAGCTAAATCCCAGCCCCATGGTGCCCCACTAGAACATTATATTTTTAAGAGTTTCTTTAATATATATATATTTAAAATAGAGGACAAAAAAGACTATCTTACTTTGTTGCTCTTTTTAGCATATGAGTCAGGAGTAAAAAATTCATATTTTTGCTAAGTACCATTGATTCACAGAAAAAAAAAAAAAAAACTCAGCCAAGAGCTACCTGTTGATTAAAATAAACAAATTAGCTAAATGTATGACATGTAGTTTGGAGAGAAGAAAATGACAGAACTAGGAAGGATAAAGCGGGGCATGGTGACACACTCCTGTAATCCCAGCGCTCTGGAGATGGAGGCAGGAGGATGAAGAGTTTGAAGTCAGCCTGGGCTTTAGCAACTTTCAGATCAGACCAACTGTGCCTATATGACCATCGAGGGGAGGGGGTGGAGAGAGAGAGAGAGAGATGAAACAACTCAGACTTAATGACTACTTTGAAAGGGCTTTTTGTTTTTATTAATTTTTTTATTTTTATACCAAGTCAAGAACATCATTTGAAAAGAACTATGTCATTCCTAATGCTTAAATGTCATTCTTAAAAACTATATTTGTTTCACTGTTATGAGCCCCTTTCCCCTTTATTCCAAGTATACTTTGGTGTTCTGATTCACCTTGGTTCTTGTTTTAAAACCCTGACATTTTAAAAATAATGAATATACCCACACTTTACTAAGAATGAATGTTTCTTATTTAAACTTTAAGTATAATTTAAACTGTAGGCCCAGCATTTTTTTTCTTTCTCTTCTTCCTTCCTTCCTTTCCTTTCTTTCCTTTTTTCTTTTCTTTCTTTCTTTTTTTTTTTCTTTTCTTTTTTTCCTTTCCTTTCCTTTCTTTTCCTTTCCTTTCCCCTCCATCCCCCCGGCCGCCCTTTCTTTCTTTCTTTTTTTGTTTCTTTCTTTTTTTTTCTTTTCTTTCTTTCGAATTGATGGGTTAAAACAAGGGCTGCCTTGCACATTCTAAGGCAACTGCTCCACTACTCAGCTGTACTTCCAACTCCTTTTTTATTTTATTTATTTTATTTTTTAATTTTGAGGCAGGGTATCGCTAAATTGTGTAGCCTGCCTCTGGCCTTGAATCTGTGGTCCTCCTACCACAGCCTCCTGAGTTGCTGAGATTACAGGCGTGAGCCACAGCCTGTAAAATGTCCGTGGGGCTGCATTTTCAAGATAAATTTGCAGGTGGGATTTAGGAACAGAATCTTCTCTTCATGATCATGTGCGTTTTCTAGGGGCTATAAACAACAAATCATATACATTGTGCCTTATCTGAGCATAACTTTCTAAAACCTTGAGGACTCTTTAGACTAGAGCATAGTGAAATAAATCTTAGAATAAAATTCTGTCTTTAACACATAGTTTTGAAATACTTCCAGTGTCATTGTCAAAAATGATTTCTTGTATCTAAGTCCATCATTTAATGTCTCCACAACCTTGGAGCATTTTTATAGAAAGATGGCTGTGTTAGTAGGATTTACTGCTCCCTTCTTACTCGAATACTAGAAAAACAGTCTCCTTTCCAGTTAGGATATTTTAAAATAAACTAATGAAGAATATCCAAGTTTAGATCACTGGGAGATTGTGTTTTCATGTCTTCCAGAAGTCACACTGTGGTTTTTCTGTGGCATGCTAGATGGCTAGGAGCTTAAGATGATCATAATATCTGTCTTGGGGATAGATTTTGGAAGAGTCTGGAAGATAGTCTATCCTGAATTTTTTTTTTTTTTTTCAGATTGAATTTTCAAGCTTTGATTCTTTTCTTGAAGTTACTTCTACACATTAATTATGGAGGCAAATTTCTTAGCAAGGCTTATTGTGTAACTTGAGGTGGAAGCTCCCCCAAGGTCTTGTTTGCGTCACTTCATCCCCCTGCAAGTGTGTATCTGCATCCCCCAGTAAGTGTGTATCTATCTACAGTGTTTGGCATTTGACTACAGCGTGTCTTCAGGAGTGTTCTAAAGTTTTACTAAGAAAGTACTGGCGTATTCAGCTCTAGTACTGTGTACTATGTGTAGTAAGTGAAATTATTTTGGGAGCTGAATCTTCTAGTTATATCCCCAGCTTTGAGGAGAATGGGAGAATTTTTCATTAAAATTATCAACCTTTTGCTTATTGTCTTATATTCTCTTTTTAGATAGAAAGTTAAAGGAATATTGAATTAGTACTGAATCAACCATTGCAGTTTCAGGTCTAGAGCCCATGTCACACCCACGCTCTCTCAGTCTAGTACTGCTTAGTAAAAGACATTTGAAATCCATTACCCCAGCCAGACAGGAAGAATTTAGTGCTTAGAAATACTATGTACTTTGTTCCACTGCCTTTCAACAAGAATCAGCATGTAAAGTTCAAATTTCCTGACCAGAATTTGGAAGAGTATGAAATACCATCCTGGGCCTTGATTCCAGAAGAAGGAGCTCTCTGAATATGGGTTTACTAGTTGGTGGTGAATTCATGAGTCGCCAACTATTAGGCCTTTATGTCCAGATATTATCTTAATTTATGGAGTAAGGTCCCTGAGTTCTCCTCTTTCCTTCCACAGGGCAAGCAGGAGGACTTCAAGACGACAGTTCTGGAGGGTATGGAGACGGCCAAGCATCAGGTGAGGGTGGCATTAGATGCTTGCCACTTAGTAGCAAGAGCCGCCTAGTGAGGGATTGATGCTTGCAAGTGTTTTTGTGGCCACATTTTAGCCAGTAGTGCAAGAGAAATAGAGCCCAGGCCAGAGCAGCATAATAGGAGAGTGGGTAGCCAGAACAAAGGCAAGCAAAACCTGTTGAAGTCCTCAGGCCGATCTCAGCCCTCCAATCTTCTTCATGATTTTGAGGAGATGGCGGGTACTTTTCTCACCAGCAGCCTTTGCAGTAAAAACAAACATGTAAAACAGAAATCACAGGAGCTTGAAAAAGAAATACAGTGATATACACAGAGAGGAGAGGCCATAAGTTTGAAAGTCTTAAAAAAAACAAAAAAAGGGATAGAGGTATTCTGGGACTAGATTAGTCAGATGAATTACACAGGCAGGTGACATCTTTTAGGTATGGTTGTTACATGGTGTTGGGAACTTTTTTTCAATTAATATTACATAACTAGTCATTTTACTGTTTAAATATTTTGTTTCTTGGGCAAAAATTATCTTTTTTTTTCCTTCTTCTTCTTCTTTTTTTTTTTTTTAAAGACCATCAAAGTACTTTTTTTCCCCAGGCCAAACAATGTGGATTTTTACTTTTAGGGAAAAGTAAAGAATTTATAGGGCCTACCATCTGGAATAATTAAGAGTTTGTTCCAAGAATCCAAAGTAGCATGTCTAGATTTTATCCGTTGCCTCTTGAAGGATGTTTTTGTGTGTTCTACTGCTTAAAGCTGATATATATATGTATATATATATATATGTATATGTATGTATGTATTAAAAAGTGTGTGTGTATGTGTGTGTGTGTATATATATATGTATATATTTTTTTCAATAGATTTGGAATTGCTATTCACTTTTTGAGATTGTCACTTTTCAATTAAGTATACTTTAAAATTATTTGTCTACTGTAATTTGCATATAGTGAGTCCAGGGATTATTTGTATTTTACCCTTTGGATCAAAAATAGTCTCATGTTAATACTGCAGTTGGTAGTTAAGGGGATCCAGAATGTTAGAAGTAGACTTCTTTAAATGTTATCCCAAAGACCATGGAGGTTAATAATCAGTATATGCATAACTTAGACGAGTTGAAATTCTCAGTCTTTTATCTGTGACAGATAAACCTTAAAGAATGCTTTTTATCAAATGATGCACAAGTAGATCTTTCTTGGAACTATTGAGGATCAGGGATAGCCTTTAGAGCCTTAATCTCAGATAAAGAAATTGAGTTTTCATGTTTTCGTTTTGTTTTTATGAGAATAATTACTATTTTGCTTCAGTGAACAAGGCAGTATATTGCTGAAAGTAAAAGCAGACTCTTATAGAAAGCTGGTGCTACTGAACTACTCTTAGTAGAGCATGAGTTTTAAGTGTTTTAAGAGAGTGCTGGTGACTATTTTGAACCCTTCAGGCTCTCCCCAGGTCTTTGTCATGTTTAGAAGTATGCATTCATGAAATGATCAATCAGAGATAGCTTGAGTGATCAATATTCTTCTGGTAATGAAGCTAGGTAATCCTCATGGATATCTTGTGGCCAGGATCTTATCTTGACTTCTTAAAATCCGAGTTGATCCTAAATCTTAGAGCTGGAAAGGAGTTCAAGGTCATCTTGACTAGCTTCCTGCCTTCAAACACATAAGTGCCATGTCTCCGATATTTTATGGATCAGAACCTGAGAGAAACCCCCAGAGGTTTAATGACGTGGCTGGTGATAAATCAACTGTTGTGGAGGGATGAGAAGCCAAGGATCTTGCATCTTAGTGCATAGACTGTTCTGTATATTGATGGAATCATTTAAAACAGGCATTTACCCTAAAAATAAACAACCTGAAGTATAAGAAATCATATGATTCTCCTTTTTTCTTTTTCTCTCTCCTACTATTCCTTACTCTTTTTGTTTTAAAGCTATTATAGACTTGATATGTTATATCTCTGGGCTGGGATTTGGCTCAGTTGGTAGAGCGCTGCACTGTAGTCTCTGAGGTCCTGAGTTCAATTCCCAGTACTGCAAAAGTGGGAGAAGGACCTGGCAATCCACTCCCAAGGCAATCCCGAAACAGTCAGCCATTGAAAACCCTGTGAGGGTCGCTATGAGTCGGATACCGACTCCACGGCACCTAACAACAACAACAATGTTATATCTCTGGTTTACTAATTGAAATCTTTTGTATGTAGATCCCACCAGGCTTTTGTTTTTACTTTTTGGCTAGAAATCTAGGTATAGTTAATACATCTCCTTTATTTTTTATAAAATGAAAGGATGCAGCTCATATGCAGTCTTTTTTTCTTCTCTGTTAACTTTTTTTTTTTATCTCTATCAACTTTTATATCTCTCTTATCTTACTCTAGTCAAGATGCCAGTTGAATTTCACCAGAATCAGGGGCAGTAATTTCATAAATAAAAGGCCTGTAAACCTCCCCTTCTCCCTCCCTGCTCTTCTTCCTTTCTAGTTGACCTACCCTGAAAAGTCTAAATTATTCCCTGAAATATTTACTTTTTCTGTGTCTTCAGAGAAAGTATGAGCCAATCAGAGAGGGCCATTGTGCTTTAGCATGATTGCATTTTGGAAGGGGATGCTGGGACTTCCTGTGTGAAGTGCTGAGCAGTGCAGAATTGAGCAGAAGGCAAGATTGATACATAGGCAGCCTTGGGACTTTAAAAAAATTTAGATAGTAGGCATGGTGGTGCATGTTTGTAATCTCACCACTTGGGAGGCAGAAGTAGGAAGATAATGAATTTGAGGTCAGCCTAGACTACGTAGTGAGTTCAAGGCCAGTTTAAACTACATAGTGAGACTTTGTTTCAAAAAAAAAAAAAGCATCTTTGGAACATTCTAATTTTCAGATTAAGGGCTGGGATTTAGCTCAGTTGGTAGAGCGCTGCACTGCAGTCTCTGAGGTCCCAAGTTCAATTCCCAGCACTGCAAAAATGGGAGAAGGACCTGGCAATCCACTCCCAAGGCAATTCCGAAACAGTCTGCCATTGAAAACCCTATGAGGGTCGCTATGAGTCAGATACTGACTCGACGGCATCTAACAACAAGGCTCTATTAAGTGTACCGAAATACCACAGTGTAGAACTATATTCCAGAGCTAAGTGCAAATTACTTCTGAATTATATGTACTATTGGGACTTTTTAAAAATAGGGACATTATTAAAGTCAACTGTAATCTAAAAGGTTTTTCCTGTTAAGGAGATACTTATGAGTTTGATTATTCAAAGTAGTCTGTTACTTTATTTTGGAACTGTCTTATAAGAAAGATATTTTGATTTAGCTTCTGAATATTTAGGTTTCAAATTAACATATTTTTTGTTTCTTTGAAAAAAGGTTGGCTTTTTTACCTTAAAGGCTTTTCTGCCTGATTTTGTAATGGTCTTTATTCCATGAAATAATAATAGTCTATCCCTAAACACCAAAAGGAAGGAAATAATTACCAAAGAGATTTTAGAGGTTATTTTTCACTTTTAAAATTTGATATCACAGGGCTGGGAATGCAGCTCAGTAGCAGAGCACTTGTCTAGCATTCTCAAGGCCCGGGCTTCTATCCCCAAATGCGCCCCCCCCCCCATAAAAAAAGATATCAGAGTTTAAGAATAACTAGTTTTTAAAAGGTACTGTGTAGAAGATAGAGATGCAAAAGAGTATTATTCCAAAAATATGTTAATACCCCACATTTTAGTGTTTTAATTTGTATTTGTTTAAACTTTTGGCTTCTGATCTAGAGAAATACTTTGAAATTATCACATGACATATAAATAATAACACTTCTTAACTGTTAAAAAAAATCCCAGAATACCCATAGTTAGCAAATTATATTAGAGTGATTTTTGATAAGAGGACTTGCAATGCGGAACCAAATGTAATACGAAATTTAGTGGGGGTAGCCAGGTGTGGTTGTGCACGCCTGTAATCCCAGTGGCTTGGGAGGTGGAGGCAGAAGGATCACAAGTTCAAGACCAGAGGCAGTCTGTGTAATTTAGCAAGACCCTGTCTCAAAAAAGTAAAAAGAATGGACTGAGGGTGCAGCCCAGTGGTCCAGCACTTGCAAAGCATGCAAGCTCGAGGTCCTGGGTTCAACAGTCCTGCCAAAAAAAAAAAATAGTGGTTTGTTTTGTTTTGTTTTGTTTAATGTGATTTTTCTGGCTCTTGTTGAAATAGTATTTTGTAGTAGAATTAATATTCAGTGACCACGTATTATACATACAGAAGATTAGAAGGTAATATAGCTGAGAAAGAAAACTCTTTGGCAGGAAGAAGTGGAGGTATGGTTTTTGTTTGTTTTGTTAGTTTTTTCCCCAGTACTAAGGGATTGAGTCCAGGGCCTTGTACGTGCTAGGCAAGTGCTTTACCACTGAGCTGTACCCTCACCCCTTTTTTGTTTTATTTATTTCCTTTTTTTTTTGTTTGTTTGAAACAGAGTCTTGCTAAATTGCACAGGTTGCCTCTGTCCTCGAACTAACAGCTGACAGTCCTGCTGCCTCAGCCTCCCAAGTCTCTGGGATTATAGGTGGATCCTACCACACCCAGCCAAGAAGTGGAGTTTAACAGAGATAATTGGGTTTCATGTTAATAGCATGCATGGGAATATACCATGGACTAACCTATTAAGAGATGTTTGGTCCAGGCACTCAAGATTAATGTATAGATCACGTTGTTGTTGCTATTGTTAATAATACTCTTATATTGTGACATACTTTGATTTTGATTTTTTCTTTTTGTTTAGTTTATTTTGATTTGGGGATAGGGGACTGGAGGGACATCAAAAGCTGGATAGTTTTAGAATATTTCACATTTACTGAAATAACCTGTACCCCTAATAGCATTTCATCTTTTTTTGTCTTAATTTCATGCTTACCTGCAATGAAATGGCTCTTACCAATTTCCCCCCCAAAGGAATAATTGTCCTGGCAGTTTTCAATTTAGATTGGAATTAATTAGATGTAAGGATTGTTGACTTTATTTAGTAATGTGAAGCAGTATTTATGCCTCAGTATCTACAGCGGGTGGGTAACCCTTTCTCCTTGTCACTAAAGGCAGTTGTTTCTTAATGTGTGGCCCATGTTAGCACTAGGCATATCTGCTTGGCTTCTTGTTAACTATTATTGTTTTCTAAGTAATGTTTGCCATTTGAATGTCTTTGTGGAGACAAATCCCTCACTAGTTTAGCTATTTTGTAAGTTAAGCTTTTAACTGCTTTGTTCTTTTTATTCTAATCTTACTAATGCCTGTTAATTTTACTTCCATTACTAGTGCTTCTAACTTCTTGTTTTATGTGCTTAAAATGATTAAATATGGACATCTGATGTCTGTTTTGTTTCTTACATATAATTATTTCCATGGTATTGAAATTTAAACTCTTTAAATTGTGTCTTGATTTTTTTTGGGGGGGTGGGTGAATGGGGTTGTTGCTCAGGATTGAACCTTGGTCTTCAGACATGCTAAACATGCACTCTACCACTGAGCTACACCCTAAGGCAGACTTGTGTTTTGATATTTTTAGACACTAGTGGTTAAGTACATCTTTATAAGATGATTTTAGAAATATAAGCACAGTTGTGTCTTGAGTAAGGTAAGAGATACAAAAGTTAATAGAGATAAAAAACATTTTCTAAAATTCTGAATCCCTTATAAAGTGAACTTATCCATTGGCTTATAAAAATATTTAATAACCAATTTAAAGAGTTTCAAAATAACAGTTTACTTATAGTATAGAGTATATGTGTACACTACATTATGTAGTATATGTAGTAACTTATTTTATTTGCAGTGTAAAGCATCTCTAATGTTTCTGATAGAAAAGTAAATTCCTTGTGTTCTCCCGAGTTACCATTGTGCCCTGCTTAATTTCTCTCTGCTTGCCACCATTAAAGAATGAAAACTAATGGATGCTATTGATGGGATCATGTGTTTTTCTACTATTGATTATTCAACCTATTATTCTCTATTCCATGCTGTAATCCTAAAAGAAGGCAGATGACTGCATTGTTCACCACCTCACCTCTTGCTTTCTCGTTAACATACTTTCCTTTAATTTCATTCTAAAACTTCTAAATTTTATTGTATGTTATCAGTGATGCTAATTTTAATTCAGATGTCATCCAATATTATAAAGTTATTTTAGGAATGAAAATATTGTAGGTGCCTTATGCCACATAAAGTATATTGTTTCATTAATGAGCTGTAAACTTTGACGTGTTAAAGTCAAAAGAGTGGTTTGGAAGGAAGTTTCAGTTTTTGAGATAAATTCAGAGATTTTGAAAAAGGAGGTGAGATCAATCTGTGAACGAGGCAGAGCTGTACAGAGTTAGGCACAAAAGGGGTTTGAGACGTCATCCCCCCCCGCCAGTCCTGTATCCACTTGCACTTTTCCTAGTGGTCCTCTTCTTTCTTTGCTAGGTGTGGAGGGTGCCGCTTTCCAGAGTCGACTTCCTCACGACCGGATGACTTCTCAGGAAGCAGCCTGTTTCCCAGACATCATCAGCGGGCCTCAGCAGACCCAGAAAGTTTTTCTGTTCATCAGAAACCGCACAGTGAGTGTCCAGGCCAACTTTTTTCCACTTGGATTTTGAAAATATGTACGACTTTTACAGAGAATACAGGAAGAAATAGAAAGTTAGAAAAGAATTTTCAAATTGTCTATAGTATTTTTTCCCTACAAATAACCATTGCTAAAGATTAGTTATTTTCATCTGGACACTGTGGCATATGCCTGTAATACCAGTGACTTGGGAAGCTGAGGCAGGAAGATCTCAAGTTTGAGGCCAGAGGGAGCCTACACAACTTAGCAAGACCCTTTCTAAAAATAAAAAATAAAAAAGGGGCTGGAAGTGCAACTAAGAGGTAGAGCACTTGCCCAGCATGCACGAGGCCCTTAGGTAGAGGCTCTAGGTACTGTGCTACTGGGAAAAAAGATCTTTATTCTTGGGCGTATTTTTAGATATGTATATAAAATGTATGAAATATTTTTTCGTTTTACAAATTGAGATCCCACTTGTGTGCATTTTTTGGGGGGATCTGTTTCACACATTCCAAGAATTTTTGTTTAAACATGTAAGGTTTTTTGATTTGGATTTTTTGGGGGGTGGGATGTTCGTGTTGATGCTTGGAATAGAACCTTGGACCTTGTACATGCTAGGTAAGCAAGCATTCTACCTCTGAGCTACAGCCCTAGCCCAAGAAAAGTTTTTTTAAACAATCATTTTGTCTTTCCCTCCAGACGGAAACCTTACCCTGTTCTCACCTAGTTCAACTTCCTCCCTGATTGATCATTTTTAATATCTACACAGTATTTCTCCTGACAACTGGGTCATAATTTAACTATTAGACATTTAAATATTCATTTTTACTTTACTTTAATTAAACTCTGAACAGGTTTATATATTGTCGATTCTGTCTGTGGCTTTTATTTCCTCATGGTAGTGATGTACAAGAAATACTACCTTATGTCAAAGGGTATGAACATTTTTAATGTTTTGATACATATTCCCAGATTGCCTCTGTGAAAGGCTGAACTAGCCAACACACCCCCTTTCCCTTGTCCCTGTTTTTGTTATTTGTTGTTGTTAGGTACCATCAAGTCAGATCCTACTCATAGTTACCTATGTACAACAGATGAAACATTCCTTGACACTGTGTCATGCCTGGCACAATATCCATGCTTCTCTGCTATTGATAGGGTTTTAATGGCTGATTCTTTTTTGGGGAGTGGGCTGTCAGGTCCTTCTCCCAAGCCTACAGCCCAGGTGTTCCCAGGCATTCTCCCTTCCAACTACTAACCAGGCCCAACCCTACTTAACTTCTGAGATCTGATGGGATTGGATGCCAGGGACATGTGGCTGCAAGCATATTTTTAATTACAACAATGATAATCTGTCCTGGTATTACAGGCCAAAGCCATCTCATTTCTTGCATTAATGAGACTGCTTTTTTTACATATATTAGTCATTTATATTTTTTCCATGAATTTTTCTTTCATGTTCTGTGTTTATCAAAAATTCTTTAGCCACTGCATGTGGTGGCACACATCTGTGTTCCCAGCACTGTGGAGGCTGAGACAAGAGGATCTCAAGGTTGAGACCAGACTGGGCTATATATAGTAAGTTCTAGGCAGCCTGGGCTACATAGTAACACCCTGTCTCAAAACAGTTGAACAAAACAAAAAAATTCTTCAGTCACAGAGTAGAGGAAGGCAAGGTGCTAGTGAGAACAGATTCCTCATACCTCAGGTGATACACATTGTGAGATTTCAGTTATTTAGAATATATCTCAGAGATATCATTAGCATGCCTGCTTGCTTTTTTTTGGCAATACTGGGGCTTGAACCCAGGACCTTGTGCATGCTCTACCACTGAGCAATACCTCCTGCCCCTTTCTCATTTTTTGTTTTGTTTTGCAGTACTTGGGGATTGAATGCAAGGCCTTTCATGTACTTTGCACTGGAATGTACGCCCAACCCATTTTATAATTTCTGTTTTGAGTCATGGCGTCACTAAGTTTATGCGAGTGGCCTTGGGCTTCGAGCTCTAGATCCTCCTGCCTCCATTTCTCAAGTCACTGAGATTACAGGTGTGCACCACTGCGCCCGTTTTTTTTTTTTTTTTTTTTTTTTTTTTTTTTTTTTTTTTTTTTTTTTTTTTTTTTTTTTTTTTTTTTTTTTTTTGGACAGAGTCTTGCTTAGTTGCACAGGCTGCATCTATCCTTAAACTCACAAATCCTCCTGCCTCAGCCTCCCGAGTTGCTGGGATTACAGGCATGTGCCGCAGTGCCCAGCATAGCATGTCTGCCTTTTAACATCACTGACTTTTCTAATTGGGCTATTAGATTGCAAATTTGGATTGTTACATATCCTAGAGCTAGAGTAATTGGTAGGTTACTCTGCATTTCTGCAATACAGAAAAGACAGTGAGGAAAAGAGGGTGATTTTTGAGAAAAGTGAACGGAAATTTCTTAGTGTACATTCTGAGGTTGATTTGTCTCATAATTGCATCAATGTGTGTAGCATATCAACATTTTACCTAAGTGGTATTTCTAGACAGTTGTCATGTTTTTGTTTTGTCCAAAGGGAGTTTTCACTTATCACTTGAATTTCAGTGGTGGATTTCTAGTGATTTCTATCTTTGATTCATTTCTTGTGACCAAAAGTCAAGATTTGAAGAAGAGTTGGTCTAGGTTCAAGTCATAGTCTCTGGCTATAAATCAGAACATAAATTATTTTCTCCTATAAGAATTGGATCAGTTCTCTAATCTTACACTACATCTTTTGCCTCCCAACTTTAAAACTACAACTTTGGGATTATTGAACTAGAACTTGTAACTTGAGCTTTATTTTATAGGACAGGAGGTGGCAGAAGATTTGTGTGAAGGTTGAGGAGTTTGGGCCCAGTGTGTTTGTGAGGAATCCCATTTTCCCTTGACTGTGGCCTCAGAGAAAAGTGGAATGTCCATATGGATCTGGGCATGTTGTTAGGTGCTGTCAAGGCCGGTCCGACTCATACCGACTCCCACAGGGTTTTCAATGGCTGATTGTTTTGGGATGGTTTTCTCGGGGATGAGCTACCAAGTCCTTCTCTTGTTCTTGGGGTGCTGAGGATTGAACCCAGGGCCTCAGAGAGTACAGAGGAGCACTCTACCCACTGAGCCAAACCCCAGCCCTCAGATCTGGACATATCCGTTTGTAATTTGGTTTGTGTGCCCCAGCCCATTTTTTAATTTTTTGAGAGTTTAAGTTATGCAAGCCACCTCTGGCCCCAAACTTGTGATCCTTCTCCCTCTGCTTCCTGAGTCACGGGGATTACAGGCATGCACCACCATGCCCGACTCAGGTTTTGTGCATTTTATCTATTCAGTATTTGTGGAGTCATCTAACCCCAGGTTTAAATCCTGGTTGCTCCCTACTCGCTGTGTGATCTTGGCAAGTTAGGAGGCGTTTGTCTTATTTAGGCCAAATATCCTCAGCTTCTTCAGTAACTCACTCATTGGCACAGTTTTGTGTTGCATCTGTTTCTTTACCAGAAGGATAACACTGTTTAAATGAAAGTAAAACCTATATTTGAGATCTTAAAAATTTTAAAAGATGATTTTACAGATGGTCAAATGACATAGGTCTATTCGAATGTAATATGGTTTATGTCATTTAAATATAGTTGCAGTTGTGGTTGGATAATCCAAAGATCCAGCTGACATTTGAGGCTGCGCTCCAACAATTAGAAGCACCATATAACAGTAAGTATTTTGTTTAACAGGACTGGTTTTAGACTAGATTGCATAATTATTTCCTTTCAGGGCCCTCGTGGTTCCTTGAAATTAATTTTTTCAGTTTACATTTACTTTCTATTTTTACCTTGTGCTGTGCAAAAATAGACCTTATAGAAACATTTTCTATGTTGCTATTTGTATTCTTGATCTTTAAGTTGTATTGATGGATGAGTTCAAGAGATTTCTAAATAATTTTCCTAGACCTATTTTCCAACTTTGGTCTGGGGAATACTTTGGCACTTGATCAGCTGTCTGGCTTTCTTTTTTCCTATTTGCCACCAACAAAGTCTTAGGCAGTTTTGGCCAAAGGAAATGAGCATGATGACTATTTTACAGAGGTTTGTTCTCCATTTCATCTGTAATGGAATGTCAGTTCATAGACTAATAGTTGTAAGAATCAGTTGATTCTTAGATCATGGCAAAAGTGGAGAAAGAAAAGAGTTAAAAGAGCTTTCTGTTTAAACTGCTGGAAATAGAAACACATTTTTACATTTATTTATTCTGCAGGTGATACTGTGCTTGTCCACCGAGTTCATAGTTATTTAGAACGTCATGGTCTTATCAACTTTGGCATCTATAAGAGGATAAAACCTCTCCCAAGTAAGGACTACCTGGCTGTGAATTTACTGGTTTTAAATTACAATTCTAGGACTGCATTTTATATCCATGATGCTACTAACATTTTATTTCTATTTGTAAATCATCGTTGTTGCGATAGAAAAAAGTTTTAAGTTTTTATCTTTTTAGTCAAATTTAAAATAAAATCATTAAGGCTGGGCATGGTGACACATGCCTATAATCCTAGCAACTTGAGAGGCACAGGCAGGAAGATGGCAGGATCGAGGCCAGAGGCAGCCTGTGTACCTCAGCAAGACTGTCTCAAAATAAAAAATAAAGATGAGCTGGGGGCGCAGCCCAGTGGTAGAGCACTTGCAAAGCCTGTGTGAAGCCCTGGATTCAACTCCCAAGTACTGCAAAAGCAAATAAAAAACAACAAACAAAAAACCCCATGATATCTTTGGAAAAATACAGATTTTCCTAAACTTCTAGTTTGATAGGTACTTAGGAAAAGATTAAATTTCCAACTTTAAAAAAATCAGCATTAAAAAAACTTTAAAAATGAGAGAAATCAATTATACAAGGAGTTTTAAGGTTATCCTTTCACGGTTACCTTTTTTTTTTAATACTGTCACTTTTATAGTGTTTGTATAATGTCAGGAATCTAGGAGATGGAGATATTTTGAGAATTAATGCATTTATTTTTAGTGCTTTAGTAATTCTTCAAAAAAGGAATACTAATTTAAAAAATGGAAGTAGATCTTAAAGAGCTTATACAGAATATGTCCTAGTACAGTTGTGAGGTAAATAAGCAGGTCATTCAAAACATAATTAAGGATCACAAATACTGAAATGTGACTGAGAAATGAGAAAATAAGTCTCAAGATAATAAATCTGATTTATGAATGTTCAACATTGAATTAACAAGTTTATAAATTTTAGGTATTTGTTAATTTGCTTTCAGATAGCTGCCATATTTTGATAACAACTGAATTATTTACTTTTAAAACATTATGTTAGGAATCAGAGAGTTTCATAGGAAAAAATCTATAAACATGATCTTTTGACTACAACAGAATATTCTAAGTTTTGTTCATGTTTTGCTTTTAGCCAAAAAGACAGGAAAGGTAATTATTGTAGGCTCTGGAGTCTCTGGCTTGGCAGCAGCTCGACAACTGCAGAGTTTTGGAATGGAGGTCACACTTCTGGAAGCCAGGGTAAGAATTTTATTTTGGGTTTACAAGCCTGACCTAATAAAAATTATCCATTGAAATTAAGGAATTGTACAACTTGAATTTAGTGAAACTGACTTGTGTAATACAGTATTTTGGACACTGTTATTTAGAATGGATAAGGCTTTTTGGGGTGCGGGTGTGGTGCCAAGAATGAAATCCAGGGTCTCCAACATGCTGAGCATGTCGTCTACAACTGAACTATACTTCTAGCCCCTAGATAAAGCCTTTCTGACAAAGTTTTTAAAAGTCCTCAGTATTAGTAGAGTTTGTAAAGAATCCATATATACTTTGGATGGATATTTTCAGGTCATCATTTCTTATAATTAGCTCTTAAATTTGGGGCCTTCATTGGACTTACTCTTTATGTTGTTGTTAAGTGCTGTTGAGTTGGGTCCAACTCACAGTGACCCTGTGTACAACAGACATCTGACACCGTCCCATGTGTGGAGCTATTGTCAGTGTTTCTCTGCTATTCATAGGGTTTTCAATGGCTGATTGTTTCAGGAGTGGGCTGCCGAGTCCTTCTCCTAAGCATACAGCACCTGGTATTCCCAGGCAGTCTCTCATTCAAGAACTAACCAGGCCTGACCTTGCTTAGCTTCCAAGATCTGATGAGATCAGATGCCAGGGTGGTACAGCTATAGACTTACTCTTTATAGGAGTCAGATATTTTCAGTGGTGAATTTTATTCCCTGTTTGAAGAAAAGAAGTTGTTTTTCAGAAAGGACCAATCTTCTAGGGCTTGGTGTAGCCAAGATACTCGTTTCCTTAACACTTAACTGGTGACATGCCCTAATTTGAACATAACTGGTGACATGAGATCACTAAGACCAGTATCCTTATATAGATACAGGATGTGTAGGTACTTCTTTTTGTTGCAAGTGGATTTATGTTTTAGTTTAAACCTTTCTTAAAACGTTTTGGTTTTAAAATATATTAACATTTTATAAATAAAATTTTTATTACAATTTATTAAATTAATAGTAATGTGGAAAAAAGTCTTCAGTATTTAAAATGAAAGTCACATCTTGACAATTTTAACTGAAACTTCATTTATGGAATAAAAGACAATATAAAATACTAAGTTTCAAAATTAGTATCATAGTTTCTGCAGTGCACTTTTGAACACTTTATGCAAACAGGCTTTTTGCACTTAATCCAGGAATAAAATTATAAGCAGCACTTATAAAATGCTTTCACTAAGAAGCATTACAGACCTCCAAGAGGCATCTGAGGGTCTCAAGTCCTTGTCCTAAACCTGCAGCCTCTTTGGAACTAGGAAACACAAACATCCACATCATTCACATCTTCATCTTTTTCATGTAATTCATTAAAAATTGGTTGTACAAATTTTGTATATAGACTTAATATTGTATGTTTTGTATTTTATCTTGTTCCATAATTGAATAAAGTTTTGCAGATGTAGAAAGTCATTTGGATGCCATTTTTTATTGTATTGCTAAAAGAATTATTGCATAAAAATAAATAGTAATTTTTAAAAAATATTGTGTCTGGTGATGTCAGGTCTCAGAGATTGGAACTTTCTTATATCTTGTACCACTTAGTGAATCAGAGTCGCACGCCACCCCACGACTAGTAGGACTAATTTTAGGAAAGTGCTGAAGAGGACAGCACTGCAGAGTTAGCACATACAAGGCAAACAAAAACGCATCACTTAGGGCTCTTAGACCCATATGTCACCAATTAAGTGTTAATTTGTAGACCTTGATGAAGAAATGGAAGCTGAAACAGAAAGGATTAATGACATAGTGAAAAAAATGAGTATCACGTTACGATGCTACCATGAAAATAATTTTCATGAATAATTTTTCAAATTTATCTTCCAGTGGCTTAGAGGTTCCCTGTATTCCCACCCCTTAAAAAAATAAACTTAGTAACCTACACAATTTTTATAAAATTTTATAAACGCTTTTAAAATATGTACAGTATAATCCAAATTGCCTTATTTTATTTTGTTCAGTACCTGGTGGGAGGTTGAACCCAGGGCCTTGGACATTCTAGACAAGGGCTCCGACACCAAGCTGTACCCTAACCCCTTTTTAAATTTTTTATTTTGAGTCAGGCTCTCCCTAAATTGTGTGGGCTGCCTCTGGCATCAAACTCGAAATCCTCCTGTCTCAGCCTCCCAAAATGCTGAGATTATAGGCACAGCATTATGGTGCCCAGCCCAAATTGCTTTTTATAAACTGCTAATTTTTTAAATATTCTTTTTAAATAGAGTGTGGGGCAACCAAAATTAAATATTTTCCTGATGTACTCTATTACTAAAAATAATATTCATTAATTTAAAAAATATTTTTATGTCTTCTGTGTACTACGTATTAAGAATACAGTAAGAAATGATGTTTCTTACTGAGTATGATGGCTCATGCCTGAAATCCCAGCAACTTGGTAGGCAGAGATAGGATCCAGGCCAGAGACAGCCTGTGTGATTTAGCAAAATCCTGTCTCAAGATAAAAAGTGGGCTGGGGGTGGTGCAGCTCACTGATAGAGCACTTGCAAAGTATGTGTGAGGCCCTGGGTTCAACCCCAAGTACTGCAAAAAAAAAAAGAAAAGAAAAAAAGAAAGAAAGAATGGGATTAGGTATTCTTTTTATTGCAAGTGGCTTTATGTTTTAAAGCTATCTTCAACTATTTTGTCTGTTTTGGGTTTCAAAATATATATTAATATTTTATAAACCAAATGAGCATGTACCAGGCAAATGTAAATGCATTGCTTGGGTCTGTGAGACCCACACATCACTCGTGGAGTATGCTCTGTGTCCTTGTGCTTTGTGCCTATAGTCTTGTTGATTGCACTCCATATAAACTCTAATCTAAGCATTTATTTTAAATGATGAAAGACAGAAACTTGATGTGCTGGGTTATTGTGGTTAAAACAGAATTGATGACTTTGGTCATTTAATCTCCAAACAGGATCGTGTGGGTGGACGAGTTGCTACCTTTCGCAAAGGAAATTATGTCGCTGATCTTGGAGCCATGGTAGTAACAGGTCTTGGTAAGTAGTTCTTAGCTTTATGCTGCAATACATAGTCTGAAACTCATAAGATGATTTAAGCTTACATTTTAAAGCCATAGATGCAATTTTAAAATATATCGGTGTTGGGGCCCCTGTGGCACACACCTGTAATCCCAGTGACTTGGGAGCCTGAGGCAGAAGGATTGCAAGGTCAGGGCCAGAGGCAGACTGTGTAATTTAGTGAGACCCTCTCAAGATAAAAAATAAAAGGTTCGGGGAAGCTCCCGTTGTGGCTCAGTGGTAGAACGCTTGCCTACTGTGTGGATTCAATCTCTGGTACTAGAAAATAAGTTAAACTAAATATATTGGTTTATGATACTGTTAGGCCATTTTCTTTTGCCAGTAACATCATCACAGACTGTGAGTTATAAAGAAAAGAAGTTTATTTTTACCTCAGCTCTAGTTCAAGGTCAACGGGACACATCTGGTGATGGCCTTCTTGCTGACTGTTCTGAGGTGGCCGTGTCATCACTTAGCAAGAGATGAGACATGTGTGTCTCTCTCTCTTCTGGTCGCTTTCTCTTATAAAGCCACTAAGGCTCTAATTTATCCTAAAGACTTTATGTAATCCTAATTACTTCCAAAAGGTCCCATCACCAAACATGATAGTGGGATTAAGTTTCTGTTCCTTAATAGCTCACAATGGGATTAAACACTAGCTGATAATTTTCTTCTGTTGTTGTTATGTTGTTAGGTGCTGTCCAGTCGGTATCCGACTCACAGTGACCCTGTGTACAATAGGCAAACACTATCATTAGTGCTTCTCTGCTGTTCATAGGGTTTTCAATGGCGGACTGATTTTTGGGAGTGGGTTGCCAGGTCCATCTCCCAAGCCTACAGCACCTGGTGTTCCCAGGCGGTCTCCCATCCAAGTACTAACCAGGCCCGACCCTGCTTAGCTTTGAGATCTGATGGGATCCGATGCCATAGGGCTACGGCTGCAGGCTTTCTTCTGTTAGTGATAGGTAAATTGCCAAGTAGTCTTCCTGAACACTGCAGAATTTAAATTGTCCAGATCTTTAGAACTTGAGTATCTTTTTCCAGTTCTGGGAAATTATCCTAGGAAAACAGATAAGTGATAATGTTGCATTTAAAGCATTTCTGATATGGCAGTGTTTATAGTGGGAGAATATTAGAAACCACAGATTAGAAGGTTATTATGCAGTGACACCAATACAGCCACTCAGAGTTATATAGCTCCATAGTAACATAAAATGATGTCCACAATCTGTCACTAAGTTGAAAAAAGATCACAAAATGTGTTATGATCCTTTTGTGTACATAGTCTATAACTTTGTTGTTGTTGTTGTTGTTAGGTGCCATCGAGTCAGTATCCAACTCATAGCGACCCTCATAGGGTTTTCAATGGCTGACTGCTTCGGGATTGCCTTGGGAGTGGATTGCCAGGTCCTTTCCCCATTTTTGCGGTGCTGGGAATTGAACTCAGGACCTCAGAGACTGCAGCACAGCAATCTACCAACTGAGCTAAATCCCAGCCCAGTCTATAACTTTATATGCCTAAAATCTAGAAGGATTAAGGATTATGGATAATTTTTATGTTTATCTTACATATTTTTACTTTGGACATTTTTTAAGATATAATTTGACCTTTTATCCCCCGTTGTTGAGGATCCAACCCAGGACCTTGCAAATGCTAGGCAAGTGCTTTACCACTGAGCTAGTTCTTCAGTCCAGTCCTTGGTTTTTTGAGACAGAGTCTCTCACTGTGTAGCTGTGCCTGGGCTTGAACTTGAGATCTTCCTGCCTTAGCCTCCCAAATTTTGGGATTACAGTCTTGTGCCACCACACATGGCTTGAACAGTTTTTGAGTAAAATTATTTTTAATTTAAAGTCTTCCTTCTCTTTTCATAGGTATGCTGAATTTAATTATTTGAGTTTTTTCTAGGAGGGAATCCAATGGCTGTGGTCAGCAAACAAGTAAATATGGAACTGGCCAAGATCAAGCAAAAATGCCCACTTTATGAAGCTAATGGACAAGCTGTAAGTTGAGGACAAACAGAGCTTTTCAAAATTTCCTTGGTTCAGTTGAAAACAGTTTGGGTGTAATGTGTGACTAAACATACACATGAGTAATATAAACTAAGAAATGATGTAATACTTTTCTTGTTTTCTTAACTCTGAACTACACGGGAAGGGACTATTGTATATGTGCATATTTATGTGTCTGTTTAGGCATTTATCTTTAGACATTTAATGAAGGCTGGCTAGGCAGTTAATTTTTTTACTTGGTTGTGGCTGCTTTCTCCAAAAGATCTGTGGGATTAAAACCTAATTTTTCATTTCTTTGTATTGTGCTTCCCATCGTGTGCTTTTGCTCCATGTGTTCCTTATGCCTTCAGTTTTGTGTTTATAGGCTCATGCTTTTGAAGGGCTAAAAGCCTAGTGGTGGTACTTACCCAAGTGCATAGTTAGAGTAATATATTTGTTGACCAGAGGCAAGGAGCTTCCTATCCTTAGCATGACAGTAGTATCAGCATGGTAGTTAGTCTGGGGGAATAGGAGTAGTTTAATTGTTGTGACTCAGGCTTAGAATACCCACGTCAGTCCTAATTTTGTAGGAGTGAGAAATCCAAATTTATTTTCTGCAGAAATTTTATCATCTTCCCTGTTAGGGTAAGAGCCCACACTTAGGATATAAGCACATTGCTACCTTTATATTTTGAGGAAGGGAAGATGGGCTGTATATTGTATATGGTGGCTAAGCTGTTGTTACTAAAAGTGATAAGATCTCAACTCTTGCATTTTGTGTGGTGGTCTCAAGGGACATCCTCGCCTATTCCTGTCTACATTTAGGCTTCATGGGGTTCATATCAGAATTACTTATTCTGCAGAGATCTGTAAAGAATACAGAGATGAGTAATATTGGTTCTTGCCACAGTCTAATAGTATTTGTGCACCAATAATTCTTGTTTTCCCCAATTTTTTTATTATGAAGAATTTTAAATATACACAAAAGTAGAAAGAGTACTTTGTAATGAATGCTCATTTTCCCATTTTGTTTTATCCATCCTGCTCCTGTGCTTTGCTTTTTTTTTGGGGCGGGGGGGAAGATCTTGAAGCATTTTAAAGTAAATCACAAACATATCACCCATGAATATATCAGTAGTGCAAAGTTGAGGCAGATTGCCAAGAGGTAGAAGAACAAATAGTTACAGAAGAGCTAAGGGAGCCAGAAGTGTGTGCAGGTGAGGGGATGGATTTGGAAGGAGGGAGCTCACTTGGGAGGGGTTGGCTCAGACTTCAGTCTGTGGAGGAAAAGGCATTGGAGGCAGAGGAAGATGTGAGCAAGTAGACAGGTCACTGATGGAGGATGAGCTTCTTAGGTAGGAAGAAAAGCTCCAGTGTAATATGGGACGATGCTACGGAGGAGGCTGTTCTTGAAGCTGGATCTGTAGGTAGGAAATTGAGACGTTTGAGTGCAGATCAGATGGGTGCTTGAAGTAGATAGCAGGAAAGTGCCAAGCTGAGAGGACGAAGTGAGGCTCTGAAGAGACTATTAGAATCTTTGAGAAGTCGTGGTGTTCACACTAACAATTGCTGCTGATCGTTGAGATCCCATCCTTTTTAGACTTTTCCTGAATATAGAGCAGGTTCATTTAGTTTAACAATAAAGAGAGATTTTTTTCTAGTAGCAGTGTACAGAGAAGGGCTTCCTTGGCATTAAATAAGCATTCCTCCCCCTTTTTTGGAGGGAGGGAGGTTGAGACCAGACAAGATCTCACTTCGAACTGGCAGTCCTCCTGCCTCAGTCTTCCAAGTGCTGGGATTGCAGGCGTGTACCACCATGCCTGGCTAGATGAACTATTAACTCTTTTCTTTCTTCTTTTTCTTTTTGCAGTGCTGGGGATGGAATCCAGAACCTCGTGCATGCTAGGGCAAGCCTCTACCACTGGGCTATACTCGCAGCCCTTTCAGGGATTTTTGTTTTTGTTTGTGTGCCACATGCTTTTTTTAAACATTTGTTTCAAAATAGTAGGTTTTGGAGATTTAGCCCAGTGGTAGAGTGTTTGCCTTGCAAGTGCAAAGTCCTGGGTGTGAGCCTTAGCACTGGAAAAACAAAAACAAAAATAAAAAATTCAAAATACTCTGTCAGTACCTATACCCCTCAAATGTGGCCTGCTCTGCCAGTCTGAACTGTTAGTTGCCAGTGTGTAACACAATAAACAGTTTAGGCCAGAACATGAGTTAAGTTGTTAACCATACTCTTGTTCAGATAATGCGTCTCTTTTTGGTAGCAGGACTTTATCAGAGAAGAATGTGGTGCATTAATGTACATTCTGACTTTTGTTCTGTTTTACCAGGACTAGCTCTTTGAGCAGCACTTGAGTAAATAATTGTTAACCTGTGGTGTGATTTTTCAGTATTTTGTACAAAGGGATATTTTCCAGGGAACTTGGTATTGTCATTCAACTCTGATCTGCATAGGAGTTTTCTAAGTTGTTGTGTTTGTATTTGGTACAGCAGCCAGGCAATAAGGAATATTATTTAGATGTTCTTAAGTTTTGGAAAGAATTCTTTACAGCTCTGAGTACCTCTTGCCTTTGGTTAATCAAACATAAGAGGCCCGTTAGTGTGTGTGTTTCTGTCTCCAGTCCAGTCAAGTCTAGCTCAGAGGGAAAAACGATAACTGTTGATTAGTAGTACACTGGCTTTTGGCTTACAGAACAGAGAGTCCTGTTTACACTTCCACGTATGTTTCATGGCTTTAGGAATCTAAAGGGGTAAGAAGACCAGCAGTTTCATTCCCCATTTTACATGAGACAAAACGAGAGCTCACACGTTTGCCTGAGGACACTGTCGTCAGTATGCAGAGGAGCCAGTATCTAGTGCCTTGTGTTTGGCTTAAGCTCCCACACTCATTCTGTTGTACCTGCCTTGTCCTTCAAGAAGCGTGGCTAACCGCTTGTGTGATTGTATCTGCTTAGTGTCCTTCACAGAGAACTTTGTTTTAATAGTGTCCTCAGGAGCCAGCAAGGCCCACCTGAGTAGAAATGTACTCGGCCACTGTTGGATAAAATGAAGTTGTGTTTCTCTGTTTTTTTATAGCCTTGGTCAAAAAGAAGGCAGTTTGCCAGGCACAGTGTCAAACATCTGTAATCCTAACTACTCAGGAGGCTGAGGCAAGAGGATGACAAGTTTGAGGCCAGCCTGGGTGACTTAAGTAGATCCTGTCTCAAAATAAAGTAAAAAGGGCTGGCATATATCTCAGTAGTTCTGGGTTCAATCCTCAGTACTGCAATAAATAGATAGATAAAGCAATTTGATGGCTCTTTTGTTCGTACATAGAATTTAATTCTGTCATCCTGTACAAGGCAGCAGTTACTCAGAGATAGAAATATCACTTGTAATACTGTCTTTAGGGTATATCTCCTTACCCAGCCATGTTGTTGCTATAAGAAAAAAAAATCACTTAGCAAGTGGTTTTTGTTTTGTTCTGTTGTTACTATTTTCATCACAATCACAGAGATCCCAAAGAGATTGCCTCTGTGTTCTCTCTGGTCCCACATGGGCAGCTGGAATGATGAGCTTCAGTTTGTTTTTGAATTTTTTTTATTTTTTGGTTTTTAAGTAAAGGTCTTGCTATGTAGCCCAGGCAGGCCTCGAACTTGAGATCCCGCCTATGTTTGTTTTTGGTGGGGAAGTTTATTTTGTGTCTTTGGATAACTAGTACAAGGGCCAATCTATTAAGGAACATCATATACAATATAAAATGCTGTAGTAGTCTACGGCCATACCACCCTGAACGCGCCCGATCTCATCTGATCTTGGAAGCTAAGCAGGGCCGGGCCTGGTTAGTACTTGGATGGGAGACCGCCTGGGAATACCGGGTGCTGTAGGTTTGGGGCTGGGATTTAGCTCAGTTGGTAGAGCACTGCACTGCAGTCTCTGAGGTCCCGAGTTCAATTCCCAGCACCGCAAAAATGGGAGAAGGACTTGGCAATCCAATCCCGAGGCAATCCCAGAAAACAGTCAACCATTGAAAACCCTAAGAGGGTCACTATGAGTCAGACATGACTCAACGGCACCTAACAACAACAGCAGCAGCAATATTGAGGACATCCATGTATATAGAAGGCCTTGATCTCCCATACCTTAGGCTGTAAAAGCAGAGCTAGTACAGCAGCTACCCACAGACTGACTGGTGGTAGAGTCTGACCTGTGCTATAGTTAGCTATAACTGCACAGAGAGAAGGCTAGGAAATGGGTAATTTGTATAAGGAACATCTTGGGATTCACCAATGAAGAAACTGAAAGTATGCACAGGTTGGGAGGGTAGAGGAAATGTCTGCAAGTTTGCTGCATTTCCTGTAAACCAACCAGTAACTCAGGCTTTCCTTTCCTTTGTTATTTGTTTGTTGTTTTGTTTGTTTGGATAGTGAAAAGGGTGTCTCAATCAAATTCCTGTAGTACTGTAGCATTCAGCATTCCGAGGTCTCTCATTGCCTTTAGAGCAGGTGTTGTTACTAGGCAAAGGCTCAGTAACTTTGAGAAACTGGGATCCTGCTTTTCTTCTTGGGAATGGCTTAACTGTTATAAGGAAGCAAACACCTGGAAGATGCCAAGTCTCCAGACCACTGACTGTGGGTACACTCAGCAGCTAGCCTAACCAGCAAGTTTTCACATGGGTTTATAAAGAGTGGTACTTGGGTTATTTTTTTTTTTTTTAACACAGGACTATTATCCCTTTTGGGGATCTGTCTTCATTTGAGGAAGTATATTCAGTGTCTTTATGGCAGTCTTTTCCTCCTCTTTAAAATCAGGACTGTCAGTCCCTGCCTTTTGTAAGTGTAAAAATCTCCTGCTTTCCTTTAAGGGTCCTGAAGTTCCAAAATTGTTCCTCCCCCCCACCAAATATAGTGCTAACATTTACTTTGCTTTTCCAAACTGTATTCATTGAACAAGAATTTTCTGAGCACCTCTTCTGTGTGCTAAAAACTGCCAGAGTGAACTAGACATTGTTGTGTGTGCCTCTCCACATACCCACCCCAATCACTGCTTAAAAAACCCCTTTTAACTCAGGAATTCAGGGAATGGGGCAACAGTCTTCATTAATAGAACCATTGTGAATTTTATTTGGATTAAAGGTATACTCGTCCTTATTCTCTCTCTAGGGATAATAACTGTATCTCATTTCCCTTGGCTATTCGGTAGAATCTGAATTAGAGACTCTTCAGTTCTAAATTTCTTCTTCCAGGTCTTACCAGAGAAATTAATCTTAATCTTCTGTGTTACCATGCTAGAAGTGCTTAATGATACAAGGATCGGGGAGGTGGAGGTCTACTATGGCCTCCATTGGCCAGGTTTAGCTGTTACTGCTTTTTCCAAAGTGTAATTCTTCATAAGTATTTCTCTGGCTATATCTAAGAACTTTGTATACGTCAAACTTTGCTACACTTAACTCCACTCTGCTCTGCTGCTAGAGAGTTCATGAAGACCGGAAGTAAGGCAGATGTCCATGTTTTCAACGACCTGCGGAGCTTGTTATGGGGGAGTACAACCAGAGGTAGAGCTAAAGAGAGGTGTCTTTCCTTTGAAACTACTTCCTGCAGGGTCAGGCGCCTTGTCCAGACAGTTGTTTGGCTTTCCCTGAGTCTGTACCATATGGGCTAGACAAACAGTTTTCCCTGCCCTTGACCATGCTCAGGGATGCTTTATAAAATCTTCAGGATCAAAACAGGATTGAACCCATTTAGAACAATGAGACTCATCAAATTCTGTTGAAATTTGAAAGGTACCCTTTTTACCTGGTAACATAAATGGCTTTGAAAACTCACAGTCAAAACCTGTTTAAAGTGCTTAAATCCTTTGTGTTTGCTTCTTTGATAAAAGGCTGTGGCATCAATCTTTTCCCAAAAAATGCTTCTTAGTTTGCTATTACAAGTTCTTACTGGGTCACAGTGTAGAAATATACCTGCCTTCTATCATGGTGCTTACCCCTTTGTTATCATTTGCTGAGTTCTTTTATTAAGACACAGTTTAAGGACCTAGAATAAGATGGTCAGATAAAATTAAAATTATTCCAACTTGTGTTTAGAGACAGCCAGTATTTCAACACCTTTATGTTATTCTTTTTTTCCATAATTGTTTGTACAGCTAATAGAATCCAAGTGTTCTGAAATGACCTGAAGCACAGATAGTTTGAGGATGCTTAGGGTAGTCATTTGCTAGAGTTCTTTTCATTATCTGGATATGTCAAATGGAACATTTCTACTAGCTTATTTTTGTGAATGGATTCAAGATTTAAATGTATTTCAAGCATATTATGTGTGGGGGTGGCTAACTGATAGAGTGGCTTGCCTAGCATGCACAAGGCTCTGGGTTTGATTCCCAGCATTGCTAAATAAACAAACAAAACAAAATAAAATAAAAATTAAAACCACATTGCAGTTTACTTCTGGTCAGTGTTGGTTTCCCAGTGGACAAGTATGTTATTCACTATTTTCCAAAGATTCCTTTAAGTTCAAATTGAAATTTCAAAGTTAATGGAAGAACAGCTGGGTTTCAAAGTTATCCCTGGCTGCCTTTGCAACATCCCTGTAATTGCTCACTTAGGTGGAAAATGGATGGGGCCTGGTGGCCGGCTGACTCATAGCCATAAAGCTGAGCCTTGGGTCTGCGTGCGGCACCAATGACGTACACCTGCCACGTGTCAAATGTGGCAGTACTCTTGGTTTGAGTTTTGTTTTGTTGTTATGTTTTATGTTTTTCCTTTCTTTTATTCTGTTTTTGCTGTGTTCCTCACTGCCTTCTGACCCCTTCCCCCACCCCCCCTGCCCACCTCCCACTTTTTTAAGCTGCCTTTCTTTTGGACATTTCTGTGCCATGACTTTTCCATTCTGGTCTCTGTCCAGTCCACTCCTGTTTCTTTGGTGGTTGCAGCTTCTAAGCTAACAATGCTTCTGTCATGCTGTGTGTTTAAAACCTTGATTTTACTGCTGTCATACAAAACTAAACTTGACGTGGCTGTTGGGCTGTTATTTACAGTTTATTTCTCTCTCTGCTGCACTGGTTAAAAGGACACTGTCAAGGTATTTTTCCATAATTTTTCAAATCATTTTCCTCACTGTTTACAATAACCCATTAAAAGCTTGACACTTAATTCTTTTCCTTTCGAAGGTCCTCTCCATCACACATTCACACTGGTTTGTTGTTGTAGAGTTGCACCTGTATGTTGGGCTGGTGCCATTTGAGTTTTTGTCATTGAAAGCGCATGTAAAACGTCAGTTTTTTTGTGGGGAGTGTGGGTGGGAAAGGGGAAAGCGTAATGAATCAAGCAGGCTGCTCAGAATATAGAGGGAAGAAACAAAAGGTCAATTTGGTTCCTCTAACCTTGACAGTGTCCCTTTAAATATTTCTCTACCACACACCCTCGACCCCAGTTACTGAGCCTGAGTGCTATGGACTTCCTTAGTATGAAATCCCCTATGTGGCTGTCTCCCTAACTGCAAATATTACAGCTTGTCTGAAGCAAGCCACCCACCTGGCACTGGGAGAACTATAATCTGTCCCATTTGTATCCTTGTGTATTGGCACATTCTGCCCTATGGCAGAGGCGTATGTGGTCTAGACCTTCTTGCTGCTATAGTATTATCTTGCTAGGCATTTTAGAAGCCACATAGAGAAATATCACCTTTTTGTACTCCAGGAAAAGCATCTTGCTCATTGTGTCTGTGACCAGTAAGAGCATATAACAACATAGATTGCATGTTGAAATGGAGTTGTTTCCTTTTTTGAAAGGAGAACTAAGTTTAGTCAACTAGAACTTTTCCTTTGTAGCATCATTGTAGGAGTTGTACTAGAAATCACAAATTTCTGAGCAGAATTTCATTTTGAAGTGTACTGTATATGACCATCTTATCAGTGAGGAAAAGTAGCTGATGAGAAAATCAGTGAAATTCCTGACAAGAGGGTCTCTTTCACCCGCTCTTGTAATCTCAGCAAGTAGGGATGTCACCAAGAGCTCTCCTTTGGGAGGTGAAGTTGAATGGGTGGGTCAGATGATTTTGGTCCACCAGGTTGTGGGACCACCCTGACATACAAATGGCATCCAAAGCTTGATTCTCTGCCTTGTTTCTCAGCACAAACCAGAAGATGCTTAGGAGTTTAGATGTCCTTTAGCTAAGGATGATTCTCTGATTCACTATTAGCTCCTTCTCTCTTCCATTTGTAGTCTTTTAGAACTGGAAGCTTTTTAAGCATGATCCTGATTGTCAGTTGCAACATCTGTCTTGTTTACAGATCCAACATGGAGCTGTGGTGGTCTTCCCTTTCTCTTTCCTGTGCAGGGTACACTTCTCCCCAGGTTCTTTTTTGCCACATGGTGGCTTATCTCATGGGTTACTTGTGTGATCAGTGAGGGCCAGGAGTAGTGCTTCACTCATCTGTTTAGTTGCAGGAGCAAAACTGAAGAGTTTCCCGCGAGAGAAAAACTCTTCCTGTGATGATTGTCAGCAGTTACCTCTCATCGTAAAAGATGGCTCCTCCTCAGTCTTGGTGTTTATTAGAATTTACTTTAGTGTTTTGTTTTCTTATTACTGATTTTAGGCTGGCTGCAAAGTGAAATTCCTTGTTTTAAATCCTTTTTCCCAGTCAGTGTTCAGCTTATGGCAAGACATGCTTGCTTTAGACATGCTTTTTCCTTCTCTGTCTGCTGCCATGAATTCGGTGGTAGGTTTGCAGATAGTTTACTTTGGGGGAAGAATTTAGTAGCAGAGAGATGGTGTCAGTTAGCTGATGGTGTCAGTAGGTGAAGCCTAGAGTATGGTCTTGTAGCTTAAGGACTTGCTTTGCAATCTGTTCCCTTTCTCTACCACAGGGAGGAGCCAGACTTTCAGGTGCCTCACTTGTGCATAGTCTTAAGAGCTTTGGCATTCAAGTCTGAAGTTACTGGTTCCGTAACACGTTACTACTCTGCAAAAGAATAAAGGTGCTGGTGTGTTATACTAGCCATCAATTTCACTTCTCTCTTCCCCACTGGCACCTAAAATTCTGTCATCTTTGAGGGGAAACAGATAACTTAGGTTTCTTATTTTCCGATCCTGCCCTTATTCTGGAAGGTTCTCAGGTGTGTGAACGTAGCTTTTGTTCTCTGGGACTTCTCTGGTGTGTCATTTGCATGTCAGCCCAGCTCAACCCCGTGCATGTCAGCTCAGTGCCCCTTGTGCTCCATGTCCCTTCAGTTAGCACCAGTGTAAATCTTGTGCCTTCACACAGGTGAGGTCCCAGTTCTAGAGGCAGAAATGGGAGAAGAAAACAGCAGGGCTGAAACATTTCATATCTCATTTAAATGGACTTAACCACTTCATAGACAAGAAAAATCAAATCATTGTCCTCAGAAGTTTTCCCTTTGAGATACATATTTGGACCTTTTTAAACTGTAGAACATTTGTGTCTTCATGGATGGTTCTGTTTAGTCTTATAAGAACCAACTCTGCTATACTTCGGATTTTCAGGTTCCTAAAGAGAAAGATGAAATGGTAGAACAAGAATTTAACCGGTTACTAGAAGCCACATCTTACCTTAGTCATCAGCTAGACTTCAATGTCCTCAATAATAAGCCGGTGTCCCTCGGCCAGGCATTGGAAGTTGTCATTCAGTAAGTACTTTCCTACTGCTTATCATGTGGTGAATTCCATTTACAGATTTGCTATCTAGAGTGCTTGAAGTTTTTCAGTAAGTCTTATTTAAGCTAGCTTTTACTTATTTTCATGTGGAATTTTAAATCTCAAAGTAAAAGCAGTTAAAATAATTACAGGATCCTTAAGGCCGCTTCCAGTTGTAAACTTCACTGCTTTTGTAGAATTGTTATTGTATTTAACATAGCCTAGATAACAGTTTACCACCAGCCAACTTCCATATTCCTAAGCCTTAGATGTTCCCATGGCCCTTGAAGCCCCCCTATGTTTTTGTTGGGCGTCTGTCTGTCTTGTGCTCCAGAGCTGGCTGTGGGGCAGGTACGTACATGTTGTCGCTTATTATCTCTCATAGATTACAAGAAAAGCATGTCAAAGATGAGCAGATTGAACATTGGAAGAAGATAGTGAAAACTCAGGAAGAACTGAAAGAACTTCTCAATAAGGTAGATGTATTTCTTTTCTCATAGTCAAAGACGTTTCAGTGGGAGGTAAACCTTAATTTAGAAATATTAAGGGCATTTCTGGATTTTTGTCTCCATGAGAAGGTATCCACACCTAGGTCTCATTATTCTTAAGAAAATAATGACTAGTGGGGGGAGGGGGGAAACATAGAGGAGGGTAAGGGGTAACCTATATGAATAATGCTTATCAAATTGCATATATGAAAATTGTCACAACGAAAAGCATGTCAGAATGAATCACATTATGATGTACATTAAAAATTTCTAATAAAAAAAAATGACTAGTGAAAGGTGCAGTGGCACTATTAATAAACTGTTGGTAGGAGAAATGGACCTTTTTTCCCTGTACCTGGTTCCCATTAGCTGGCCCAGCACCCCCTGATGAATTCTAGGATTAGGGGACAATCTGTTGTACTAGAGCAAAGTACCCATTGATGAAAACCAGCAAAGCAGAGCCAGTTTGTTGCTATGATGTTACTGTTTATTTATTTATTTCTTACAGTACTGGGGTGGGGCTTGAACCCAGGGCCTGGCACATGCTAGGCAAGTGCGCTACCCACTGAGCTACTCCCAATCCCCTTTTTTAATTTTTAATTTTGAGACAGGGTCTCACAAAGTTGCACAGGCTGCTTCTGGCCTCAAAGTGATGCTTTCACTTCAATCTCCCAGGATGACAGGCACGCGCCACAGCACCCTGCTACCGTTACTATTTTTCTTGAAATGCCAACACCCCTACCTCCACTCCCCAACTGAGGACTCTTCTCTACCATCACCTTCTGAGCTCCAGGTTCTAGACCATTCAGATCCACCCATTTGTTTTTCTTCATCTTGTCAACTGCAAATATATCAGCTTAGGGAGAAAGCCCAGGGGGTGGGATCAGGGGGCTTCATAGCACAGCCCTGGGTGTGCCTTGTGCTTGGGTTCTGGTCTAATAACTCTTCATCCTGTTACACGAGAACATCTCCAACTCAACTTCTGTGTGGTCTTTGTTGAGGATGCCGTGAGAAGAGGGTCTGCCTGGTGGCAAGACATCTGTGCTCAGGCTGAGGCTGTAACTACCCCGGTACCTACCTTGGTACTGTCAGAAACCCAGAAAACTAACATTAGGAATGATTCCAGAAATTCTTTGTAAAATAATCTGCCTTTTTACATATTTAAAAAACAATGACACCTGGTTTCCCAAAGTAAGTTTAATTGGTGGTAGATTGTTTTTCCTGGAAGTTGAATTTATTTCAATCACTTTTTTTTTTTTTTAATGGATAGCCTTCCCCTTTCAGTTCTTTTGGAAAACAAGAGCCAGTCCTAGTTATTGTTGTGACACTTCTGTGTTAATCTCTGTGTTTTTCTCCTGCTTCCCAATGGCATGATGTAGAACAGGTACTTAAGAATGCCAGGGACCTGGCATAACACACTAGAGGAGGAACCAAAGCCAAGGAAACCTGTTATTTGGAGGTGAATTACATTGTTGTGCTATCTGGAATGGTAAATTTGTACTTTCCCTCTTAGATGGTAAATTTGAAAGAGAAAATCAAAGAACTCCATCAACAATATAAAGAAGCATCTGAAGTGAAGCCACCCAGAGATATTACTGCTGAGTTCTTGGTGAAGAGCAAGCACAGGGACCTGACCGCCCTGTGCAAGGTGTGATATTCCTGCCTGGTTTACTTGCAATCCTAAGAAATAGTGCAGATGTGGAAAACTTTAGCAGAGAGCCAGCCACTGGTCAATCATAACCACCTATACTACAAACAAGAGGGGTTGGTACACAGGAGCCATGCAGATTTAATGGGTTAATTTGGTTTGAGGTCTGCTTTTTCTGCAGAATTCTTAACCCTAACAGTTGAGAATAGTAATGGACATGGAGTTTAGAGTCATTTAAAGTCAAACTGTTTAGTTTAAATCCCTAAGTTACTACCTCCTAACCCTGTGACTTTGAACTCCTTAATTATCTCATCTGTAGCATGACATTAATAATGCCTAACTTGTAGGGTAATTGTGAATCTTGAATAAAATTGTATCCAAGGTGCTTATCCCCATGCTAGGCCATGGTAAGTGGTCAGGAAATGGTGGTTGCTATTATTTTTCATCCTTCCTTTGCAGCACACAACTAGTATGTGTCTTCATTTATTTTCACCTTCTGCCTTCTCTCCCTCTTCTCCCATCTTATCCCAGGCTCATTAGCTTATCTCCAGGATTAAGAATTCCTGAACTCTGACCTCAGCCTTAAGTTGAGCCACTTTCTACACATGATCTGAACAGGAAATATGGTATAAATAAGCTAGGTAGATAGCTGACCTTCCATGCTAAATCAAATTCACTTACATTTTAAAATTTTATCAGGAATATGATGAACTAGCTGAAACACAAGGAAAGCTAGAAGAGAAACTTCAAGAATTAGAAGCCAATCCTCCAAGGTAAGGAAAATAAACCCAAATATTCAAAGGTATAACTTTGACTATTCTTTAGATTTTTAAGAAGAAAAATTATAAAATAAAGCTAGTGTATTTTTATTTGTATTCAGTGTATGTATTTATATTATTTAATGAGTGAAAATATCTGAACAGATTTTTGAAAAGATAGCTCTTCTTTAGGTTGGGCATGGTGGCTCATGCCTACAGTCCTAGTGCATCGGGCGGTGGAGACAGGAGAATTGCTTTTTCGAGGCCAGAGGCAGCCCACATAACTTAGCAAGACCCTGTCTCAAGATAAAAATAAAAAATGGGCAGGGGTACAGCTCAGTGGTAGAGTGCTTGCAAAGCATATATGAAACCCTGGGTTTAACTCCCAAGTACTGTGCAAAAAAAGAAAGAAAGAGAGACGGGGGGGTGGGGTGGGGTGGGAGGGAGGGGGAGAGAAAGGAGAGGAGAAGAGAGGAGGAGAAGAGAGGAGAGAGGAGAGGAGAGGAGAGGGAAGAAAAAGCAAGCAAGCAAGCAAGCAAGCTCTTCTCCATAAAATCTGATATTTGGATGAAGATGTAGTAGATGGAAATTATCTTGAGGGTAGTTTTAAAAAAGTACTATTGCTTTAAATTTCTGTTAATTCTGGGCACTTTACTCCCATTGGAGTTTGGGCAGGGACTACATTTGAGTAAGATGTTCCATATTCGTCTATCCTTTGTTCTATAGTCAGGATTGTTACTTGTCCTTGCTTGCAATAAAGTCTATGCTTTTTAAAAATAATATAAGACCTAGGCTGGGGGTGTAGTTCAGTGGTGGAATGTTTGCCTAAAATATAAGACAAACTTTTTTTTTTTGAGACAGGGTCCCACTGTGTAGCCCAGGCTGGCCTTGAACTGGTGATGCTCCTGTCAGCCTCCTGAGTACTGGGATTACAGATACATGCTATCATTCCTGGCTAAGAAACTTTTACAGTAAACTTTTATAATACAAGAAGACTTAGTAGGAAGAAGGTTTTTCTAAAGCTAGGTGTAGGGGCACATGCCTCTAATCCCAGCAGAACAGTCACAAGTGTGAGGCCAGAGACAGCATGCATAACTTAGTGAGACCCTGTCTCAAAATAAAAAAGAGGCTGGGGTACTGCAGTGCTAGAGCACTTAACTCGCATGCATGAGGCCCTGGGTTCAACCCCTACTACTGGGATGGGGGAGAGTTTCTCCCTCAGATAAATGAAGCCCCACTGTAATTTGTTTTCTAAGATGAGCTCGGCACTGCTCTAGGTAGTAGGGATAAAGCAGTTAATAAGACGGATAAGGTTCTTCTTTTTGAATTATAATTTCTTCATATAAGGCGCAGTTCCTGTCCCTAGCTTAGATTTCAACACATTTGCTGAGATATCATCCACATCAGTTCACTGAGAATAGCAGTAATGTCTTTTATGAAGTTCATGATCCTTGTTCTTATTTTTCAGCGATGTATACCTATCATCAAGAGACAGACAAATACTTGACTGGCATTTTGCAAATCTTGAATTTGCTAATGCCACACCTCTCTCTACTCTCTCCCTTAAACATTGGGATCAGGTAAAATTCCTTTATCATTTATTGTGTTGCTGAGAGGGACTCGAGAAACTATTTTGTGTGTGTGTGTGTGTGTGTGTGTGTGTGTGTGTGTTTTAGACAGGTTTAATAGAAGATAACCATTTATATACAACCCTTTATATGTAGTGAAACTCACCCATTTCCAGGGAACAGTTTGATGATTTGCTAAACTTAGTCATGAACTACCATCACGGTCAAGAGCAGAACATTTTCTCCTGCTCCTTTGCAATTAATCTCCTACCCTCCAGCTCCTGGCCCTAGACAACCACTGATTTCCTGACTGTCACCATAATTTTGCTTATTTTACAATTTAATTATAAATTGAATTATACAGTGCATAGCCTTTTATGTATGACTTCACTTAGCATGAAGTTTTTAAGATTCATCTTTGTTGCGCATATCAGTAGTTTGTTTTTCTCACTAGAATTCCATTGTATGGATATACCACAGTTTGTTTATCCATTTACTGATGCATTGATGGTATTTGGGGTATTTTTTCTTGTTTCTTTTTTCTTTGGAGGGGCTATTCAGTGAAGGTGCTATGAATGTTCATGTCTTTCTTTTCTTTCTTTTTGGTTTTTGTGAGACATGGTCTCACTGTGTAGCCTAGGTTGGCCTGGAACTCACTATGTAGACCAGACTGGCCTCAAACTTTTTTTTTTTTTTTGTGGTACTGGGGGTTGAACCCAGGCCTCGCGCCTGCATGCTCTGCAAGTGCTGGACCACTGAGCTGCACCCCGAGACCATTTTTTACTTTTTTGAGGCAGGGTCTCACTAAATTATGCAGACTGCCTCTGGTCTCGAACTTGCTATCCTCCTGCCTCCACCTCCCAAGCCGCTGGGATTACAGACGTGCGCCACCGCGCCCGTCACTGGCCTCAAACTTGTGTCGATCCTTCTGCCTCAGCCTTGCAAGTGCTGGGATTGCATGCACTAATCACCATGCCTGGCTTCAATGTTCATGTCTTTCTCCTGGGTAAATACCTAGGAGTAGAATTACTAGATCTTATAGGTGATTTTGGGCAAGTGCATGCGGGCACGCTAGGGATCAGTAATGCAGGGCCTTGTGCATTCTAGGTGAACTCTCTACAACTGAGCTACAACCCAAACCAGAAAGTAGGTTTTTAACTTTAAAAGAAACCTCAAACTGTTTTCCAAATTGCCTTCCTACCGTAATATATAAGTTCCATTTGCTTTACATCCCTAACGCCTGGTAATGTCGGTTTTGCAGATGTTAGCCATTCTAATGGATATAGTTGTACTTCCATTTCCTTGATGACTGGTGATGTAGAGCATCTCTGCCTGTGCTGTTGGCTGTTCATATGTCTCCTTTGGTGAAAAGTCTGCTCAAAATTTGTTTTTTCTTCTTTAGCGCTAGGGATTGAACCCAGGGCCTTGTGCAAGCTAGGCAAGCTCTCTACTGCTAAACTAAATCCCCAACCCCAGAATTTTTGCCCAATTTAAAAACTCTGGTTGTCTATTTTCTTGCCGGTGAGTTTTAAGAGCTTGTCATGTTCTTTAAATTCTGGCCTAGAAGTCCTTTGTCAGATTTCTGTTTTGCAAATATTTTGTTTTAGTCTTTGATTTGCCCTTGTGTTTTTTCAGTGATGTTTTTCCATGAGCCAAAGTCCTAAAAGTCTTGTTTATAAACTTTTTCTTTCAGGCTTTGTGTTCTGTGGGGCTTTGTTTTGTTCTGTTTTGCTTTTGTATTTAGAATTTTATTTTCTTTGCAAAATACTGCATTTTCTATGAATATCTCTCAGGTTACAGGACTGTGCTGCATTACCTTTTACCCTATAAAATGCTTTCAGAACCTAATGGAGTATATTCTTTCACTTCTAAGAAAAGGCAACCCAAGTTCTGTGTGCACTACAGACATTTCAGTGCATGGTATGATGAATAATGTGCCCTAGTTCAGCAAAGGATTTGAATAGACATTTCACTAAACAGGGTATATATACAACTCATTAATAAGCACATCAAAAAGATACGTAATGTAACTAGTAGAGAAAGGCAAATTAAAAAACCAAAATAAGATATGATATACCTATATAAAGATACAAAGAGACTATAATGAAGATACTGACAATACCATGTGTTGAGGATGTGAAGAAATTGGAAACCACCCCATATTACCCCCCTCCCCCCAACACCTCTGCTTTACTTTTTTGAGACAAAGTCAGCTATGTAGCCCAGGCTGGCCCAAACTCACCATCCTCTTGACTCAGACTCCTGAGTGCTAGGGTTATAGGCATGTGCGACCATGCCCTCCTCTCTATTTGGGTTGTTTTGTTTTCTTTTGTTGTTATTGAACCCAGGGTCTCATGCATGCTAGGCACATGCTCTATAACTAAGCTGCACCTCTGGCCCATTGTTTGCCTTTTAAATCCTGAAAAAAATCTTTTTTAACCTGACTTCACAAAGATTTTTTATATTTTCTTCCAGTTTTATGGGGTTAGCATTGGGTTTAAGTCTATAGTCGACTTTGAGTTAACTTCTGTGTATAGTAAGTGATGAGGGTAGAGTTCATCTTTGTCTGTATAACTTCTAATTATTCCAGCACCGTCCTTTTTATTCATGTGTCTTGGCACTTTTGTTAAAAGTCAATTGGCCATGTAAAGGTAAGTGTGTAGTTTTCTTTTTCTGTTATCAGCCTATTCATATGCCAGTGTCACACTATCTTGATTACTGTTGTTCTGTAGTTAAGTCTTAAAATCAAGTAGTGTAAATTCTACATCTTTGTTCTTTTTTGAAATTGTTTCAGCTATTTTAGGTATTCTGTATTTCTATAAATGTTACATTTGCTTAAAATATGATTTATTCAAGGCTTCTTGGGTATGGAATGGATCAGTCTTTAACTCTGAGAGACTCTGTAGAAGTACATTTTTGTTTATGTATTTTCATTTTCATGTTTTCCTAGTAAAATTATTTTGACTTCTTAATCTTTAGATTGTGAACCCGGATATTCTTTAGTATTTGAGTTACAGTGAGAGTTGGAGTTGTTAGAGCTAAAAGTCTTGCAGAATTATCAGTTACTTTCTATTTTTTCATGTCAGTACTACTTAGGCCCTTCTCGTCTTTGGTTTATCATTTGAAGTTTTACTGCATATATATATATGTACTTGGTTTTCAATGTAGGTGATTTTAGCTGATCTGTGTGGGGAGCAGATTAGCCTGTCACAAAGCAGTGAGAATTTCACTGTCAACCCAGTTTTATTTTTTTAATCTAATTCCTAAGAATTATGGTATATATTTTCCCCAAGAATTTCATGAAATGCTGGCCTTCAGAATTTATCTAGAAAAGTTTTCAGTAAATTCAATGAAATAAAATCATTTCGAGGATTTTTAACTTCCAGGCCAAATTTTGACTTCTTTACTATGGATTATTTTGGGCTGCTAATCTTGGATTGCCTTCACCTATTTTGATCACCTTTAGCTTTAGAAATCTTCCTTAATTTTAATACCTATAAGCTTCAGGAATAAAAAGGGATTTCACTCTTATGTAAATAAAAGTGTAATTAGGACAATAAGTCCTGAAAATCTATAATGCATTCCAAAGCCAAACAAATAGACTTTTTTGCTTTCTAATCACCTGAGTATCCACAGCCATCCCTGTGGGTAGTCAGGACTGTGATGGAAGACTGCACTGGTAACAGGTCTATCTGGGGAAAAAGAGACTCCCTTAGTCCCACCATCCAGAAAGGAGGGACATGTTGCTTTTTCTCTTTCTCCTTCATTTTCCTTGAGCAGCTATAGTTGAATACTAAGTGATTCTTCTTTAACTTCTACCTTAAAGTATTGACTATTCCTAGAGGCTTACTGGATTTTTTTCAGCATTGTCATATAGAACTCTGCATAAATGGCACAGATTAAAGAAATGGACCCTTTTCTCTCGTTAGGATGATGACTTTGAGTTTACTGGTAGCCACCTGACAGTGAGGAATGGATACTCATGTGTTCCTGTGGCATTAGCAGAAGGCCTAGACATCAAGCTGAATACAGCTGTGCGACAGGTTCGCTACACAGCTTCAGGTATGTGACTGCTGTACAGGTAAGGTGGCACTCTCCCCTGGATAGGGCCTGGCCTTTTTGTTGAGTATAACCTACAGCAAGACTGCAGGCATAGTTCCTTGCAAAGTGTTTTGTAAACAACAGCTCCTAGGGAAAAAGATTGAGCCTGTGGAGACTTTGGAGGTTAACCCCTCATTTTAAAAATCAGAAAACTGAGGCAAGTGTTAGAGTTTCCAGTGTGTGCATGTACTAGTTTATTGTTATAATAATTCCCGGTAGGTTTGGGTCTAATTTTGCTAAATATAGTTATAAACACCAGAATTTGGCCCCCTGTGTGCCAGTGGGTTCCACCCCTTAAATTTTACCATTGGATTCTTGGTCTTTGGATGTGCTCTGGCTCTTCCTCTTCAGAAGGGCTCATTTGTCCACACTGGTGCCTGGTTCTGGAAACAATCTTGCTAGTGAGTTGACTTCAAAGATGGAATTGCCCTGTGATTTCTATAGAGATAGGCTCTGTCATTGTTTCAGAGAATACTTAATGTGGAAGGCAGAAAACCTGTTATCCACCCACCTTAAAACTGATAGTTTTGAACACCTATGAATAGCTAATCACTCCTTTTCTGAGGTCCATGTGACTGCCTATGCTCGAGAAGTGGAGATGGGCCCACCCATCTTAACCTCCACGACCTCTTTCCCAGAGTTGCTGAGATTGCAACTAACGACACAGTTTTCCACTTCATTTTCTCATCAAAGGCATCTTGTAGCTGGAGTTAAGAAAGTAGACAGCCTTTTAAGAGCCTTTTACAGGCAAATGGAAAACTGTTAACTGTAATGTCATTCTTTCCTAGTTGTTTAGCCACACAAAGTGGACATGTACTGAGCTTTCAGTTATTTTGAGCTACTTATGTATATATATTTTAAATTACATAAATCAGCATCCATTTAAGAACACAAATGAAGTAAAATAATAGTGACATAATATCTGGGGTCAGCTCTGCAGTCTGAGGCTGTGTCCCTGGATGTGTGTCAGTCTTTGCTGTCATTCTCTTGGTCCTTAGTGAGCAGCTAGCCACAGTGGAAATGCATTAGCTCATTTGGGATGGACACTTTACTCTTGGTTTTGATCTAACTTAAGACTTTGGTCTAACTTACTTATCACAGATTTATAGTCACAACTAGAGGAAATAGCATGTAGGTCCTCTTACATGTAGGTGCACTAAGTGTTCATCGGTATCATCTCATCACCATCATCAGTCTTTTCCCACCACCCTCTCTAGGATGTGAAGTGATAGCTGTGAATACCCGCTCCACAAGCCAAACCTTTATTTATAAGTGTGATGCCGTTCTCTGTACCCTTCCCCTGGGCGTGTTGAAGCAGCAGCCACCAGCCGTTCAGTTTGTGCCACCTCTTCCTGAATGGAAAACGACTGCGGTACAAAGGATGGGATTTGGCAACCTTAACAAGGTGATGTGCTTAGGACCCTCTTTCTACACACCTGCCTTGCACAGGCCAGTCTCTGGGCATGCACGCCTGTACTCCACTATCTCTGACATCAGGTCTGAGGCCTGGCAGTTCACCCCTCAGCACCTGCTTATACAAAGGGTGTCAAAAACATGTATACACATTTTAAAGTAAGGAAAAACACTGTATTAATAAAATTATAATATTCAATATATTGCAGTAACAAAAGATGGATACAGGCCACGTTTGACATCTGCAATTACAGGAGGTGCTCATAGTGGTTGCCACAGCAGAGGCAGGACTTGCTGCGGTGGGAGGCCTCCTAGATTTCCCATGTAGTAACACACAGCACCATGTGTTTCACACTTACCAGGAATGTGTGCAGCTGATAAGGTGTTGGAGGTTCTGTTGCACATGCACACCTCTGTTGTTGCAGTAACACTTCAAAGTGATCTTTGTGTCTCCACCATTTTGACTGTCCTGCCTATTGCATGGTGGCGCTAGCAATCATTTGGTTTAACACCCTCTTCTATGTGAATTCCTACCATAATTCAACTGCAAAAATTAATACCTGGATAACATCTCTTAACATGTGTATGCTTTTTGGCACCCCTGGTATTATATAGGATCCAAATGCACTTAGAGGGTCATTTTGCAAATCCAAGCCTACAAAAAGAAGACTATAAATGTCATCTTAAATAATACATTTACAGCTGGGCACGGTGGCACACACCTGTACTCCCAGTGGCTTGGGAGGCGGAGGCAGGTGGATCGCAAGTTCGAGATCAGGGGCAGTGTGCTTAACTTAGTGAGAAGACCCTGTCTTAAAAACTGAAAAAATGGGCTAGGGGTGCTGCTCAGAGGTCCAACACTTGCAGAGCATGCAAGCGTGAGGCCCAGGGTTCAACCTCCAGTACTGCCAAAAATAATAATAATAATAATACATTTATAGTCAGCCAGGTGTATGGTGCATGCCTGTAATCCCAGTGACTCCAGAGATGGAGGCCAGAGGATCATGAGTGTAAGACCATAGGCAGCCTGTGTAATTTAGTGACACCCTGACTCAAAAAATAATAAAAAATGGGCTGGGGGTGCAGCCCAGTTATAGAGCACTTGCAAAGTATATGTGAGACCCTGGGTTCAACTCCCAAGTACTAGAAAAAATAAATATATAATAAGGACTTCTGGGTTTATATCAGAAGTTAGATTAGGAAAACTATTAATAAGACTGAGGAAGAAATATGGTATTTCCTGTTGGGGCACAGCCATGCTTAAAGCCATGTTATCTGAGACCTGTCACCAATTCATGTACTTCCTTCTTATGGTAGGTGGTGTTGTGTTTTGACCGGGTATTCTGGGATCCAAGCGTCAATTTGTTCGGGCATGTCGGCAGTACGACTGCCAGCAGGGGTGAGCTTTTCCTCTTCTGGAACCTGTACAAAGGTAACTGCTTTCTATTTCTTCATATTTTTACAGGAATATGAAATTAGAACTATTCAGGATTTTCTCAAATATATATGCCTTAGTTTTTGTTTCAGTTAATTCCAAAGCACTTCCTAAAGTCCCTTCAAGGTGTCAAGAAGAAAGCATATACAAGAATCACCTCAGTAAGGAGGGATAGGTGTGGAGAGGTTTCCTAGAAGGGAACTTGCATTCCAGTGGTCATACCTGACTTGACCTTTGATCACTTCTCTTAGGATGTGTGTCACAGTCTGGCCTCCTGTTGTTATTTTCTTCTGTAATTAGACTACTATTAACTCCATCTAGTATTAAAGTGTATTTATATCCCACCTTACCCAAGAAGAGGATGTAGGATAGACATTTACTGTAGTTACTACAGCAGCCTGACTTCTGATCTCATGCGTCTAGCCTCCTACCAACCTGGTGGTGAAGAGGCTCAGGCCCAGGCCTCCGCCTCCACCTCCACCGAGGAGCACCCTGCTCCAGTGTGCTGTGCTCTCAGGCAGCAGCCCTGTGCTCCCCCTTTCACCCCAGCCACCAGGTCCTGTTAGTGCCAGCCAGTGTCCCCCAGACCTGTATGCTCCTTTCCCACCACCCACCTCCCAGTCCAGGCAGCTCTTCACCTCTCACCTGACAATTACCAGTGGACACTGCTGATATCCCTGCTTGTTTTTTTGATGGCTTTGCATTGCTGAAGGAAAACATTCAGACTCCTTATGGCCCCCATACGAAGCTGCTCACAATCTAGCCTGTTTCCTACGTCCATCTTCCCACTCCACGGCTTTCTCTTTCAGGACCTCAGCATGTACTAGGACCTGGACCTCTGTCAGGGCCACTTTTTCCCCCATCTCTTCCTTTCCAGCCTGGCTCACTGTATGAGGCCTTCCAGGACACACATACCCCAACTGCCTGGCATCTGAATTAAGTATCTGGATTCTTTTTCTTGTGTTCTGTATTTTCAGTTTTGTCCCAGTTCATAATTTACATATCTGCATGGTTGTTACTCCACTCGAGTACATTGTTGTTATTAGGTACTATGGAATTGGGTCTGACTCATAGCAACCCGGGCTGGGATTTAGCTCAGTTGGTAGAGTGCTGCGCTGCAGTCTCTGAGGTCCCGAGTTCAATTCCCAGCACTGCAAAAATGGGAGGAGGGCCTAGCAATCCACTCCCAAGGCAATCCCGAAACAGCCATTGAAAACCCTATGAGGGTCACTATGAGTCGGATACCGACTCGAGGGCATCTAACAACAGCAACAACAACAACATAGCAACCCTATGTACAACAGAATGAAACACTCCCTGACACTGTGCCATCCCCAGCACTATGTCAGTGTTTCTCTGCTACTGATAGGGTTTTCAGTGGCTGATTGTTTTGAGAGTGGACTGCCAGGTCCTTCTGCAAGCCTACAGAACCCAGTGTTCCCAGGCAATCTTTCATCCAAGGACTAACCAGCCTAGACCCTGCTTAGCTTCAGAGATGTCATGGGATCAGATGCCAGGGTGGTATAGCTACAGGCCTACTTCAGTAGAGTCTAGTTTATATCTTTCACAGACCCAGAATCTAGCTAGCCTTGTGCCTATCACACAAATCTGTTGCATAATCTTCATCATGTGGGTGACTAAAGGCAGAGATGGGTGTAGAAGGGGTCTGAGGTAGGAAAAGGGGTGTAGCCATTATCATGGAGCTATCTAAAGTAGTCAGGGCAAAGAATTCTGTGCCCAAATAGATGTTGTCAGTTTCCTTTCATGAGTGGGTACTGCTGTATTCTGGGAAATGGTAAGCCGAGAATTGCCCAAGATTCACTTTGCTGTACTCCACCCACTCCCTTCTGGCCAATTCTGAGGATAGAGTCCAGCAGTTGGCACTTGTTTCCAGCATCTGAATGGTGATACATGGCTCATTATCAGATTTCACAGCACCAAGAACAAGCTGGGGCCTGACAGAGAGTTTGAGAAGAGTCTGTTTTTAAAAAAAAGCCAAACAAACCTCGACATTGTCCTGTCTCCCCAGCTCCAATACTGTTGGCCCTGGTGGCAGGAGAAGCTGCTGGAATCATGGAGAACATAAGTGATGATGTGATCGTCGGCCGGTGCCTGGCCATCCTCAAAGGGATTTTTGGTAGTAGTGCAGTGCCCCAGGTAATTAAGTGGGGTGGTAGCAGGGATTTGGCTTTAGACTAAACCAGGATTTGGGTTACTTGACATACTTGCAGTCTGAGTTCTTGGGTTGGGATACTTTCCATTTCAGAATGGAGAAGTGTGTTTACCTGAGTTTTAATATCTGGAGTATTGCCCTACAAGTGGTGTTCAGAAAAGCCCCCTAGGACACAAGCTGGGGAATCCATAGACTACTAGTTGCATTTCTTCTCTGCCTGGGGAGTCAACCCCCCTGTCCCCCGCCTTTTAGACAAGTGGCCAAATTCCAGTGAATACCTCCAGGAAATCCTCAGAGAATCTCTTGGCACTTAAAAAAAAAATTCTTTAGGCCCACTATAGTACTCTTAGCCCATTGTGAGTTCTTTGAAGAGACACTAATGTTCCACATAAAGGTCAGCTGCTGTGTAGATCTCTGGATTCATAAACAAGGCAATGTAAAGGCTTCTGGTCATTTTGCCTCAGTGCATCTGATAATCAGGTGGTTTTCCTATCTTTTGTTTCTCTCCCCCATATATGCCCTGCCCCTCCATGGTTTTCCACCTTTCTGAGGTGACTGGTTTGTCCTGGTGTAGTAACTTTTGCTCATGGTTTTTCCTTTAGCCCAAGGAAACTGTGGTGTCTCGTTGGCGTGCTGATCCCTGGGCCCGGGGTTCCTATTCCTATGTAGCCGCAGGATCATCTGGAAATGACTATGATTTAATGGCTCAGCCAATCACTCCTGGCCCCTCCATTCCAGGTGCCCCACAGGTGAGAAACTTCATATAAAACTCTCTGAGCCTACTTGGAGGAGACCAGGAGGATCTCAGGATAGAATTCTTGTTCCTGGTCTTTTAGATTTCAATCTTCTGTCCATATACTCTTTAAGCTGTCAAGGAGAGAGTACACAGGAACAGTATTAGTGAATCTGACTTCTCATATTTTGATTTTGTGACTCTAGGCAGTCTACATTCAAAATGCAAGAGTCAAGTCATTAACTTTTCTCCTTACTCAGGTTTTCTTCTTAAAAGTTAAACCCCATTTTTCATAGCATTTTATTTTGTAGTGGCTCAAAAGATTGTTGCAGGGTCTCAATCCTAGGGGCTTCCAGGGTATGCCTGAGAAATAGCCTTTGGACCTTATGTAGACTGTGGCAGACCTTGTTCCAGTGAGCATTTAGGGTTCCCCAGTGTCACAGCCTGGTGCTTAGGATTTGCTCTGAATTGAGAGGTGGAAATGTTCTGAATAAAAAGGAATGCTCTTTTCTTTATGGTTCTGAGTACCTAGGATCCCCACCACCACTCACACACCTATATGATACGAGGTAAAGAAACCTAGAATTTTGGGTATCAGTAAGCTGATAAATAAGAACTGATGCACTTAATAAGCAGAGCTGAGGCTGAGCTCAAGTTCATTATCCCATTTCTGCTCCTGACAGTTCCAGGGAAATGCTGATAGACTGGTAGAATGATGAATTACTGTTTGGGGTGGGGGGAGGGCAGCACAGTATCAGCCTTAAAAGGTCACCAGGAATTTGGACTATCAAACACAATAAAGGTGTACCTGCAACCTAGTGATTTTCTTTTTTCTCTATGATAGCCAATCCCACGGCTCTTCTTTGCGGGAGAACATACAATCCGGAACTACCCGGCCACAGTCCATGGTGCTCTGCTGAGTGGACTGCGAGAAGCTGGAAGGATTGCAGACCAGTTCTTGGGAGCCATGTACACCCTTCCTCGCCAGGCCACACCAGGTGTCCCTGCACAGCAGTCTCCAAGTATGTGAGTCGGACACATTGTGAAGGAAGAGGTCTGGTGTCCGTGTAAGCAAAGCTCTCCTAGCAATACTAGACCCACCAAGGAGTTCTGCCCTGGCATGGAGCCCACCAGCTGCCAGGGCTCCTCACCTGACTACGGAGGCTGGCTCCCTTGACTGACAGCATAGGAGGGAACTCATCCCTTAGTTTGGAATTGTGTTCATAAAGACTGAAACAAGTGCTGTGAGCTAACATCAGTCTCTTGGTGTTTGGGTTGGGTTTTTTTGTGTGGTTTTTTTTGTGTGTTTTTGTTTTTTTTTGTTGTTGTTTTTTTTTTTTTAGTATTTTGAGAATAAAACTTCATATAAAAATAGTCCTATCTTGTTTACTCCTTGGGTTGGAGTTTTGAGGGTGTTACTCTTTTGGAAATGCCAATTGTACCTCTGACAATAGTAGTATATGCATTTTCTCCATGTTTAAATGAAGATGTTCATATAAAGGAGAAAAATGGTTTAGTAGGTCAGAAGATAAGGTTGAAGGGGATTCAGATGGTGAACTTTGAAGATAAAACATGACTCAGAACAAAGTTTGGGCATCTAGCAGACCATTTTGCCCTATTCCCCAGACTCCTCCTTTGGGCATCTGCTAACTTTCCAATTCTTTTGAAAGTACTGGTGTAACATTTGGGAAGCATCACTTGAGGAGAGGATCAAGGACTTAAGTTAGCTGTTATAACAGATTACCATAAGCTTCATTTAGTGGCTTAAAAAAATAGCACGCTATTCTTACAGGGTTTTTGTGTTTGTTCATTTCACCCCTTTTTTCCAGTGCTGTGGATAGAACCCAGGATCCAGGGCCTCTTGTGCTGGACAAACGCTCTGCCACTGAGCTGTCCCCCAGCCCCGTAACAGTTCTTGACAGTCCGAAATGAGTCTTGAGGGCTCCTTAGTGTGGAAGTTCGGAGGGAAGAATCCATTTTCTTGCCATTTTCAGCTTCTAGTGGCTGGCTGGCTGTACTGCTAGGTGCACCTGCCTTTCCCTGTAGTCAGACCTTGTCTCCTTCTGTAAGGCTGCTTGTGATGGCACATCCCACCTAGTTTATCTAGAATAATCTCCCCATTTCAAAGTCCTTAAGAATACCTGCAAAGTCCCCTTGGCCATATAAGGTAAGGGCATTTGTGCGACAGGAAGGGAAGAGCAGTGTTTCTCCTTAAGGACTCCCAAGAAGCCATGTTACTGCAAACACAGGTAAGTAAGCTGCTCCTGGAGGGTAGAGCTGATTTGTGTTAGCCAATTGTTCCTTATATTTAGTCTCAAGGAAGTTTTACTGAGGGACAACATTATTTTGGGGTCTGATTGCAAGATGAAGATGACTTTTTTCCCTAGTCTTGGAACCAGTGACAGCCATAGAAAAAATAATTGACTAAAAAGTGTGACTGAATGGAATGGTAAGGACCACCTGTAATGCAAAGCACTGGGCCTTGGCGCACACCCTAGATGTGACTCACAGCTCTGCTTCTGTTACCTCAGAGGTTGGGTTAGGGTGTATGGTCCAGTCAGTGCTGGTGTTTTTAGGAGTTTTTTTTGGTTTTGTTGTTTTTAAGTAAATGACACAGGCAGCTTGAGAGACACACAATTGTTTTTGATGACAAGCCTGAAAAAGAAGAAATAGCGGCTGATTCTAACTGCGGTCCAGTTATGATGGTTGTAAATGTGTCCTTCTCCAGGCTAACATTTCCAGTCCTTCTTTACAGAATCAATAAATGGCTAGGTAGCTTACCTAAAATAGTGAAATATACTGGCTGCACCAGTGCAGACAACAGCTATATGCAGAGATGACAACAAAATTGGCATTACTGACGCACAGGGAGGATATGGAAACGAGGGAGCTTTATTGGTTACATTTGTGCTGCAGAGCCAACAGAGAGCATTAGAGCCAAAGGATACATGCAGACAGGCAGCTTCAACTATACACATGCACCCAAGGAGCCCGGAGCCACTGCTCATGGCTTTGCCCTGGTTTCCAGAGGCAGGTTCTGACCTCCTTGGTCCCGTGCTTGGAGCAGGAATGTAGAAGCTGCTGCACCTAGACTCCAAGGGAGCAGGGGTGAGGCCAGAGCACCTGCCTGAGCAAGGTGTGGACCAACAGAGCCTGATACCCCGCAAAGGGGACTATGATGCAATAACCGTTTATCTGAGGGCTATCTTCCTACCCCTCATCTTTAAAATACAAAAAAATAGACTTTATTCTCTTAAAAATACATTCCATTTAGTACATGTTCTGAGCTGTGAAGCAGCAGGAAAATAGGCGCCTTTCCTGTGATCCTGGTTGAGGCATTGAGGAGAACCCTGTTCCCCACTTGGGATATTCAAGATAATCCCTAAAAGCAGCTCTTTCAAAGCAGTCTTGTCAGAGTAACAATAAAGAAACCCACACCAACAAAGGCAGCCATGGACCCACCCTGGATCCCTCTTCTACTGCTGGGAAGTGGTAGCACTTCCCACTGACCCACTGAATTTAAGAACTAAAACTGCCCCAGGACAAGAAGTCCAAGAACACTGTAGAGCCCCCAGCACACAAGAGGGGAATGATTGGTTTGCAAGCCTGCTTGCAGCTGAGACTGGAGTCTTGGCCCTACACAGATCCCTTTAACCCACACTCTTAACTATTTCATTGCCACTCAGAAGCAAAACTTGCCACAGCTGCTTGGTCCAGTGCCCCTGCAGCTTTCACTGGTTGCTTTAGTACCAGAGTGGCAAGTGCTACAGCAGCAAGTGGAAGACACTAGCTGCAGTCATTTATCCAACTCTCCTTTCTCCAACCAAGTTGCACTGTAAGGCCAGGTTCCCCAGCATCATTCAGAACTCTCCTATAGCCACACACTTGCTGGTGAGGCTTAGAGCAGGCCGGGAGAGAAGCACTTGTCATAAAAGTGCTTTGTTGGCTGAGATGACGGGAATATTTGGCTTGATTAGACAACTACTTGACTACCAGGTCGCCCTTCTACTTGGAGGCTTCCTCCTGATCACCTGATCATGAAGCCTGGGTCCAAAGAGTCTCATCTTGGTTGCTTTTTCAGAAATAAGCCTTCCAGTTATGGAATCAGACAGCCAGCCTAGCTAGCCATCTTGAAGCACAGAGGAACTGAGCCTCTAGCCTCATTTGCTAGTATGAATGTTAACTTTCTGCAATTCTGAGGACATTTAAAAATAAAATCTATTTTACAACGGTTCTAAAAAGTGTGCAGATTAAACAAAATATCCTGAAATAATTGTTACAATCAAACCCTATTGCACTCAGATTTCAAAATGGCAGTCCACATGCAGCTATCCTTTTCCACAAAGCATTGTGAGCAGTGGCAGATGTTGGTGCTGCTGAAATGTGGAAAGATCCAGACTTTGGCACCAGGAGCTACAGCACCAGAATCCAGGGCTCCAACACCCAAAGAGAAAAAGTTATTAGCGAGATCTTCTGAGGCATGGCTTGGCACCCTTCTGTTTCTATCAGCAGAGAAGAGTCACAGAGCTAGTTTTCCTAAACTCCAGTTGACCACAGAGGTCAATTTCCTTTCAACTCTCAGGGTTGCTAACTGGTGAGAAAGAAGGGCAGGGAGGCTGCACGTGAGGGGCTGTAGCCTTGAGCAAGTGAGCTTCTGGCCAGCAACCCAGGAGAAGCAGCAGGAAATCTTGAAAACAGCATCCTAAGTGGTTCATTGGAGGTGGGATGTGGAGAAGAAAGGCAAACCACATGACAAATACCCTTAGATTAGAAAAACTCCAGAAAACACAACTATGAACAAGACGTTCCTGTGCCTGAGAAAGGTGAGTACTCCGCACACCTCCTCAGGGCAGCTGAGTCTAAGGCAGATGAGCAGATGGAGACCTGTGCCTGTGCTGGGCGGGGCAGGGAGATCCTCCCAGTCCTGAGTCTTCCCTGTTGCCAGGAAATTCACAGGAGAGGCACAGGAACAGGAGACACCAGACTTGTGTTATGGAAAACACCTGGCCTGAAAGCTGGGAGAGATGTGTGGTACTGGGCAATAAGGCTGGTGCCACATAGGGCCTCAGGGACCATCTGATTCAATCCCTTCACCTCACAGGCTGGAAATGGAGGCCTAGGGAGCTTCTCTGAGCTCATCCCCATGAAACAGAAACATGAGAAATGAGAAAGCAGAATGCGCAGAAAGACAACTAACGGCAAGAGGGAAGCTGCTCTCCAAATCCTTGCAAATGGCAACTTCCAAAAGCAAGGATCAGTCCACACCAGACGGTGCAAACAGAAGAATCTTACAATACCAGATTTAGGGCCCTCAGAGATCATCCCTTTCAAAGAACTCAATGTTGGAGAAAGGAAAACTGAGGCTCCAAGACAGTGACTCGCCCAATGTCACACAGCAAGGAAATAACAAAGCCAGCTTTCCAGACGCCTGGTCTAATGCACTCTCGCTGTGAAGGCAACAGCATCTGCTTCCCGCAGGTAGCCTGGGAGGGGATCCCTTCTTTGAACTAAGAGGTTGCTACAGGGAAAAAACAAAGAATACATGGTTCTTTTTAACTTCCCTATGATTGGTATAAGGAAACTAATCAGTTAACCCTAAAGGGTTTGCTGGACTTTGAACTGTGTAACTCAGACACCCTCAACGGGCATCACCTTTCTTCCAATGAAGTCATCGTACTGATAGTCCACTTGCAGAATCAGGGCCTCTTTCCGTAGGAACATGTCAGTGTGGTAAAGTGCGAGGCTTCCTCCAGGAGTGTGGAGGAGGGGGGACGGGAGGGAGCAGGATCAGTCCATGCCTTTCGTGGAGCTATTGCTTGTGGAGTGACTAAAGGGAAATCGCTTCTTCTTCTTTGCTTTCCCCTTGCTGGGCACTTCCTAGAAGGCAGAGCGTGCTGGGTCAGGCCCAGCTCAGTCTAGGGATTTTCCCAAGGTAGGAATTTAAGTCAGCTGAAGTCTCCAGCCACAGGAGCGAGCGCAGGTGATCCCAGCAGCGTTACTGGTCCCCAAGGAGGGAGATGTGTGGGCTTGGGCACTTCCAGGTGCCCTTGAGAAAGGAGTGGGGGAGAGGGCGAGGGATGGTGTCATTCCAGTGGGAACTGGTTGGCCAGGGGGCCAGGTCAGAGATGCTTCAACCTGAGGGTAGTCCTGTAATTGCCGGAGACAGAACAGACCCCTCTACTTTCAAAGTCTGAGGAAAGGAACTCCAAGGGGGAGGAAGGGAAGCCCCTAGATGAAGGTGATGGCTGGTAATTCTTAATGGGTACTTGGGCCCCAGGGAAAACAAGGAGCCCAATGAATGTGGGGAGGGACAGAAATCAGGGCATTAACCACACAGAGAAGGGGCAGCTCTGATGTGGAAAAAGCCCACCGAGGAGCAAACAGTTTTCATCTACTGTTGTATGGTGGAAGGTTCTACATCTCCCCATCTAGGGGCCAGAGTGGTCCATGCTACCTTGGGGACAGGGACAAGGAGAGAAAATTCATGCATCAGAGAAGGTTGGGCCAGGTAACTCTGTCCAGTTTGTAGTCTGGCCAACTGGCAATTATTACCTGAGCCACGGCCTGGGTCTCTACCAGTCTCCCAGCCAAGGCCTTGTGTCTAGCCTGTTAACTGGTGTTGGATCCTTCACAAAGCAGGAAGGTGGAAGAGCTGAGAAGCAAGAGCAGAGGAGGGACAGCAGACCTCACCCAGTGGGCTCAGTTCTCTTCGGCACAAGGCCTGGCTGCCCGTAGTCGGTCCTCAGCCCAGACTCGCCCAGGCTCTGGCAGCCCCTGCTTTCCAGGTAGGTCAGGCGGCTCCAGGGAGCTGTGCAGTCTCCGGCAGACACTGAGCATGCAGTCCTCCCCTTCCTCCTGTGCCAGGAAGCAACAACAGTTAGAAAAGTGAGCTGCAGAAGACAGCATAGAAAGGAGCGCAATGCCCTTGTGACCCACTCATATCCCCTTCCCAACCTGGCACCCATAGACAGACCATGGGGTAAGTGCAAAGATGCTTTTGCCAAGCACAGGCTGGAAATCCAATAACCAGAATAGACCGGGAGGCTCACAGGTGAACAGGAGCCCAGCACAGGACAGAGCCTAGCCAAGGAAGACAGGGGCAGCTCCCTAAGTGGGGGCCAGCAGCCCTTGAGCACCTAGCAGGCAGGCTGCATGCCTCTGGGGAGAGGCGCTTCCTTGGAAGGGCAGGAGTGTGTAGAAAAGCAGGGTGGGTGGCTCCTTTTCTGCTTCCAGACATGACCTACCACAAAACTCACATGCCTCCCCTTTAGGCCATGTGTCTCCCTCTCAGAGGTCAAGGAGGTCCAAATACCATCTTTCTCCTCACTCTTCCTGGAATCCTGACTTTTTAACTTTCTCCTCTTCCCAAGCAAAAGAAGATCAAAGAATAACAAAAATATGAGTTGGCAGGGTGGAAGAAAGAGCACTGGATTTAGAGACAAGAACGCTGAATTCAAACCTTAGCTCTTCCAGTAATTCACTTGAGTGACCCTGGGTAAAGCACTTCTTGTATGTGACTCTCAGCTTCTATATCAGAAAAATGGGGACAGTATCTGTCCACGGGGCTACTTGAGGGATTGAATGAGATAGTGTGTGGAGTCAAGCAGCAAGTTCCCACAAAGACTCACAGGCTTACCAGGCATGTTGGCTCATGTCTGTAATCCTTGCCCTCAGGAGGCTGAGGCAGGAGGACTCAGTTTAAGGCCAGCCTGGGCTACACAGCAAGACTCTGCCTCAAGGGGGTGGGAGAGAGGCTTACAATACCTTCCAGTTAAACCCTTTTTTAGAGAAGGAGCAGTGTATCCAGGAGCAAGATGTCCTTCACTATCACGAGTTCTGGGTCTAAGACACTCCCCAGGCCTCTCCTTCAGACACTGCTCTGGCACTCTGACTCTCAAATCAGGCAGAGGGTTCTGGATTTATCTGTCCTATAATGAGCCATACTCAGCCAGCTCCACCCTCAAGACAGAAATTATAATGGATGGACAGGTACCTGAGACAAAAGAAATTGATGCTTGGGTATCAAGCTTATAAATAAAGTAGGCCTAGGGTGAGCCCTTGCTCTGCCCTCTATGCCAGCAGCATGCACAGACCTGCTGTCCAGCTGAAGCAGCAGAACAGGAAGAACCTGCCCCCGCACCACCGCTATCTCTCACTTGCCACTGGCACCTAGAGCACCTGTCAGTCAGCTGCTTTTGAGGCAAACCTGGATGACAGGGACGGTTCTCCAGGAAGACAAACAGGAAAAGGTACTTTGGGAAGTCACACTGTTTGCCAACCCTACCCACTTTCAATGGTTATCTGACTGCTCCAGTTCTCTCCAGTGTTTCTTAGCCCCACAGCTCCCCAAATCCTTACTCATACAGACCAGGGCAGAGGGAAGAAAGTGGAGGGGGAAAGAGAGCAAAGAGGGAAAGAAGGAGGGGGGGCCCGGATCGAGGCTCACCATGCCAGCTGAGTGATTCCAGGCTGCCGCCGACACGGTGCCCCCAACTCGATTCCGCCGAGTGAGCACCTCTGACACGGTGAGGCTACTTTGGGTCCTTCTGGAGGATGGCTCAGGGGCATCCCCTGAACTTCCTACCCTTCGAGGGCCCTGCTCGGAAAGGCAGCCCCTGGGCTGTTCCAGTTCAGAGAAGTCTGTAGAAGACCTCTGTGTGTAAGCACTGGCAGACTCCGGGTTTCTGCCTATTCGAGTTGGGGGGTCTTCTGAAGATTTCAAGTCTCGCTTACTCTTCCAGGCATTCCGCACCGTAACATGCCTGGTGTCTGAAGAGCCCACCTCTGAAGGGGCACTGTGGTTTTTCCACCTGATTGTCTCCGCTGGGGGGACATAGCTATTTCTCTCCACAGAATCTGACGGCTTGATTAGAATGCTGCTCCGAGAAACCACTGTTTCTGGCCTGTTCTTTGGGAACTCATCTCCCATTCTTTCAACTTCTGTGAGCTGCAAGGTGATGTCATGTTTCTGAATAGAGAGCTCAAAGGGGGAGCTGACATGGTTGCTAACTGACGTAAGCTCTGGGGGCCCCACCTGGATGTTGCTGGTGGATGTGTGTCTCTCCCTGGTGGCCTCCCCTGGGATGGCTCTAGGGCTGCTGCTGTCAGAGGGATAAATAGTAATGCTGCTTGTCACTTTGTTTGACCCTGGTTTCGAGGTGGATTTCTGTTTCTCCAACACAGCCTCAGTTCCAGAACCTCCCATGATTTTTTTCACATCCTTATCAATGATAACAGGTTTGATGATGGCTCTAGACCGCAAGGCCTCTCTGGGGCTGAAGGGCCTTTGGCTTTTTACCCCAGCACCACTGGCATCTGGGGACTCCACAGCATTAGGAGAGGCTCTGGCAGGTTTCCCAGATTCGTTTTCTATCCCAGCATTTTTAGCATTCTCAAATAGGGAGGTTCTAGGTCCCCCTCGGGACTTGGCCTTTTCTCTAGGGTTTGACTGTAGTTTGGGCTCTGGCTCTGGAGTGATGGTTGTGTTTACCAACTTGGCAGTAACAAGAGATGCTATGTCCAAGTCATCATCTGAGTCTGGCTTCTCTCTGCCACTGGATTTGATAACTCGACACCTCAGGGCTTCGTGATGACTACTGTCTTCCATTACCACTGCTACCGGCTGATCAACTCCTTCTTTATTTGGGGTAGAAAAGCCCTGAAGGATGTTCTCTTGGCTTCTGGAGCTATAAGGATACTTTGATAAAATAGGAGCCTTGGAATTTGGGAAATCTGTATCAACATCTAGGCCATTGGCAGCCTTCTTGCCCTTCGAGAGCCCTTCTGAGGAAGATCTTCGAGATGAAGCCAGAGCTCCAACAGCCTTAGAACAGCCAGAGTCTGTGGCCTGAGTTATTTGACTCCCACTGCCAGGCACCTGTCCTCTCTTGCCAAAGTGAGCCTCAGAGGAGGCATCAGACACCTTGTCAGCTTTCCCCAGTGTGTCACCGGGAACAGATCCATGGGTGGAGTCACTGAACGTTCGAGTTGACTTCTCTATTCTTCCCTTCAGTGTACTCTCAGTGCCTAGCTTCGGAGGTCCCTTCCAAACTTTAGTGTGCTCCTGCGCAGCGGGCGGGTAGCGGCTAAGCACCGATGGCTGCTCTCTGGCCTTCTTCCCTTCACCCTGAGAGGGACCAGGTGCAAATCGGTCTTCAGTTCTCTTTGTCTCCTGAGCCCCACTGTCTGCACTTGTCCCCACGTTGGAAGCTTTGGCTGCCCTCCTATTGGTGAAACTGGGAGAAGAAGCCTGCCTGTTGCTCAGAGAAGAGTTCTCATTGTTGAGAGCAAACTCCCTGTTTCGGAGCCTTTCCCGCTTATGCTGCTGAGGAGACAGGTCCCGGGACATGTGCTTGGAGACAGATGCCTCCCCTCCATGGCCTCTGACCTTAGTCCTCTCATGCCTGCCTCTGCTGGACTGAAACGCATCATCTCCTTCTACTTCCCCATTTTCTAACTCTTTCTGTTTCTTGATTTGTAGCTTTATCTCTTCCAGCTGGCTGGATAAGATTTTGTTTTTATTTTGTTCACTTAGGTAATTATCCTGAAGGTCATTATTTTTGGCCCTCATTTTCTTAAGCTCTTCTTCCAAAGATTCAAAATGTTTGATTTGAGTCTTAAGTTTCTCAATCTCTTGGTTAAGATCTTTGACTTTGTTGTCCTCCTGATTTCTGTTCTTTTCATTTTCTGATTTGTTTCTTGTTTCATTCTCTACCTTTAGATAGTCCAGAGAGCCCTTCCTTCTGGATTCTTTGGATGGCAGTGTAGAAGAGATGCCATCCTCAATCCGTAGGTCATTCCTTTCCAGAAGATTAGAAGCATTCCTTGTATAATCTCGGTTCATTTTCCTGTTCTGTTCCAGTTTTTGTGTGAGCTCTTTGATCAATTTCTCATTTTCTTTTTCCTTTTCATTCAAGTATTTTCTCTCAGTTACAAAGTTCAGAGTTAGTGATTTCAGCTTTTCTAACTCTGAGACTAAGCTCTGCTCAGTTTTATCCAGGCGGTCCTCAGAAGATTCCAGTTCTTTCACTTTGACTCTGAGCATTTCCAGCTCAGAGGAGATTTTCTTGGTCAGATTTCTCTCCTCATTCAGGCTCAAACAAAGCTGAGTACAGTCATTCTTGCTCCTGCTGAAGGCTTCCTCCAGCTTCTCCAACTCAGCCATTCGTTTCTGAAGCCGCTCAATCTCAGATTTCAGCTCCCGGGTGAGGTTTTCCTCCTCTTCAAGTTTCTCCTTCATCAGATGACACAGGTCCTCTGCCCTCTTGATTTCCTCATCTTTCCCTTCAATCTTCAGCACCCGCTGGCGCAGCAACTCTATCTCAGCCAGCATGCTGGAGTTGCTGCCCTCTGCCTGGATCACTTTGTCCTGGAGATCCAGGAGTTCATCCTCCGCTTTCTGGAGGTTTTTAGTGGCTTCTTCCAACTCATCAAGGCGGCGGCTTAGGCTTTGTAACTTAAATCGCAGGTGGCGGCTGGAGGCAGCATCTTTGTAGCTTGTAAATTCAGCCATGCCTACTGCCAGCCAAAGCAGGCTTCCAGAGGCATCCAATTGCACTCGAGGGGATGAGAACTGGTTACCTTTCTCTTGGCATCCAGAACCTTCTTTGGCATTTGGAGACCATCATCAATCTATAGAAGGAAAGCAGAAGACATGTCAGTCAACAAATCTAAAACCTGCACTTGAGCTCTCAATTGTAAAAAGAGCTCCCATCTGTAATCCTTGAGCCAAGAACACAGCAAATGCTCAAATTTGTTGAGTGAATAAACCTACCAAAACACCACCACACCATAAAACAAAACAAAACAAAACAAAAACAAAAAACCTGCTCTTTATGGCCAATGTTTAGCTGATGCCTATTTTCACCCTGATGAAGGCTACCAATAGCAGCACAACAAATAGATGCCAAAAAGAAGCCCCAGTTCTCATGACAGAGTACAAGAAAATCTTTACCATTTGCCACCTGCATAATTTCAGGAGAATCATTAACCTTCTTCTAAGTCATTCAAATCAACTGAGCCCGTTTTACTTGCTGTACAATGAGGGTAATGATATCTACTGTCTCCCCAGTGCTATTCAGAGATAATACATGGAAAGACCTTGGTAACAAAAGCACCAAATAATCCTAAGATTATTATAAGGAAAAAGTTCTCTCTTGTGAACTACTGTGATTAAAAATAACTATAAATTAACCTTCCCACCTTGCTATATAAATTGAGACATTCACAATGTATTAAAACAGTCTTCCCACATCTGTTTTCAACATTTCTTCACCCAAAACTGTAGGTATACTTATAAGTGGAATTCAGGTATGACTTGACCTTGGACAGCCACAGGCAGCTTCTACAAAATTTATCCTTTGTCACCAACAGAAATGCCCCAGATATTTGGATTGATGTGAAGAAAGATTTGTTTCTTTGAAAACCATTTCATTGGAGACACAAAGCAAAAATATCACAGGTTACTCTAAGGAAAAGAACAAAGTCAAAGTGGATTTTTAGTTTTGTTTTTTAAATGGAAGAGTATGTTAAATAGGAAAGCATGTCACCCCCTTTTTTTTTTTTTTTTGAGATAGGGTCTCACTGTGTAGCATAGGCTGGCCTCAAATGTGTCAATCTTCCTGTCTAAGCCTCCCAAATGTGAGGATTATAGGCATGTGCCACCATGTGTGGTTCATGCCTCATTTTTAAAACAGGAAAACGGGTTATATACACTTTTAAATAAAGACTAATCTTTTGCTATGACTTAACAAAGTAATTGGGAGAAGAACCCAGCAACCCACTCCCAAAAATCAATCTGCCATTGAAAACACTATGAATAGCAGAGAAGCACTGAAGTGCTTCACCATAGGGTTGCTATGAGTCGGACACCAACTCGACGGCACCTAACGACGACAAGCAAAGTAAGTTTACACCGATAAAAGTTAATAAGATTGTTAGCTAAAAACCATAAAATAAGTACATTCCAATGTTTGAATAAAGGAGGAAGAAACAACATTATCAACAAAGATCAAAAGATACAAAAATTAAACAAAAACAACAGCCAGAAACTAAAGAGAAAATAGTGGTCAAGAAGAGATATGACAAAAGTACAAAGGACAGCATAGAGTTAAAATTGGAAAAACTGAGATAGAGGTTAAAAGACAAAGGATATTTTATTTTTTATTTGTTTGTTTATCATTGCAGTACTGGGGGGTTGAATCCAGGGCCTCGCATATACTTTGCAAGTGCTCTATCTACCACTAGGCTGCATCCCCAGCCCATCTTGAATTTTTTTTATTTTGAGACAGGGTCTAAGCTACGAAGGCTCCCTTTTGCCTCAAACCTGCAATCCTCCTGCTTCTGTCTCCCAAGTCGGTAGGACTGCAGGCATGAGCCACTGTGCTTAGCTTGAAAAGGTCCAAAATGAGGAAGTTTGATTTAGACAGCCCAAAAAAATGGAACAGAGAGTGGGGAACAGGCAATATTTGAAGAGATACTAGTTAAGACTTTTGAAGAGCTGATGGAAGATACAGAACTTCATACTTAGAAAGGGATGCCTCAAATGAGAGAAAATGAAATCTACACCTAGGGCCAGCCCCCAGTGACCTACTTTTCAGATACTTTGTTTATAGCAAAACAAATGTTTTCTGCCTCTATGGACTGGAATCTTCTAACTATGGGCGCCAATGAATCATTCCTCCCATAAGTTTGTTTCTGTCAGGTCTTTGCCACAGAAACATACAAGCTGACTAACACAGCACCTTAAATGCTTGTGTCTTCACATGGCTGGAGGGATGGAAAGGCAAAAAGAATCAAATTCACTCCTTCAAAACCCTTTTGTAACAATGCAGCCTAATCATCTCTTAAAGGCCCTACTTTATACTGTTGCGTAAAGTTTCAACATGAATTTGAGGGGGCACACTCAAATCATAGCAGCAATCTACAAAGAAACAAGTGAACCTCTTCTTAACAGAAACTTCCAAAGAGGTGACAAGAAGAAGATAAAAGACATGGTAATATCTTTACAGTTCTAAAAGAAAGTAACATCAATTTAGAACAACATACAGCTGCATTATGAAAAGTAACAAATAATTTAAATGTTTAACTCATTAGCACCATCAATGAACTGGAAATAAAAAACATGTACAGACCACAGCCAACAGCACCAGATGACATGTTCTTCTCAAGCTCAAGTGGAACATTCACCAAGATAGGCCATATTCTATACCATAAAATACACCTTAACAATTAGGAAAGACTAAAAATTATACGCTTATGCTACCAGATGAGAATGGAATTAAACTACAGGTCAATAACAGAAGATAGCTGGAAAACTCCCAAATACTTGGGAGATTAAACATTCTCTCTGTGGGGTGCTAGGTATGCGGTATTATCAATACACTGTTAAAATCAGTATTAGTGTTGATAAGTTCTTTTTTTTTTTCTTTATTCCTAGTGTAATTGTACCTTCTATTTTATTGCAAGGAAGCATAGATGTTGGGAGATGGGTGATCATATTTCCTAACTGGCAGTTGTTAGACTATCCCTTGCTACCTTGACTGCTATGAGTAAACTCTCAGTCAAGCAGCCAGTTGAACTACTCTTATACCAGCACCAGTAATTGTGAACACTTCATAGATGCCTTAAGGAAGCCACATAACAACTGCCGCTACAGTACAACTCCAGATCCTAAACGTACAGCTTCAGCCATAAATGTTTTAGTATGCACAAACCTCAATGAACTCTAGATGACCCTATGACCAGAAGAGACACTTCCCCTGCTGAGACTTGGCAAAAGGTACTGCTATGATTGGTGCAAACACAAACTTTCATTTCTGTGATTGGTGCAAACTCCCCCTTTCTAGCTAATAAGCAGGCTATTCAGTTCACTGGAACTGACCAGGAGACATCTTCCTGTGCTGTCCCTTGGTGTTCCAACATTAGGCACAATAAAAGGTTTTCCTTGAGTGGTCTTTGCTCATTTTCACTAGCACAAGCTGAGCTAACACAAAGCAAGAGGCAGTGAAGACAACAGAATACCAGTGATGGCATTGGCAAGGGATGGAAGAGACAGTTGAGCATTAGTGGAAGAGATAGGAAACAGCCAGAACACTGAGGTGCAGAAGCAGCAAAGCACCTCACCTGACTGCTTGAGAGCTGAAGAGGTGAGGCTGCAAGGCCAGCAGCCAGCAGCAACAGGAACAGGAACAAGAGGAGCAGCAGGGCCATGATTGCTACCTCCCAAATGGCAGCAACAGTGACAATGGCCATAGCAAAAAGAGATAGCTGAGGAGAACTTCTGGTGTAAGATGGCAATGAGAGGCAGCCTCTGTGTGACATGGTAAAACAAAGGAGTCAGAATAAGAGGCAGTGGGCTCTATTCCAAAGAGAGAAGGCCTGGAAAAGCACAGAAACTACAGGAGATTGTAGGATGGTCCCAGAATGCAGCATGGAGTTGAGCAGCAAAAGAGAATGAGCAGTACATGGCTCCCTGTGGGGGAGGGGAACCAGAGCCCTCACCCAAACAGGTAAGCAAGAATACCCTGGCCATCAGATTAGAAGTCTCACAGGACAAGCCCACAGTCCTTGAAGCCCTTGGACTCTTCAGGAGACTGGTGAATCAATGGTTCTTCCTTTCTAGGGGGATCAACACTGGAGAAGAGATTCATTTTCCCATGCTCCAGGTCTCAGAGCGCAGTGGGCCTGCGCCATCTTGAGAGGGAACCTATTGTGTAAGACTGAGCTACCCTGGAGGGCCTGAAAACAATGAATAATCACTGGTGAAGAGCCTGGGGGTGACCTGGCACAACCCTAGCATGTGTCGCAGCTACAGCAGGCAGTTATAGTCGGGGGAAGGTGGGATGCTGACACCCTGAGAGGTTTGGGCAACACGAGGCTCGAGGAAAAATGGTCAGACACTAGCCCCAACTCCAGAGAGAGGAGACAACTCCATCTCCTCAGGGGAACTTCAGACACTATCAACTCTAAGCAGGGGTCAGATAAAACGACTCCCTCTTCAACTGACCACCAACTCCCTCTATCAGACTCTAATATTAGAGGCCACAGAAAGACACTACTCTCCAGTACTTTTTTTTCTTTTTCTTTTTTTCCCCTTTCCTGCTGTGCTGTCCATGGAGCAAATATCATATCACCCAGCAGTACCCCCAGCCCTTTTCTGACTTTTGCTTTGAGATGGGATCTCACTGAATTGTGCAGGCTGCCGCAGCCTAGGGCTTGATCCTCCTGCCTGAGCCTCCAAGGCTCTGGGGTTGGAGGGGTGCAACATAGTCTCTGTCTCTTTTTTGTTTGTTTTTTCCCTTTTTCTAGTGCTAATTTTCATTTCCTCATTTCTCTAGTTTTTCTAATGTAATTTTAATCGTTTTTATTGTTTAGTTTTCTTATCTTTTGCTGCCAATGTATCTCTTTTTCTATTTACTATATTTCTATTACAATTTTTACTGTTTTTTTAGAAAGGAATCTTAGTCTTTTACTTCTTATTGCTCTGCTTATATTTATCTAATTCTGTTTATACATTTTTTTTTCTCTTTATCATGGAATCAGGGGCTTTTTTTAAATATTTTGCTCTTTTCTCTCCCTCTTCCTAACATTCATTTCCTTTCTAGATCTTTTTCCTTTCTTTTACTTAACCCTTCTTTCTTTACTTTCTTTACTTAATCCTTCTTTCTCCCCTTTCTCTACCCCATGTTTCAGTTCAGGCAATTACAATTTTTACCTTCACTGTAAATATTTTTGTAACTTCATAGCTTACTCTACAGCATTGCCATTCTCTGCTCTATGGGCATTGGTAGTCCAGTAGTTGAATTTTAAGTAATTTTAAGTGTATTTCTATATCTGGTTTGATCACATATTATACCTGTTACAGTGGTTTGTCTTCTTTGAGTGTGGTAGTAGGGACTGCAATCTCAAGAGAAAACCACTCACTAAGAAGATCCTCAAAATAAAATGGGAAGAGATATCCATCCCTACAGATGCACAAATCACAAATCAGAAATAAAAGAAACATGAAAAAGCAAGGCATGTCGCTTCCAAAAGACCATAATTCTTTAACTAATGAATCCAAAGACACTGTGAAAATATTGAAATGTCAAAGAATTCAAAAGCCTACTTATAAAAATGATTAATGACTTCAATAAGGACACAAACAAGCAAATGAGTGAAGTAAGGAAATCAATATAAGACCTATGTCAGAAAATCACAAATATAAAAGAAAAAGTCAGCAAAATAGATGAGATAAACAGAAATGTTGGATATGAAGAACTCAATAAATCAAACAAGAAACACAATGGAAAGCATCACTAGTAAACTATATCAAGCAGAAAATAGAATATCAGAGATGAAAGACAATGTTGAAGAAATACTACATTTAGACATTAAAAAAGGAAAAAAAAATAATAAAAAGAACATGACCACAACTTCCAAGAATTCTGGGACATGATCAAGAGACCAAACCTAAGAAGCCAGGAGAGAGAAGGAGGAGCTGAGATAAAAACTAAACACCGCAGAAAACTTATTCAATGAAATTGTAGCAGAAAATTTCCCAAATCTGGGGAAAGAAGTGGACACCCAACCACATGAAGCACTTAAAATAGCAAATAGATGTGACAAGAAAAGAACCTCCCTATAACACATTATGAGTAAAATGCCAAGACAACAGAACAAAGAAACAAAAGCTGTAAGAGAAAAACACCAACTCACAAACTCATAAGAATAACAGCAGACCTTTTAGCACAAACCCTAAAATCTAGGAAAGCATGGAATGATATATTTCAAGCCCTGAAAGTAAATAATTACCAACCAAGATTAGTATATCCATCAAAGTTATCATTTAAAATTGATGGAAAAATAAAGACCTTCCAAGACACACACACACTAAAGTAATACATGACCATCAAGCCAGCACTGCAGAAGATACTTAAAGGGATCCTACCCACACAGGAGGAAGAAAATCTCTGTCACAAGAGTTTAGGAAAGAATAAACTTCCTGAGAGGAACAAATGGAACTGGAGAACTAGGAAAGAAATCAGTCATGTCTAACTCAAAATCCAGCAAACTCTGAATATGAATAAGGGAGAAGAGAACAAATAGTATATGAACCAACCAGGAAAGCACTCAACACAATTACAAAGAACCAGCAAACCTCTTTCAATGATAGCTCTAAAAATAGTCTTAACTCTCCAATTAAAAGATATAGATTAGTAGATTGGCTTAAAAAACAGGATCCAACAATTTGTTGTCTCCAAGAAACACATCCCACTGGCAAGGACATTCAAAGCCTGAAAGGATAGAAATTTAAATACTAAGGAAGTGGAAGCAAAAAAAAAGAGTAGCCATTCTTATATCCAACAAAACAGACTGTTCAAATTAGTTGAAAGATACAAGAAGGTTGGTACATATTAATAAAGGGAACAATTGATCAAGAAGTTATAACAATAGTAAATATATATATATATGCACTGAACATCAGTGTACTCAACTTCATTAAGAAAACACTACTAGACTTGAAGGGACAGATAGATCCAGATACAATAATAATGGGTGACTTCAATACCTCACTTTCACCAATAGAAAATACATCTAGACAAATAATCAACAAAGAAATCTCAGAGTTAAACAGCACCAGAGAGCAAATGGACTTAATAGACACCTACAGAATATTCCATCCAAATACTACAGAATAGACATTCTTTTCAGTAGCCCATGGAATGTTCTCTAAAATAGATCACATTTTAGGCCATAAATCAAGTCTTAAATACAAAAAAAATCTAATTTTGTGTATCATACTGGACCATACTGGAATAAAACTAGAAACGAATAGCAAGAGAAACTTGCAGAAACTACACAAATATATGGAAACTGAATAATACGCTCTTAAATGATCAATTGGTCCTTGAAGAAATCATGGAGGAAATAAAAAAAAATCTTAGAATCAAATCAAAGTGCAAACACAACCTATCAGAACCTTTGGAACACAGCAAAGGCAATTATAAGAGGGAAGTTTATAGCTATGAGTGCCTACATTAAAAAATCAGAGAGGGCTCAAATGAATAATGATGCATGTGAAGGTCTTAAGAACAATCAAAATTAGTACATGGAAAGAAATAATAAAGATCAGAGCAGAAATTAATGACATGGAGACTAAATAAAAAGAATTGGTGAAACAAACAAGACTGACAAACTCTTAGCCAAACTAATCAAAGGAAAGAGACAGAAAGAGAAGACTCAATAAAATTAGAGATGAAAAAGAACATTACAACCAATACCAATGAAATCCAGAGAATCATTAGGGGATACTTTGAAAACTTATACTCCAAAAAACTGGAAAACTTAGATGAGATGAATAAATTCCTAGACACATAGGATCTGCCAAAATTAAATTAAGAGGATATAAACAAGTTGGGCATGGTGGCTCACGCCTGCAATCCCAGTGACTCTGGAGGCAGTGGAGGGAGGATCTCAAGTTTGAGGACAGAGGCAGCCTGCGTACCTTAGCAAGAACCAGTCTCAAAATAAAAAGTAAAAAAAATAAACTGAGGGTACTGTGCTTGCAAAGCACACAAGTGCAAGGCCCTGAGTTCAACCTCCTCCACCCCAGTACCACAGCAGGAGGAAAAAAAGGATATTATAAACAAACAACAGACCTATCACGAGCAGTGAGATTGAAGCAGTAATAAAAAGTATTCCAACAAAGAAAAGCGCAGGATGATTTGGATTCACTGCTGAGTTCTACAAGACTTTAAAGAAGAATTAACACCAATACTCCTCAAACTATTCCATAAAAACAAACAGAAGGAATACTACCAAACCCATTCTATGAAGCCAGGATCACCCGATACCAAAATCAGATAAGGATACAACAAAAAAAGGAAAATTACGGGTCAATTGCCCTGATGAGCATAGGTGCAAAAATCCTTCATAAAATACTTTCAAATAGGCTTCAACAGCACATTAGAAAGATCATACTCTATGATCAAGTTGGTTTCATTCCAGAGATACAAGGGTGGTTCAACATACACAAGACAATAAATAGTAATAAAACACATAAATAGATACAGAAACAGAAATCACATGATCATATCAATAGAGCCAGAAAAGGCCTTTGCCGAAGGTCAACATCCTTTCATGATAAAGGTCTTGAAAAAACTAGGAATTGAAAGAACAGATCTTAACCTAATAAAGACAACATATGAAGAGCCAGGCGTGGTGGCGCACACCTATAATCCCAGCGACTTGGGAAGCAGAGGCAGGAGGATCGCAAGTTCAAGACCAGAGGTAGTCTACGTAATTTAGCGAGACCCTGGCTCAAAAAAAAAATTAAATTAAATTAAATTAAAAGACAATATATAAGAAACCTATAGCCAGTATCATACTAAATGGGGAAATGCTGAAAGTATTTCCTCTAAAATCAGGAGCAAGACAGGGTGCCCATTGCTTCCACTGCTATTCATGATAGTAAGTGAACTATCACCCCAGAATTAAGGCAAGAGAAAGAAATAAAAGGGATCCAAGTAGAAAAGAGGGAAACTTCCTTAGGTTGATAAAGAACATCTACCAAAAAACATAGTGCTAAAATCACACTTAATGGTGAATAACTCAATGCTTTCCTGCTGATATCAGGAATAAGGCAAGGATATCTTCTCTCACTGTTAGAAGCCACAGAGATAGGAAAGCTGAAAGCTGCTGGCTGAGGATCTTTCTTTAAATCTTATCTGCCTCCTTCTGTACCCAGCTGGCCTGGAGTGCTATTTTTTCTGAGGCTTTTCTCCCTCACTCTCTCTTCCCTAGCTGATTGAAAAGAATCCACTCAGCAATGGCATTATCTGGGGCCTGGACTGTGCCAATCACAGGAGATTCTTGGATTTTAGCTGTTTCACAGCTGGAAGAGGATGAAATACAGCCCAAGCAAGTGAAAATCATCAACCAGTGACCATAGGAATTACTGGCAGGGATGTATGACGGCAAACCACAGATACCTAAAACATTTCCTCTTACCATTCTTCTGTAACCAAGACTTGATACATTCAGGGGGTGGACCTATCTGCCACCTTTCATTTCTGACTGATGACACTAACTGAGCATGCCCAATAGTGTATACCTTACTTAGATAAAGCATGTGTGAAATTGTACCCACCCCAAAGTGCTTCATCTAATAAAATACCCATACTTCCTTTGGAGAGAGCATTGCTTTGGAAGGGATTAAATCTCTCTCTACTTTTTTAGAGCTTGGCTATATTTACCTTGGCTTGACATTCACTAACATGCAAACCCAATACATTTGGTTACATCACCATTTCTTTTCAACACTGTACCAAAAATCTATATATAATACAATTAGATAAGGAAAAAAAGGTATTCTGATTGGGAAGGAAGAAAGAAAACTTTGTTTGCAGATGACTTGTGTCTATGTAGAAAATCCAAAAGAATGGACAAAAAAAAAAAATCCACAATAGGAGATTATAGCACAATTGCAAGGTACAGGTTTCCTATGTACCAGCAACGAACAAGTGTAATCTAAAATTAAAAACAGTACTATTTTTATCAGCACTCAAAAAAATTAAATACTTAGGTGTAAATCTAAAAACTGATCTATATCTACATACATATCTTGTACAGTATTTTGCAAACTACAAAACACTCAGGAAAGATATCAAAGAAGAGCTAAATAAATGGAGAGACATTTCATGTTCATGAGAAGGAAGATTTGATATTGTTAAGATGTCAGTTCTGTAAGATTCAACATAACCCCATCCCAAACAAGCTATTTTGTGGAGATTGACAAACTGATTCTAAAGTTTACATGGACAGGCAAAAGACCCAGAAGAGCAATACAATACTGAAGAAGAACAAAGCTGAGGACTACCACTACCTAACTTCAAGACTTAATGTAAAGCTACAGTAATCAATACTAGGCAGATCAAAGGGAGGAGAAAAAAAAAAAAAAAAAAAAAAAAAAAAAAAAAAAAAAAAAAAAAAAAAAAAAAAAAAAAAAAAAAAAAAAAAAAAAAAAAAAAAAAAAAAAAAAAAAAAACAGCCCAGAAATAGACTCACATAAAGGCAGTTAAATGATTTTGAGGAAAGAGCAAAAGCAATACAAGGTAGCAAAGATTCTCTTTTCTATGAGTGGTGTTGATATACTGGACATCCACGCGCACAGACTTAAATGTAAAATACAAAATTATAAACTCCTAGAAAATAATGTAGGAGAAAACGTAGATGATCTTGGGTATGGTGATCACTTTTTAGATATTACACCTGAAGTACAATCCATGAATGAAGTGATAACCTGGGCTTCATTAAAGTGAAAAACTATTGCTCTACAAAAGACATTGTCAAGAAATTGAGAAGACAAGCCATAGACTGAGATAAAGTATTTGTAAAAGATCTCCGATAAAAGACTGTAATCCAAAACATACAAAGAACTCTTAAAACTCAACAATAAGAAAGACAATTTAAAAATGGGCAAAAGAGTTGCTCAGAGTGCAGCTCACTAGTAGAATGCTTGCCTAGCATGCTCAAGGCCATGGGTTCAACCCTCAGTACTGCAAAACAAAACAAAGTAACTTGATTGTGTCTGTTTTGCCAGGTGCAGTGACACACGCCTATAAACCTAGCAACTTGGGAGGCTGAGATAGGATCCCAAATTTGAGGCCTGAGGCAGCCTGCACAACTTGAAGAGATTGTCTCAGAATAAAAAAAAGTGGGGAGTCTTTGAGTACAATGTGGTGGAACTCCCTGGGTTTCATCCCCTAGAACTCCCCCCACATACACACACACTGAAGAAAGGCCTGAATAGACACTTTACCAAGAAGATATACAGATGGAAAAATAAGCACACCTTAGCATCATGTCACTTTAGAAGGGCAAATTTAAAAATATAAGATATCATCATATACCTTTTGAAATGGCCAAAATCCACAATCCCGACATCATCAAATGTTGGTTGAGAATGTGGAACAACAGGAACTCTTATTCATTGCTGGTGAGCTGTAAAATGGTACAGCCACTTTTGAAGACCATTTGGTAATTTCTTATGAAACTAAACATAGTCTTACCATATGACCCAGCAATCCACCTTGTTAACGTAGAAGGAACCAAGATACTCTTCAGAGGGTGCATTGACAAACATCTACATCCACATAGTAGAATACTATTCCAGTGCTAAAAAAAGAAATGCGTTTTCAAGCCATAAAAACCATAGAGGAAACTTTAATGTAATTTTCTTAGTGGAAGAAGCCAATATGAAAAAGACTATATACTGTATAAGAGTAACTGTATGGCATTCTAGAAAATGCAAAACTATGGAAACAGTAAAATAATCAGTGGTTGCCAGGAGAGAAGGCAAGGGGATGAGTGAAAAAATATAGAGCATTTTTAGGGGAACGAGAAACACTCTACATACTGTAATTATGGACACATGTCATTGTCTATTTGCCTAAACCCATTAAAATATACAACATCAAGAGTGAACCTTAGCCAGGTGCCATGGCACATGCCTGTAAGGCAACAACTCAGGAGGCTGAAGCAGAAGGAGTACAAATTCAAGGCCAGAAGCAGGGCAAACAACTTAGCAATACCCTGTCTCAAAATCTAAAAAATAAATTAAAAATGGGGCTGTGGATGCAGCTCAGTGGCAGAGCACTTGCCTAGCATGCATGAGGCTCTGGGTTCAACCCCTAGTCCTGAAAAAAAATATAAACTCTAACATAAACTATGAACTTTGGATGTTAGCAATTACTATGACCTAAAACACAAGCTAGGGAAAAAAGAGAGAGTAGGAAGACCAAATAGGATATTACTGTAGTAATCCAGGCAAAAGACAGTTGCAACCTCACCAGGATGGTGGCAATACAGGCACTGAGAGGTGGTCAGAATTCCACCCACCTGAAGATAGAACCACAGGATTTGTTCTTGGTTTGCACATGATAGTATGGAACAAAGCTAGGAATCAAGGGTGACTCCAAGATTGCTGGCCTTAATTTGCAGAAGGATGGCACTGTCATCCGTTCAAATGAGGATGAGAATAGATGGAGCAGTCTGAAAACGAAGATCAGGAGTTCCGTTTAGGATACACTATTTATGAGATATGCACCAGTCATCCTAATGGAGGCATTAAAGAGACCGCTAAACATACGAGTATGGAGGTCATGGGAAGGTGAGTTGAAGATGCAAATTTACAAGTCAACAAAAACAGATGCTTTATAATGCCTTGATCTACATGAGTCTGGTAAGAAACTGAGTGAACACAGAGGAAATGAGAAGTCAATGGTGTGAGCGCCAAGTTGGACAATATTTTTTACTAGGAGAGATGCAGAGTAACTAGCAAAGGAGACAAAGCCTAGTCTATGAGTTAGATGGAAGACTAAGAGAGTATTTGGTATCATGGAAGCCTTGCAAAGAAAGTGTGAGGAGAAAGGAGAGACCAACTGTGTCAAGTGACACTGACTGGAAGAGAGAAATACTGAGAGAAAGTTATCACAAGGATCACTAGCCCATACACTGAAAGTGCCACAAACTAGGGTTGCGTGGGTAGCTCAATGGCAGAGAGCTTGCCTAGCAATGTGAGGCCCTAGATTCCATCCCCACAGGCACAGCATTGGGGAAAAGAAAAGAACCACTACAAGTTACCACAAATAGTGTTAGAAGCAGTCACATGAAAGCAAATTCAAGTCACTGAGAAATTAGGGGCAATGACCCAGCAGATGACAGCAACAGTAAGGGCATTGAATGGAGGGTATAGTTTGATAGGATTAACTTCAAAACTAGAGGAAAGGAATACAGTCTGAGCCACAAAGGAAAAACGACCACCATTTGAGCAAAAAGAATTGACTCTAAGTCTGGGGCAAAAGAAAAACAACTGGAAGTGGGACTTGAGGAGATACCACATGCCAATCATCTCCCACCTCAAGAGCGTCCACTGCCTGCACTATAAGCCCAGAGCCACCAGATGGAGCCCATGTTCAGCTCTTAGAAAACAAGTCTTGGAGATGTTGGAATGACCAAGGCTTCCTTCCTCCTTCCATCTCTAGGGTCTTCACTCCCCTTGATTACTTTGCCCTATCCGTCACTCTGCTTCTCAGAGTACATCTTTCTCTCTCCTCTCATGTTTGCTTCTTTTGGCCTCCTTCCCATCTTCTTTCTCCAGCCTACATACTTCCTCATTCTCTATAAATGGAGCGGGGCAGAAATCCTCTGTTTACATATTTTTATAAGAATCTTTTTCACTTATTCCCATCTGCTTTTCCTACTTTGAGTTACACACATAAAACTCTTGCCTTTGGCAGTTTGCCTACTGGCACAGTAAAAACCTTCACAATTAATACACAGGGTGGAAAGGTGGAGACTAACTAAGTACGGGCCATAAACTAATTTTAAATGAGTAGATACAACAGACCTACATTGGCACAGCAATTACTGGAAGAAAAGTGACATAGAATGTGTCTACATAGTACTTTAACACAGTGTACTCTTGTATATATGCTTAAAACCATTAAATCATACAATTTAAAGAGATGAACTTTATGATACATAAATTATATCTCAATAAAACAATTTAAAAAAACACCACTGGTCATGATAGCACATGCCTGTAGTCCCAGCTACTTAGAAATCTGAGGCAGGAGGATGGCTTGAGCCCAGAAGTTCAAGATCATCCAGGGCAACCTGGTAGGTGTGGTGGCACATGTCTCTAATCCCAGCAACTCAGGAGGCGGAGGCAGAAGCAGCCTATGTAACTTAGTGTGCCCCTATCTCAAAATAAAATAAATAAACGGATTGGAGAGTGCAGCCCAGTGGTAGAGCACTTGCAAAGTATGTGTGAAGCCCTGGGTTCAACCCCCAAGTATTTTGAGAAATGGAGGAGAAGAAGTGGGGTGGGGAGGAGAAGGGAGGGAGGAGATGGGGGGAGATGCAGCCAGGACAACAGAGCAAGTACCTTGTCTCAGAAAGTTTCATTCCCCTCAGTAACCTTACTTATACTAGTTTATCTAGCTTATACTCCACTAGGGAGAAGGATCCAGCAACCCACTCCCAAAAATCAATCCACCATTGAAAACCCTATGAGTAGCAGAGAAGCACTGACAATAGTGTTTCACCTGTTGTACATAGGGTCACTATGAGTCGGACACGAACTAGATGGTACCTGACAACAACATTCTCCACTTTTCATGAAAAAATCCCATCTTCATAGAAGAAATGTTAAACTTTAGTACAGCCCTACCTATAAATTACCATTATTCTGAATTAGAAAAGTCCAGGAACCATATTGTTTTATTGATTTGGTTTTCCTGCCAATTTTACATGTTCTGTTCAAGACTCAGTGATGGGAATCAACTAGTACAGCCCAGGGAAAAGAAAAACTAACCTCAGGGTATGTGCAGCAAGTACTTACTGGAACTATGAAGAGGAAGCAGATGTGACCCATCACCACCCTACTCAAAAACTTTTAAATGCCCATCTTGTTCCCAGCATGAAGTCCAAATTCTCCAGTGGTCACAGGAAGCCCTTCACGCTCTGGCCCCATCTTCCGTAGGCATCAGTTCTGCAGTGTTAGACAACTCTCGCCTCTGGGTGGCCAGCCTGATTCCTTCTCAGTTTTTCAGACCCCACTTCAGCCAGAGGGACTTCTTGGAAGCTCACAGAACACCTTCCTAAAGGCCCAGCCCCAATCAGGGTTTCTCTTTTTTGCTTTTAGTCTGCTGTACTCATCCCATCACTGCACTTATCAGAGTGCACTAACGTTTCCTTTGTTCATTTTATCCCCTGCCCCCACCTTGTTTTCTTATTCAGCACTCAGTACCCAGCAGGGAGCCTAGCAAATAATAAAGCATTTAAATTTGATGAATGGATGGCTGAATGAGCTTCCTAATTATTCAATGGCTGTTCAGACTTCCAGCACCAACCATTAACAGAAAATATTAAAAATAATGTCAAGGAACTGTTCCTGGATTACAAAGTAGAAATCAGATGGCCCGAGTAGACAAAGACAGCACAGAGTATCAGGTCCAGTGGTGATCTCACTCAAAACCTGTACTTAGTTGCTGTGTCTCAACCACTATACTTTCCCCACTTCCAGCCTGCAGATTTACAAAATGGAAACAGGACATAAAAACCAAAACCACACCACTCACAGGCTGTCCAACAGTAATTATTGGACCATAGCAACTTCATGATAAATGGCGAAAAGACCGAGGTTGTCCACAATTTTGCTTTATTTGGTTCTACAATCAACACCCGTGGAAGCAGCAGTCAAGAAATCCAAAGACGCACTGCATTAGGAAAAGCTGTTACAAAAGACTTCTTTAAAGTGTTGAAAAGTAAAGATGTCACATTGAAGATGAATATGCTCCTGACTCATGCCATAGTATTTTCAGTCACATCATATGCTTGTGAAAGCTGGACATTGAATAAGGAAGACAGGAGAAGAACTGACGCTTCTGAATTATGGTGAAGACGAATAATGAATATACCATCGACTGCCAAAAGAACCAACAGATCTGTCTTAGAAGTGCAACCAGAATACTTGGAAGCAAGAATGGCTAGACTGCATCTTACTTATTTTGGACATGTAGACATGTAGTCAGGAGGGATGAATTCCTGGAGAAGGATATCATGTTTGGGAGAATGGCAGGTCAATGAAAAAAGGAAGACCCTCAACTATGTGGATTGACACAGTGTCTGCAACAATGGGCTTAAACATAAATAAGATCGTGTGCCTGGCACAGAATCAGGCAGTGTTTCATTTTGTTGTACATAGGGTCTATGAGTTGGAACTGACTCGACAACACCTAACAACAACTCGGATGGATTGATATAGTGGCTGTATGGGCTTAAACATAAAAAAGATTGTGTACACAGCACAGTGTCAGGGAGCGTTTCGTTCTGTTGTACCTAGGGTTGCTATGAGTCAGATCCGATTCCACAGCACCTAACAACATTGGATAAGAAGCAGAAAATACTTCTGGATGTTCCTGAATAGGATTTCAGAACCAAAAGTAGCTATCTATCATTTAGTCCACTGGTTTTCAAACTGGACTCAGCAGATTTAGAGATTCATTTAGATGAAAGAGAACAGGGGAGAAGACTTGAGCAGGCTGAGCTCCAGGCTCTTTCCTCTCAGTCAACCAAAGCAACTGATTTTGGCTTCTTACCATCTTGGTTCCCCTCCCTTCATGACTGACTATACTAAAGAAAGAGTTCTGTGGCTTTTATTTAAAATAAACCTACTTATTTGACCCAATTCTTAGTTTAAAATGAGGAAACAGCCGGGCATGGTGGCGCATGCCTGTAATCCCAGTGGCTCAGGAGGCAGAGGCGGGAGGATCGCAAGTTCAAGACCAGAGGCAGTCTGTGTAATTTAGCAAGACCCTGTCTCAAGAAGTAAAAAAAAAAAGGCTTGGGGCACAGCTCAGTGGTCCAGCACTTGCAAAGCATGCAGGCACGAGGCCCTGGGTTCAGCCCCAAGTATGGCAAAAAAAAAAAAAAAAGAGGAAACAGACTCTAAAATATTGTGATTTCTTCAGCAATTTAGAAAAGCTAGACTTTAGTCTCCTGACTTCCTATTCAACATTCTTCCCATTGTGTAAAATCACCTCCCTAACACACTCCTAAGTATTTTTACAAAGTGAGGGGTTCTGAGCACTACTCTAATTATATACAGACCAATAACAACAAAAGGGCATAAAGGAACAAACAGGCAGAACTGCAAATTAAGCACTACTGCACTCCAAGCAATACAGTAAATACCTCATGTACATGCATCCTCCAGGAATCCCAGATCTACCATTTATATGTTTTAAAATAAATCATTTCTCTGAGGTTTTTGCATCCATACAATGACAATATGGAAACTTTTAGACATGTACAGTGCCAAGCAGAATGCACAGCACAGGAGTCAGGACAAACAGTAGCTATTACTATTGGTCATTCAGCCTTCACAACAATACAGGGCAGAGACCATCCAACATGCCCCAGGTCACACAGCTGGTAAGGAGAGTCTGATAGTGACTCCAGGTCTTGTTCCAAAGTTTATACGCTTTTCAGAATACTCGCTGTTTGGTCAAGTCATGGATCTTCTCTACGTGTCAGTCAGTTCCTTCCTCCATAAAGTCAAGAGTATCAACCCAATCTGCTTCATAGCAACACTAAGCAATAAAGTCAGCAAACGCACTTTGAAAAGTCCTATGCACACCTAAGGCAAGCTTCACCAGGCAGAATCTTCCTAAATAGCATCTCACTCAGATCCTTCCTATACAAGATAAACAAGGAAAATAGGATTAGGATGTCGCTTATCTCTGACTTTTTGAGCCTAAGTTAGCCAGAGAGAGAAAAATGCTTTGCTGCCTCCAGGACCATCTACAAAGGGAAAGGGTATACTCCTCTCTTCTTAGTGTCCTCTCTACTCCCTAAAAAAGTTCATTATTTAATAGACATTTATGGAACATCTAAGCTGTACCCAGCATTTTGCCAAGTGCTAGAATGAGAAAATTAAGACCTGTCCCCTTGCCTTTAAGGAATCAGACAGCTATAACCAACTACAAAACATGACAAAGAAGCTTTCCCTAACTACCGTATATAATAATATAATATAGCACATACACTTCAGCTCCCTGCCTTTGTTGTTTAGGCTTTTTTTTTTTTTTTTGGTTGGTAGTTGTTTAGCATGTGCAATGGAAGCTCAGAATAAGTGGCATCTAGGAATGAAATTGTACTAAACCTTGAGAAATCAGAAGAAAGTAAAGAAAAAGGAGTCCTCACCTTTTATTTTTTTATTCTTTAATTTTTTTCTTATTTTGACTTATTGGAGGATTGAACCCATGGCCTCATACATACTTTTGTGAGTGTTCCACCACTGAGCTACACTCCTAGCCCATTTTTCTGTTGTTCTTTTTATTTGGAGACAGGGTCTTGCTAAGTTACACAGGCTGCTTCTGGCCTTGAACTTTGAGATGCTCCTGGCTCAGCCTCCTGAGTCACTGGCATTAAAAGCACTACCACATCCAGCTTTTATTTTTTTGTTTTGTTTTGAGACAGGGTCTTGTTATATAGCACAGACTGGTCTCAAATTCAGGATCCCACTCAGCAGCCCTATGTAAAACAGCCAAAACAGAAACACTGTTGTCATGCTCATCTGCTACTCATAGGGGTTTTTTTCAATGGCTGATTGTTTTTTCGGAGTGGGCTGCAGGGTCCTTCTCCCAAGCCTACAGCACCTGGTGTTCCCAGGCAGTCTCAGACCCTACTCAGCTTCAGAAATCTGATGGGATCAGATGCTACAGCGGTACAGCTGCAGGCATACCCATCTAGTCTCACCTTTTAATGTCAATGTCTCCCACACCAGCATCTAGCTCAGTTCCAATTCATACTAGAAAGATACCAATCACCTCTCCTTTGTGGGTTCCAATTCACACTAGAAGGATACTGGTTGTCTCTCATTTGGAGCTTGTTTCTGCCCACATTCTTGAACCTGGTTCTAAGTGGCCCTACCTAGCATTTTACAAACTGACTCTTCTTTGTGTCCTGGCAGATCAGGAAGGTCTGAAATAGAACATAATCAAGCTTGCCCTGCCCTTTCTCTCAACACAGCTGCCATGATTCACTTCCTGTTCCCAATAGTCATTTAAAGGAAGGGTTGACAAACTTTCTCTTTATAGTCTGATATATAAGTTTACAAACTTAGTTTGACAGTAAATATTTTAGGCTTTGTAGGATCTAAAGTGTCTGTCCCAACAACTCAACTATGACACTGTAGTATGAAGCAGCCATAGACCATACATAAGGGAATGAACACAACTGTGCTTCAATTAAACTTTATTTATAAAATCAGGCACTGGGGCTGAAGGCCAGAGTTTGCCATCTCCTGATCTAAAGGGTAATCGAGAACCATTTTTAAACAGCTTCCTCCTGACCACATTAGATACCCATCTTAGAACTTCAGGCCATCTAATAAGCATATCTCACCACCATTCCTTGAGTGTTCCTATATAATTACAGGGCCTCAGTGATTTTTCTCAGAATCACAAATTCCTGTACTTTGGACATCCAAAGCTCAGAGTCAGTAGCTCTATAGCATGAAGAGATTCTTCAGACTGGAAAAGTATTTGGAGATCTGATTCATCCTCCCATTCAATGCAGAAATTACTAGTAGGTAGTCGTTTAACTCCTACAGAAACACTTCCAGTGGCAGGAAGGACATTCACTTCCCTCCAAGACAACTCATTCCATCGTTGGATAGCTGTGTAGTAAGATACTCAACTTATTTTTCTTCTTTGCACATTTAACTGCCTGACTACTTGTGAATTTGTTTATTATCTGACTCTTTTTACCAGAATATAAGATCATGAGGTTGGGGATAAGTTTTTTGTGTTTGTAGTTTTTACTGCTGCATCCCCAACACCTTGAACTGTGTCTGGTATATGAAGGGTAGAAAATTGTTTATTCAAAGGAAGGGAGAGAGGAAAGGGCAAATAAAACAATGCTGCATTTGGAGACTGTGTAATTTAAGTAATTAAGCCTTAAGACTTTTAAGTAATTCAGCCTGGCTGACATGAGAGGCATAAGGGGGGTTACAAAGTGGATAACTGATAAGGTCTGAGCGAGGCCCTTGAAATCTCAGAGCAAGTGCAGAGGCTGAGGTTGTAATGTTTGGGAACATTTAGAATTTCTTTATTTCCCCCTTCCCCATCCTTCCAAGCCCTCTCCCCCACCAGATGGTAAACATTGTGTTTTCTTTCTTTTTTTTTTTTTTTTGCAGGGGAGGGGGGTATTAGGGGTTGAACCAAAGGCCTCACACATGCTTTTGCAACGCTCTACCACTGAACTGCACGCCCACCCATTTTTTACTTTTTTAATTTTGATAGGGTCTCACTAAGGTATAAAGGCTACCTCTGGCCTAGAACTCGCAATCCTTCTGCCTCTGCCTCAGGAGTTGCTGGAATTACAAGCAAGTGCTCCAGCACGTGGCTTAATGAACATCCTTTAATGCATCAATGTTCTCTGAAACTTTCTCAAACTGCCCCCTATAGAAATGCACCATTCTAAACTTTATAGATACTTCTATCACTGTACTCATGATACTTATTTATATATTTGTCATCCTCTACTGGGCTCTGGCCTTTGAACTGTGACAGTAGGAGCTGTGTTATCTTCCTTCTCTGTCCTGAGCATTGAATACAGTGATGAGACAATGTTGTTGTTGTTAGGTGCCATGGAGTCATGCCCAATTCATAGCAACCCTCATAGGATTTTCAATGGCTGATTGTATCAGGATTGCCTTGGGAGTGGATTGCCACATGCTTCTCCCATTTTTGTGGTGCTGGGAATCAAACATGGGACTACAGAGACTGCAGAGTGGCGCTCTACCAACTGAGCTAAATCCCAGCACCTAGGAAAAGCAGTCCAGGCAGAAAGAACAGCATAGGCAAGTACTCTGTGGTGTGATGGAGATCAAGCTTGAGAGAAGACTGAAGGGGTGAAATATCTAAAGCAGGAAGATTGTGGAGTCAGGTGAAACTGGAGATGGAGGTAGGGGCCAGGCCAGGCAGGGCTTCATAAGCCAAAGTAAGAATTTGTATGTTTGGCAGAACTGGAACCCAAGGACATACAGAAAACTACTACCAAGTAAAAGATAGAGAAGACTTAGATGGGGAGGGTAAGGGGGAACCTATATGAATAATGTACATCAAAATGCATATATGGAAATGTCACAATGAAAAGCATGTCAGAATGAATCACATTAAGGTATACATTAAAAATTTCCAATTTAAAAAAAAATTTGTATATTTGGTCTAAGCAGTAATGGGAAAACCACAAATATGCTTAAGCAGGACATGTGGCTTCTCTGTGATATGCTCAATGCCAAATCCATCTCCCCCAAATGTCAAAGATCTAGCTTGGCTATGGAGGCCAAGATACAGAGTATCAGCCTGGGAGATCCTGAAGGAATTAAGCCTGTCTGAAATGATCCTCACCTTTCCCATCTTGGGATACATGAGTATTGAAGTGCATACAATTTGGAGGGCCCTCTTCAAGTTAAGGATGCCAGCCGGGTGTGGTGGCACATGTGTCTATAATTCCAGCACTTGGGAGGCTGAGGCAGGAGGATTTTGAGTTTGAGGTAGCCTGGGCTACATAGTGAGACCCTGTCTCAAGATGTAGGAACCTTGAACAAGGCTCGGTGGCGCATGCCTGTAATCCCAGCGGCTCAGGAGGTAGAGGCAGGAAGATCTCAAGTTCAAGACCAGAGGCAGTCTGCATAATTTAGCTAGACCCTGTCTCAAAAAAAGTAAAAAAGATGGGCTGAGGTGCAGCTCAGTGGTCCAGCACTTGCAAAACATGCAAGCGCAAGGCCTTGGGTTCAACCCCCAGTACCGCAAAAAAAAAAAAAAAAAAAAAGTAGGAACCTTATAAATGTTTGGTAAACAAATGAAGATTATAGTTTTATTGTATTCAATACTGGCCAAACTACATCTACAAAACCGCTTTCAGATCAGAAAACTATATCCTAGGAAAGAAACTTAGTCTTTATGCCAAACATTGCAAACACAAATGTTACCAAGATCAGACCACACTGTAAATGAGTGTCAAGGGCCTAGCAAGACTATGGCCAACAGGGGAGATCAAGACCTACTTTTATATGTTGTTAGATGCCGTAAAGTCGTATGGAATCTCTTAAATACAGCTAACAAATTCAAATGAAAGAAAAAAGAAAAAGAAACAAAAGGAACACCACTATATACTCTCTCCAAAACACATACTGATATGCTTTCAAGTAAATATGGGAAGCAAATTTTTAATCTGTTTTGGACAAAAGGATTTAAGCATGACAGCAACATAATCAGAACTACATAATGAGAACTACATAAACGTGGTTGCTACTGCAACAGCTAAGGCAAGAGATAGGATAAGTGCCTGAACCAGGGGATTATCAGTGAGGCAAAGGGCCAGTGATAGATGTAAAAGATGACCTGGCCTATTCAGCTCTAATAATGAAGACCAATATTGCATGAGCTTATCTGGCAGCCACATCACCAGTATTCTACATTCATAATGTCTGCAGCCGTACCACTGTGACGTCCCATCCCATCAGATCTCGGAAGCTAAGCAAGGTGGGACCTGGTTAGTACTTGGATGGGAGACCGCCTGGGAACACCAGTGCTGTAAATTTGGGAGAAGGACTCAGCAACCCACTCCCCCAAAACAATCCGCCATTGAAAACCCTATGAATAGCACAGAAGCACCGACAATAGTGTTTTACCTGTGTACTTAAGGTTGCTATGAGTTGGACACAGACTCAACAGCACTTAACAACAATGCTCATAATAATTTTTTTTCAAATAAACTGTTAAATCTCTCCCCCCCCCCTCCATCCTGTGGATGCAGAGCGGCCAGAGGTAGGGGCAGAGTGAGGGTTAGAGGTGGAGGGACTAAGTGAAGGCTGCCCAGACTGGGTCCTTTCCCGAGTGCCCAGGTTTCCTGACAGCTGTTAAGGAAGCCAGTACCACTGATGCCACCTCCAGATGGGAAGGCACTGGAGGAAGGCGACATGCGCTACCTGGTGCAGCCACCCAGAGCTTCAATGACAGGACCGGGGCCCTGGCAGGGAGGCTGGAGGAAGTTCCGTCGCCAGCGACCCCACCTTTCTCATAAAGGCCCCCTGCCTTTCTGAAGCAGGACAGAACGGGTCCCCAAATGCCCACTCCTTGCAATTTTCTCTGCTGCACAGATCCGCCTGCTTTTTTGGGAACCCTCACATCCATTCAGCCTTCATCTTGCACCTGCTCTAGCTGCTCATGGTCCTGGCTCTTCTCACCCATCAGCTTCTTGTAGTGGTGTGACCCTGGCCCTCATTCGGATGATTCCATTTCGCTCACATGGATCCACACAGCCCACGCTCCCGGACACTCTCTGGACTGACTTTGGAGAGCCAGCTTCTCCTCGGCCTGCTGCACACCCAAGTCCCTACCCCACCTCCCTCTCGGCCACACCCTTCCCTGGGTCCTTTGCTCCTCCTGTCTGCCCTGGGATGTGGGAGGAAACACCCAATGCCCTGATGGGCTCCTGCACATGCATATTTTCTTGTCTTGAGGGGTGGGACCCCTCAACTGACCCCCAGAGAGGAAGACAGAGATGCACAGGGAGAGAGTCTAGTTAGAGGGGCTGGGTGTTTGGAACTAGAGAAGAGGAGGAGTAGCCTCTGGCCTCTTCCTCCTCCCTGGGTTTGGGCCACGTAAGGAAGAGTTGAAGGAGAGGGGCCTACGAAGTACCTTGTTACCTCTCTCACATTACTGTGTCCCCTAACACTCCCTCCCCCAGCTAGTTCCATCTCTGGGTTACAAAGGGGAGGGCACTGGGCCTGACACGGCTCTATACCCTTCCCAAAGTAAAAGGCAGGCAGGAAGGTTGTTTTTGCCACAAATCACCAAAAATCAGGGCTAAAAGGACACTTGGAAATCACTTCTGCAAAAACCTGCAAAAACAGAGGCCTAGAGAGGGTAGTGGGCTGGGATTTAGCTCAGTTGGTAGAGTGCCGTTCTGAGGTCCTGAGTTCAATTCCCAGCACCGCAAAAATGGGAGAAGGACCTGGCAATCCACTCCCAAGGCAATCCTGAAACAATCTGCCATTGAAAACCCTATGAGGGTCGCTATGAGTCGGACTCCACCCGACGGCACCTAACAACAACAACAAACCCCCCATCCCCCCCACCAGTCTCTCTCTCTCTCTCTCTCTCTCTCTCTCTCTCTTTTTTTTTTTTTTGTAGTAATTGGGGCAGGAGGGGTTGAACCCAGGGCCCTGGACATGCTAGGCAAGTGCCCTACCACTAAGCCACAACCTTAGCCCCTTTTATATTTTGAGACAGGGACTTGCTGAATTATGCAGGCTGCCTCTAGCCTCGAACTCATGATCCTCCCACCTCAGCTTCCTGAATTGTTGGGATTACAAGTGTGTGCCACAGCACCTGGCTTAAATCTAAGTAATTTTTAATATTCCTAAATATAAGGCTAATTCTTATTTCTTTTGGAGGCAATACGGTGCAATGATTAAAGATTATAACAGATTCTGGAGCCATACAGGATAAGTCCTTGATTTTACTAACTTACTATGTGACTTGAATAAATCACTTAATTTCTCTACGCTTCAATACCCACATTGTATTGCTATTGTTACCTGCAGCCATACCACTGTGGCATCCAATCCCATCAGGTCCTGGAAGCTAAGCAGGGTTGGGTCTGGTTAGTAATTCAATGGGAGACCACCTGGGAACACCAGGTGCTGTAGGCTTAGGAGAAGAACCCAGCAACCCACTCCCAAAAAACAATCAGCCACTGAAAACTGAAAATCCTATGAATAGCGGAGAAGCACTGACAATACTGTTTTGCCTGTTGTATACAGGGTCACTATGCGTCGGATATCAACTCAGTGGCACCTAATAACAACACTGTTATTGTTGTTCTTGTTGTTAGGTGTCATCAAGGGGTCTGGCTCATAGCAACCTTCATAGGGTGTTTCAATGGCTGACTGCTTCAAGATTGCTTCAGAAGTGGACTGCGATGTCCTTCTCCTGTTTTTGTGGTGCTGAGGATCGAACCCCAGTCCTCAGAGAGTGCAGGGTGGCATTCTACCAAGTGAGCTATACCCCAGACCTTAGATTGTTGTAGAACATACACTTATATGGTATCTGTAAGTTAGTGCTTAGACTAGTACCTGGTTCATATTAAATGTCATACAAATTTAGCTTATTATGTTTTGTACCTCAATTTCTTAGTTTCAATCCACTCTCTAAATATTCTCTATACTACCTAGCTTACAAACATTTCTTATAAACCTCATAGGTATGTCTTTTCTGTATTTCATCTAAACTAATGTTCAAATAGGAGAAGGACCTGGCAACCCACTCCCGAAAATCAAGCTGCCACTGAAAACCCTACAGATAGCAGAGAGCACTGACAACAGTGTTTCACTTGTTGTACATAGAATCACTATGACTTGGGCACTGACTCAACAGCACCTAACAACAACAACAACGTTCAAATTGCTAAATAAAACAGACTTCTAGAATGTCACTAAAAATAGCTTCTCTAGATAAGTATTTGTTCATTAATTCGTACCATGACATTTGCATGCAATGCTTTAATCACCTCCAAACTCAGGTTCGCATTTTTTGTTGGGATCACATGAGAAAACATTAAATATCTAATTTAGCACTTACTACGCATTACCATCCCCCACACGTCTGTCAGTTTGCCACACTGTGGGGGCTTGCATGTCGCTATGAGTTTGAGAGCTCTGCCACTATAACCTCGGACATGAGCAAGGTTACCCATGGTGGACAGGTTTTCAGCTGAGCTTCCAGACTAAGACAGACTAGGATGTAGGACCTGACGAGCCACTCCTGAAACAACTAGCCATTGAAAACCTTATGGATAGCAAAGAGACACTGTCAGATATAGTGCCAGAAAATGAGGCCCCCAGGTTGGAAGGCACTCAAAAGACTACTGGGGAAGAGTTGCCTCCTCCAAGTAGAGTCTACCGTGATGACGGAAATGGAGTAAAGCCCCAGGGTGCTCAACTTGCTGATGTGGCATGACTCAAAATGAGGAGAAACAACTGTAAACATCCATTAATAATTGGAACATGGAATGTACGTAGTATGAATCTAGGAAAATTAGAAATTGTTAAAAGAGAAATGGAGCACATAAGCATTGACATTCTAGGCATCAGTGAGCTCAAATGGACCGGCATACGCCATTTTTGAGTCAGACAATCATATGGTCTACTATGCTGGGAATGATAAACTAAAGAGAAATGGGGTTGCATTCATCATCAAAAAAGACATTTCAAGATCTGTCATGAAATACAATGCTGTCAGTGATAGAATAATATCCACACGTCTACAAGGAAGGCCAGTTAATATGACTATTATTCAAATTTATGCACCCACCACTAAGGCCACAAATGAAGAAAGGGAAGACTTCTATCAGCTTCTGCAATCTGAAATAGATCAAACATGCAATCAAGACATACTGATAATCACTGGTGACTGGAATGCAAAGGTTGGAAACAAAGAAGAAGGCTTAGTAGTTGGAAAATGTGGTCTTGGTGACAGAAACGAAGCTGGAGATCGCATGATCGAATTTTGTCAGACCAATGACCTTTTCATTGCAAATACATTTTTTCAACATCATAAATGGAGACTATACACATGGACTTCACCAGATGGAACATACAGGAATCAAACTGACTACATATGTGGAAAGAGACGATGGAAAAGCTCTGTACAAAAAAAGCTTGTCAAAACAAGACCAGGTGCTGACTGTGGATCAGACCATCAACTTCTCATATGCAAGTTCAAATTGAAGCTGAAGAGAATTAGAACAAGTATACAAGAGCCACAGTATGACCTTGAGTATATGCCACCTGAGTTCAGAGACCACCTCAAAAATAGGTTTAATGCATTAGACACAAATGATAGGAGACCAGAAGAGTTATGGCATGACATAAAAGATATCATTCAAGAAGGAAGCAAAAAGTTCTTAAAAAGACAAGAAAAAAAGAAAAGACCAAATTACATGTCAAAAGAGACACTGGACCTTGCCCTCGAACGTCAAGCAGCTAAAGCAAAAGGAAGACATAATGAAGTTAAGGAACTAAACAGAAGATTTCAGAAGGCAGCTCGAGAAGACAAAAACAAATATAATGACATGTGCAAGGAGCTGGAGGCAGAAAACCAAAAGGGAAGAACATGCTCTGTGTTTCTCAAGCTTAAGGAAGAAAAAATTCAAGCCTCGAGTGGCAGTAGTGAAAGATTCTACAGGGAAAATATTAAATGATGCAGGAAACAGCAAAAGAAGATGGGAAGAATACACAGAGTCATTATACAAGAAAGAATTGGTGGATGACCAACCATTCCAAGAGGTTGCATACGAAGAGGAACCAATGGTGTTGAAGGACAAAGTGGAAGCTGCCTTGAAAGAACTGGCAAAACACAAGGCTCCAGGAATTGATGGGATACCAATAGAGATGTCTCAACAAACAGATGCAGCACCAGAGGTGTTAACATGTTTATGCCAACAGATTTGGAAAACAGCTACTTGGCCAACTGACTGAAAGAGAGCCATATTTGTGCCTGTTCCCAAAAAAGGGGATCCAACTGAATGTGCAAACTGTCAGACAATATCATTAATATCACACACCAACAAAATTCTACTAAAGATCATTCAGAAGTGACTGCAGCAGTATATAGACAGGGAATTACTGGAAAATCAAGCAGGATTCAGAAGAGGGCGGAGAACCAGGGACATCATTGCTGATGTCAGGTGGATATTAGCTGAAAGCAGAGAATATCAGAAAGATGTCTATCTATGTTTTATTGACTATGCAAAAGCATTTGACTGTGTGGATCATAACAAATTATGGATAACACTTTGAAAAATGGGAATACCAGAACACCTTATTGTGCTCATGAGAAATCTGTACATGAACCAGGAGGCAGTTGTTCGAATAGAACAAGGAAACACTGAGTGGTTTAAAGTTGAGAAAGGTGTGCATCAGGGCTGTATACTTTCACCCTATCTCTTCAATTTATACGCTGAGCAAATAATCCGAGAAGCTGGACTTTATGAGGAAGAAAGCGGCATCAAGATTGGAGGAAGACTCATTAACAACCTGCGTTATGCAGATGACACCACTCTGCTTGCTGAAAGTGAAAAGGATTTAAAACATTTACTGATGAAGATCAAAGATCATAGCCTTCAATATGGGTTATGACTAAACATCAACAAAACAAAAATCCTTACGACAGGGTCAGCACACAACTTCACAATAAATGGAGAAAAGATTGAGGTTGTCCAAGATTTTGCTTTGCTTGGCTCTATAATCAACACCCACAGAAGCAGCAGTCAAGAAATCAAAAGACACATTGCTCAAGGAAAAGCTGTGGCAAAAGATCTCTTTAGAGTATTGAAAAGCAAAGATGTCACATTGAAGACGAAGGTGCGTCTGACACATGCCATGGTATTTTCAGTGGCATCATATGGTTGTGAAAGCTGGACATTGAACAAGAGAGTCAGAAAAAGAATTGATGCTTTTGAATTATGGTGCTGGAGACGTCTATTGAATATACCATGGACTGCCAAAACAACCAACAAATCTGTCCTAGAAGAAGTGCAACCAGAGTACTCCTTGGAAGCAAGAATGGCCAAACTGTGTCTTACATATTTCGGACATGTAGTCAGGAGAGATCAATCCCTGGAGAAGGACATCATGTTTGGGAGAGTGGCAGGTCAACGCAAAAGAGGAAAACCCTCCACCAGATGGATTGACACAGTGTCTGCAACAATGGGCTTAAACATAAATAAGATCGTTTGCCTGGCACAGAATCGGGAAGTGTTTCGATCTGCTGTACATAGGGTCGCTATGAGTCGGACTCGACTCGACAGCACCTAACAACAACAACACATTACCATAGCACCCTGGCATCCGATGCCGCCTGATCTTGGAAGCTAAGCAGGGTCAGCCTCATGGGAGACCATCTGAGAATACCAGGTACTACCAGCTGAGCAGGAGGACCTGGTAATCCACTCCTAATATAATCCTCCACTGAAAACCTTATGAATAGCAAAGAAACACTGATAATTGTGCCAGGCATGGCACAGTGTCACAGTATTTCATTCTGTTGTACATAGGGTAGCTATGAGTTGGACTCAACAGCACCTAACAATAACAACCTTTTTAGTATATTCCTAATCTTCCACAAAAGGAAACTTTTCAAAAATGAAATGTTCCCCCCCAACACACATACACGGTAATGTGGGTGCCAGATAAGTATCTCTCCCTCCCCCTCCTTCTCTCCCTCTCTCCCCCGCCCTCTCTCTGGTAATTATCTCTGGATAGTGAGATTTTTGTTATTTTTGCTCTCTTCTCTAATGTTTCTATAATGAGTTTGTACTGATTTTATACTTTAAATGAAACCATGGCAAAGCTTAAAGGACAAAAAAAAGCTGTTAGGTTATCAGTATGACTTAGTGAACACAAACCCCCTCCTAGGGGTCACTGTGTTCTCATCTTCTGCTCAATCTTAAAATTTTAAGCCAGATGAGAGGCATAGGCCTATATTCCCAGCTACTGAGGAGGCTGAGCCAGGAGGCTCCTGAGCTCCAGGCCTACACAGTAAATTGAAAGCCAGCTTGGGCAATTTAGAGAAACCTGGTCTCAAAATAAAAATTAAAAAGCAGTGGGGACGTAGCTCAGTGGCAGAGCACGTGCCTAGCATATGCAAGGCCCAGTACAGTCCAAAAACAGGGGGGCAGGGCAAGGAAAGAAAGAGAAGAAAAAAAAGATGGAAAGAAAGAAAATTAAATTTTACCAGGGATCACTGTCAAGTTTCCAATGGCCTCCTCAAACCCACATGGCCCAGAGGTTAACTCCAGACAAATCAAACATTTTTAAAAGGAAAATGAATATTTGACTGTGCCTTCAAAATATGTCTAGAATCCATTACTTTCTGGCTACCCACCACAATAACCCTAGCCCAAGCCACTATTATCCCTTCTCTCCAACTAGTGATTATTGCAAAAACTTTCTAACTGGTCTCCCTGTTTCTACCATTGCCCATCCTACCTTGGCCTCCACAGTCCACTTTCCTACTGCAATCAGAGGAAGCCTTGAAAAACTAAGTCAGATCATGTCACTCCTCTACTCTTAACTCTCTAATGACTCCCACCCCATTTAGAATAAAATGAACTCCAAAGGTGTTGCCTTGTTTTTTCAGGCCCTACATGATCTGGGTCCTGTTACTTCTTTCTCTTATCTTCTACTGCTTTTTCCCCACACTCACTTCCCTCTGGTCTTTAACACGTGACAAGTCACACTCGTACCTCAGGGATTTTTACACCCGCTGTTCCCTCTGCCTGGAATACTTTTCTCCTAGATACTTCCCTGGCTAGATTACTCATTTCTTTCTGACCTCAGCTTAAAATATCACCTCATGAAAAGCTTCTCTTGGCCACCTTATAGAAAGCAGCAGTTCTTCGGTGCCCCACCTTTACCCTCTATCACATCCCTCTGCCCCCATTGCTCTCTATCATGTCTTTCCTCCCCCATGACATCACTATCACCTATCCTCCTTTTTTCTTCTTAGCACGTATCACCTGGTAGATGTCATTTATGTAACTCTTTTGCTTATTTGCTTATATCTAGTTATTCATTTATTTTTATCTGCTTCTAGCCATTAGAATATAATCCTTGACAGCAAGAGTTTTTCTTCTTTGCTTAATATTATATACTAAGCACCAAGAATTGTTCTAGGTATGTATTAAGTGGTCACTTTTTACCATCACAACATCAGCACCCATGTAGAGAAAATATTCTATGTATAAACAGGTAGGAATAATAAGTTTTGTTGATGAAAATGATTATTCCCCCCCAATTTCACCAAGTATATTAAAAGGCAAGAGGCCAAAAGAGACCAATACTAGCTGCCCAATCCAAAATTAATTTCAAAACCTGAGGTAGGAAAATGCTCCAGGGAAAGGAACAGAAGAATCCTCACCCAATTAACAGGGCAAGAGTCCATCCTGAGGTTTCCCACCCCTATTGTCCCTAACTGCACCTGCTCCCTAGGTGGGGCTGACAAGGAGAGGTCTTGCTGAGATTCTTCCCAATGTCCAGCCACTCTTCTGACTACCACCTGTGCATAGACTCTCCTAAGTTCCCCTGTCACTCTAATTCCCCAGTAAACCTCTCTCTACCTATTACCCAGCTGGCAGCAGCAACCAAAACAACTAGATCCTTTGGTTGCTTGCTGCTCAAGGTCTCACTTCTCTGTCTCCTACTGCACAGCTGCCCTCCCCTGCCCTCAAAGCCACCAATAAAGGACTGGCACCTAGAATCCCAAAAGGTATATCGAAAGGAACTAGCTGTCAATCAAGAGTTTCTTTAATTCATCTATTTTGCTGTGCTTCTTAAAGGTTAAGTCAGTCACTATCTCAACTTAAAAAGTAATTTTCTTGAAAGGGAAACACGGTGCAATGAAAAGAACCCAGGTTTGAAACCTTGTTCTATCATTTACTGCTTGTGTGAACTTAGAAGTTACTTAACCTCTCTAAGCTCTTTTCTTTGTGGTGATGGGAACAGTACTAACTTCACAAGGCTGGAGTAAATATGAAGTGGGGTCATGTATATCAAACAGGCCTAAATGGTAGTTCAGGCCTGCTCCTTAAGGTTGTGGACCTCATGCAAGGATTTTTACCCTCATGAGGTTGGTGGGTTGATTAAAGGAACAAACCTGTAAAGTACTCAGCCTAGTGTTTTGTTCACAACAGGCCATCAACAAATACTGACTTTCTTCCTTTCCTTTGCAGTAGTAGAAAATTGTAGAGGTTTCAGAAACCACCCAATCCTACTGGTATGCCCAGACATCACTGTACAACCCACTTACCATTTAGGTAATTTAAGCCTTCTGTCAATACTTCTGGCTGCTTGCCTTAGAAACGGTCTATCTTTCAATAGTAGTTGCCTCTTGACCTGCATAGAATATAAAAAGAAAGGAAGAGATAGGTAAAGCATGAATCACACCAAGGCTAAGCTGACACAAAGGCCTCCATACACAGTGCAGTGTCAGAGAAAAGACAGGTAACATCTGGGTCTATATCCTGACAATGAAGGAAACTGGCTAGATCTCTCTCAGGGAAAAGATGGGGATGGGCTCCAAGAGACTTCCCCTTCCATAGCAAATAACATGGTCCCAGGGCTACAGAACTGTCTTTCCCTAAATTAACCTATATATTCCCCAGTGGTGTAAACATTTCTATGGCATCTTGTAGCTGGGAAGGATCTCAGAAATCAACTAGATAAATGCCCTCATCGTAAGGAAGGAAACTGAAGCTTGGAAAGGGTGAGTCACACAATTACTTAGGATAAAGCTAGGACTCTACTAAAAATAAGATGTCCTGGAAGATGGGTAAGAAAAAAAAAATCTGTTATATCCAGCACATTCTGGACACAATGTTTTATATAAGATAACAACATGGTAATGTTACCCCCATCTTACAGATAAAGAATCTAAATTTCAAAAAACATCAAGGGCATGGTGGTACACGCCTGGGACTTGGAGGCAAATGTAGGAGGATCTCAAGTTTGAGGCCAGAGGCAGCCTGTATAACTTAGTGAGAGCCTGAACCAAAATAACAAAAATTGAAAACAGGTTAGGGGTATGGCCCAGTGTTAGAGCACTTGCCAAGTATGTGTGAGGCCCTGGCTTCAAGCCTCTAGTACTACCAGGGGTAAAAAAAAGGCAAGTGACTTGTCCAAGGTCGTACAGCTTGCACAGTAAACAACAGTCAGGATTTAAACCCAAGTCTGTGTGAAAAAGCCCCTTCACCATACTGACTCTCATTTTGTTGCCTTCTTGACTTGGTCCTTAAAAGAGCCCTGAACTACTCACTACCAATTAGAGCTAAAAGTAAAGTTTTTGCAAACTTTCCTGCATTTTTGTAATGAGCAGCCTCCTACATGAGAGATGAAAATCTGACCAACCCAACTAAAGCTTTCTGCTAAAGTTAGGGAAGAGTTACTGGAGGTGGAAGACCTGGGTCAAATCTTCTTGTCTATCCTGGTCCTGAGGAAGAATGTCAAGGTAGCTTCTAAGTCAGTGGTGACCTAAAGCTTTTGTGGTTTCACACTCAATTATATCCTTCCTTTCATCATGACAGCCTACTCCTGTCTTACACATCCTTGTAGACCACATTCTGACCTCCTTCCAAGATCGCTCAGTCTCTTTAATCTGATTTTTGTTCCCCTAAAACACACATGCGCACAATAGACGCTATCACTGCCTCTATTCTCCTAGAGAGCTAGAAGAATAAAGACGGAGAAATAATAGTTTTCTTTTTAAATGACTTAAAAGATGAGGTCAAAAGGAGAGCAGAAGCCTTAAGCCAATAAGAGATTGCTAAGCAACAGAAATAACTAGAAAAGAAGTACTAAAAAAGATCTACCAAGGGCAGCCCCCAAAGGATGATTTGGGTAGAAAGGGAAAAAGCTTTAGCTCCCCCTTTTAAAAAAATTCAAAGTGAAGTAAGGTGGAGCTGCATGTGGTGGCACTCGCCTATAATGCCAGCAACTCTGGAGGGTAAGGCAAGATGATCACAAGTTCAAGGTCAGAGGCAGTCTATGCAACTTTGCAAGACCCAGTCTCAAAATAAGAAAAAAAAATTTTTTTAAGGGATGAGAGGATAGCCCAGTGATGGAGCACATGCTTAGCAGGCACAAAGCCTTGAGTTCCACCCCCAGTACTGGGGGAAAAAAGAAAAAATGAAGTATGATTGCTACTCAAGCAGCTTCACAACAGGTCCACAGGCCTTCCTGCCTCTGCTGCAATCTGTCTCTTTCCCTCCCAACCCACCTTTTACACATACACACACACACATACACACACTTCCCTCTGATAGCCTAGAACCTCTCCTATGTAAAATTCTGAACTCTTAAGAAATGACTATATAAATCTGGTCTATGGGAGTCTGTTACTCCCATGCCTCAGGCATGTAGTAAATTTTGTGTTCTTCCCTCTGCTTTAAAAAAAAAAAAATCTTGTCTATCACCACTAAGTCTCTATAGTCCTAATAGTGATAGCAACATCCCAGCTGAAACCTGCTACCCCAGCACCCACTGCCAAATTTCATGACATATTACTAAGGCCCAGGGGACTTTTCCCTTCAAAACAGGATACAATACAGTAACAAAAGTCAAACAAACAGGAACTCTACATGAATCTGATTTGTTTTGTTTGGGGTTTTTGTTTCGTTTTCTTCTTTGTTTTTTTGTTTTGTTTTGTTTGAGGCAAGATCTCAATGTAGCCCAGGCTGGCCTGGAACTCATGATGCTCCTGCCTCTGCCTCCCAAGTACTGAGATTACAGGTCTGTGCCACCACTTCTGGCTCTGATGTTTTCAACTATCTAGTTGTCTCCTTATTTCTAAGAGATAGAAGCAAGCAGCAAGTGATTTCTTTCCTTTGCTTCTGAATGTCATTTATGTCTCACATCCTCAGTATACTGGCCTCTGTCCCCAGAAACAGTAGTGTGACTGCCAATCTCATCAGACTCTTTAGTGCTGCCCCTTCAGAGAGCTTTCTACCCTATAGGTTCACCCACATCTCTTTCCTGAGGCATCTACTCTGGTGCTGCTTCTTGCTGCTGTTGCTCAGAGCAGAGGGGACTGTGTATGAGTCTGTCTGTCCAAAAGCAAAGATGAAAGAACCCTTATGGATCATGGACAGTCAACCAACTGCCTCTTTTTCCTTAGGAGCAAATAAGTCCCAGAGAGGAAAAGAAGCTTACCCAAGATTGCAAAGCAAGTTATCACGAACGCAGTTGGAACTTTTTGCTCCCCAAATTCTTTTATAATTGAATAAAAGTGCTATTAGAGAATTCTGCTTCCAGTATGATCCTCCCAAAGGTAACAACTATAAACTAGATAAAGTACAAAGAACAACTATCTGACGAGAAAAGAAGTTGACAATTAGGACTGGCATGTGACAATTCCCCATTTTGGGAGCTCTGGCTTACAAGTGGTCCAAGCTGAAATTCTAATTAAAAATCAAACCCTAGGCTTCTGTCCTGAGGAACCAGAGGACAGACTTCAGAGCAACCACACATAAGAGAGAGTAGTAGAGACAGGAGCTAGAAAAAGAAAGTCTCAAATTCTGTGTGTAAACTCTGCCCGAGACTCTGGCTGACCCTGAACCATGCATGCACAGGGCAGAATCCAAAGACCTCAGCTAAGGACAAAAGAACAGGACTGAACTGGGTGTGATGGTACACACCTAGAATTCCAGTAACTTGGGAGGCTCTGGCAGAATCATCAGTTTGAAGCCAGATGTAGCCTGCACAATTTAGCAAGACCCTGTCTTAAAATCAAAAATAAAAAAGGAGCTACAGGTATAGCTCAGTGGTACGGCACTTGCCTAGGATGGATGAAGCCCTGGGTTCAACCCCTTAGTACTACAAAAAAGGGACTGGACTGAGATTTGATCTGCTACCCAGTACAGGTATGAAAGACCTTGCAGTTTTGAGTCTGTTTAATTGCCTGCTGAAATAAAAATACCAACAGAAACCAGAGGCTCCACAACATAACAATCACAATGTACAAGACACAATACCAAATTACACGAAGAGTGAGAAAAATTAACCTATTCACAAGAGATAAGACAATCAGCAGAGGGCAAAACAGAGATGGAATTATCAGACAGAGACAGTTAATACAGCTATTGTAGTTAAACTCAATGACATAAAAGAAATTGTGCTCAAAATAAAGGAAAAAAGTGAATCTCAGGAGAGAAAGTGAAAGTTCCTCAAAAAGTGGGAACTTTAGAACAGAAATACAGTACATGAAACTTAAAAATTCACTGAATGAGCCAGGTGTGGTGGCACATGCCTGTAATCCCAGCTACTCAGGAGGCAGAGGCAGGAGGATCGCAAGTTCGAGACCAGAAACAGTCTGCGTAGTTTAGTGAGACTCTGTCTCCAAAACCAAAAAAATGAGCAGCTCAGTGGTACAGCACTCGCAAAGCATGCAAGCATGAGGCCCTGGGTACAACTCCCACTACCGCAAAATAAATAAATAAATAAATGGGCTTAAGAACAGAATGGAGAAGACAGAAGGAAGAGTCAGTAAAATGTGAAATAGAATAATTATACAAACTGAAATAACTCTGGTCATCTGCAGTCTCCAGAAAAACCAATAACCATTTATCAAAGAGTACAAACTAATAACTTTACTTTCTGTTATCATAAAAGTGACTATCAGAGAGAAACAAAATGGTATGAGGTCACATAGAGAAACTACTGCCCGAAATTTTGTTGAAGTAGACCACAGTCGGAGCTGGGATTTAGCTCAGTTGGTAGAGCGCTGGGCTATAGTCTCTGGGGTCCCGAGTTCAATTCCCAGCACCACAAAAATGGGAGAAGGGCCTGGCAATCCACTCCCAAGGCAATCCTGAAACAATCAGCCATTGAAAACCCTGTGAGGGTCGCTATGAGTCGGATACCGACTCGATGGCACCTAACAACAACAAGAAGACCACAGTCATCTACTAATTCACTTCTTTGGGGTCTTCCAAGTACAAGAAAGAAGAGAGTGTGAAGGTAGAAAATGAGAAGGCAAGATAAAAATTGAAACTTAAGATATGCATAATACCCAAAGTCTTAGGAGGCAAGCCTGATGTTCCATTGTATATTGTGGAAGCAAGAGGAGTTATTTCCCCCCCTATAAATGCTGAGGCAGCATTTAGAATTGTTCAGGAAAAAAGGCAAAAGAGATATCAATGGTTTTCCTGACCTGTGCAGTGTCCTCACCAAAAAGCCAATCTGGTAAACAACTGATGGCAGAATGGTCTGGGATCAGTCAGTGGGTGTGTGAACCCAGAGAGAGGCAGCTGATTGGTAAGAGCCAATCTAATGCCACTGAGGTTGGTAAAAGCAGCTAACCTGAATGCCATCACCAACTAACTTCACACCACACACACAAGTCACTTCAGGCTGGCACTCAGGAGACTCTTAGGTGTAAGAAGGAACAACATAGGACGCAGAATACATATCAATTTTGGTGAGGTCTCCCTTTTCCTCACCCCCTCCTCCCCACCTCACTCCCCACATAACGACAGAAGAGGGTACATAATAAATGATCTTTTCTATCTAAAGTGAGAAACTGAGAATTAGACAACATGCCCTCTTAGGTATAAAGAACTTTGGACAAGGAATGAGAAACTCAGGTAGTAGCCTTAGTTCTGCCACTAAAATGTTGTTGGACCCAGGTATCAGACACTCTCTGGGTCTCATCAGTGTAACAAAAAGGTCAAATTGGATGATATTTAACAACGATGGTACTGTCCCTTCCAAGTTTAACACTCCTGTTATCTCCATCTGCCTTTCAAATAACTATAATAGGTTACAAAAAGCAGAAGTAGAGACATTTCAATCCACTTGATTCACTATAGTATCTCAATATTTTAAAGAATTTTTAAAGTCATCATTACTTCTGTTTTTTTTTTTTTTTTTTTTTTTTTGTGGTACTGGGGATCAAACTCAAGGCCTTGCACATGCTATGCAACTGCTCTATCCAAGTTGCATTGCCAGCCCTATCATTAATTCTTCTTTGTTGCTATTACTCTCATTTGTTTTTTGAGTCAGTCTCATTATACAGCTAAGGCTGGCCTGAAACATGCAATGTACCCCAGGTTGGCCTCAAACTTGAGATCCTCCTGCCACAGCCCCTGGAGTGCTGGGATTATAGGTGTGCACCACCACACCCGGCTCCATCATTAACTCTTTTATTGTTTATTATCATTAATTCTTAAAGTGTCAGTCACAGATATTTCAATATATGTCGATGGAGGACTGCAAAAATAATGTCCTTCATCTAAAAGTGCTCCTGATTCTTCCAGAATAAATTATTTTTCAATCTATATAATCCTTGAGATGAGAAGCCAGATATTCTTGTCCCTCTCATGACAAATAAGTGAACAAATTAAGAAACTTGTGATTCTTTTTCAAGGCTGATAACAGAGATAGGACTAGAATCCAGAGATCTCATCTCTGTGCATCAAGCTCTTTTTCTCCTTAACAGAGAACCAAGAGTATATAAACAAGATTAGAATTAGAAAGGACTTAAGAACTTTCATGAGCTTTGAGAACATTTACTAATAAATAATGGGTAACACTAGCTTCAGATTGGTGTATCTGTTTGAAAACCGGTAAAGAACTGCCACCACACTTTGCAGTTTCTTCTAACAAGTAGTCTATAATTGAGACTAGGCTTCTTTGCAATTATCCCATGATTGTGAGGTTTAGCAACAGAACCACATGTCTAAAATTGTTAGCTGTTCACCTGCTTTAAGAAGTTGGCCAGGTGTGGTGGCACATGCCTATAATGACAGCATTCAAGAGGTTGAGACAGGAAAATCATGAGTTTGCGGCCAGCCTAGGGTACATATTGAGACCTTACATTAACAAAAATTAAGAAAGTTGGCTGAATTAGAACATGCTGGGTCCCTTAAACATCAAGGAGTCTATGACTAGGATTGTAAGTGCCCATAAGGATTATGGCAGGTATGGGAAATATATTTAAACAGCAAGTCACAACAATTACACAAAGGAAAAAGAAATCAAAATGGCTTCCATTACCTATTAATCTTAATCCTAATCATACAAATACCATCATGTGTATTTCATAAACAAGAAACAAACAAAGGCTCCATGTCACATAGCAGAAATAGCCCCAAATCCCAAAATTTCCCTTCTCTTCTTCATTATCCCTCCCTAAAGACTGTTCTCTCTCAAATCTAATCTTCAGGAAAGCCAGTCTCGTTCTATAGTCCAAACACCACAAACTTACATGTGGTTGACAAGTACCTTGTTCATTATTTCATTCACTCATTTACTTACTCATTCAAATACTGACTACTTAAAGTGCATCAAGCTCTGAGGTGAGCACTGGGGACAAAACAGTGAGTAGTAGCAGCCCTTGTCTTTATGGCATTTACAGTATACTGCTAAAGAAAAAATAAATCCTTTTGTTAAATGTAAATTATATAAAATACAACTTAATAGAAATTGACTCTCAGGGAGGTTTAGGAAGCCTCCCCCTAGTGAGAAGGTTCCAAATAGAAGAGGGAATGTTTTGAGTTTGAAGAGCTAAAAGTGGCTCTGTGTGGCCAAATTGAGACCAAGTAGAAGTACAAGGTGAAGCTGGAGAGGTATGGAGGGAGGCAGACCATGCAGGGCCCGGAATCCAAATTATAGATTTGGGTCTTTGTACGCAAAGAGCTATAAGTAATCATTTAAGTATTAAATAGGAATAAGACAGATGTGTTCCAGAAAGATCACTTTGATTTCAGTATGGGTAACAGATGGAAGGAAGTAAGAATGACGCATAACCGAAAACATAAGGCTTATCCAACAGCCTACCTGACATCTCTGCCTAAATGACACTGCACCTTCACATACTCACATGCATATTTTCATATTTTGGAGATATCCCACCTTCCACCCTTCTCTCCCCCAAATCAATTCCTCTTCAGATCTTCCTTCATCTCAGTTTATAGCATCATCATTTACCCACTGTCCAGCCCAAATATCTGGAATCATCCTGGATTTTTCTTTCCCTCAAACCCCATGTGCAAATTCATAAGTAAGTCTTATCACCTCTACTTCCCAATTTCTTTGCATGTGTCCCTCTGTTCTCTACATCAGCTTACTAGCCTCCTAGTCTAAGATACTGGACTCTTACCCTACCTATTACAACAGCCTCCTTAAGCCTCTCTGACACCCACTGTCCTCATGCAGATCATTCTCCAAACAGGAGATTACACTTCCAAAATTTAATCAGTTCAAAATTCTAGCCAGGTATGGTGTCACATGCCTGTAATTCCAGCACCTAGGAGACTAATAAAGCAAGAGGATCAGCAGTTCCAGGACAGCCTTACTCTGTCTCAAAAATAAACAAACAAAGTAACAAATCAAATTCCTCACCTCTCCTTACAAAAGAATAAATAGATTTTTTAAACCTCCATCCTGTCAAATAAACAAAAAGTTCCAATGGCTTTCCATTTCACTCAGATAATCCCAAGTCTTCACCATAGCCTACATGGATCTACAAGATCTGGCCCCAACCTACCTTTCTGATCTTACTTCCTACCAGCTCCCCTCCTCATGTCATGTTTCATCTACAATTCTGCATTCACGCCTGCTCTAGGGCCTTTGCACTACCTCTTCCTTCTTACCTTTGTACAGCCGGCTCCTTGTGGTCAAAGGTCAGCATAAGTTTTACCACCTCAGTAAAGCCTTGACCAGCCAACATAAAGTAGCTCTCAACCTCTAACAAATCACCGTGGTTTACACTCACTTTAGCATTCCACCTTATCTGCTATTTTGTTTGCCTCTTCCTCTATAACCACTTCCACTTCTGCCTAACTCATCACTATATCCCCATACCTAGAACACTGACTGACAATGACAGGTCTATATCTCAGAGGGATGATGTGGGCTGGAGACATAAATGGATGTGTCATGTCCATAAAGGTGTGGCTACTAATGCCAATGAGGTGAGCTGAGATCACCCAAGGACAATGTCTACTATGAGGAGAGAGGGGGGCCTGGGAGAGTAAACATTTAATAGCTGTAGAAAAGAGGATGAGGCTGCAAAAACTACACAGAAGTAGGAGAAAGAATAGGACAGTGAATGTTATGTCGCTGGAGTTAACACAAGAGTGCTTCTAGAAGGAAGGAGCAGTCAACACTGTCAACTGGGCAGAGAAAATTTAAAACTTAAAATATCTATTGAATTTAGCTTGGTGGAAGACATTAATGACCTCGGTAAGAAACACTCTAGTGAAAGGACAGGGGCAGAAGCCAACTGGAGTGGACTATGGAAAGAGGTTGCAAATACAGTCAGCTTTGCAAAAGTTTGCCTGTGTGAAAGTGAAGGTGAAAGGGTTGAGGCAGGAGTTTTTGTTTTTGTTTAATGGGGGGCATTATCCTAGCAAGGTCATAGGTACAAGCTACAAGTCTTGGTAGGTGCAAGTCACTCAAAGGTTTCAAAGCTTTTTACTCACACTCAAGTTAGAATACGACTTTCCTTGAACTGATTCTTAAGTGCCCAGAGCATCAATCTAAAAGGATTTTTAGTACATACATCTCATCTCTTATTACAATGCAAGACAAAAATGATTTCTATAAACTCCCTTGGTGCTACCAGGAATAGAACAGTGGACTGTACATACTAGAAGGCCTGAATAAAAAATGTTTTCTGCTGTTTCTCAATTTAATTTGAAGACATATTTTATGGGGTCATTATTATTTCTGTCCCCAGCAACAAATGTCTTCCCATTTTACGGCCTAGGGAGAATGTCCCTTTGTCTCTCTCCACCCTGTCTGCTATCCAGGCATTATACAATGGAAAGAGTACTCACAGTCTTGAAAATCAGAGGATCTAGGGCCCAAATCTAATTCAGTCACCAAGCAGTTTTGGTGATTAAACTTCATAACCTCTGTTTTTTCATATGTGCAGAGAGATTATATTTAAACTTCATGAGGCTGTTGTAAGGACTGCACAAAAAATATACATTAACTGCCTAAGCACATACGGCCTGGCACAAATTCAAGTTTGTTTTCTGTTTGTTTTTTGAGACGGATTCTTACTGTATAGCCCAGGCTGGCCTAGAACTCGCCACTCTGCCCAGGCTGTCCTTGAACTTGTGTCAATCTTCCTGCCTCTGCTTCTTGAGTGCTGGGATTTCAGGCGTGTGCTTTCACACCTGGCTTTAAACTTCTATTTTTTTGTTTGTTTGTTTTGTTTTGATTTTTTGGTGGTACTTGGGATACTTGGGATTGAACCCAGTGCCTGGTACAAGTTAAGCAAACACGTTACCACTGAGCTACATCCTCAGACCTGTTTTCTTTTCATCACCACTCTGACTAAACCTTACATATTTTTATTTAGTTTTTTACTTCCCCTTTGTCTAGGTGGGTCAAGAAGTCCTTGGAAAAAGGAATCTAGGGAAACTAACTCACACAGTTCAAGGAGAAATAATTTTAAAGAAGTACTACTAAGAGTGATAGATGGTTGGGAAAACTAAGCAGCATCTGAAAGAACAGGAAAGATACCCATATCAGAAGAAAACAGGCTCCTGGCCAGTTCTCTACCTCATCCATCTCATCAAGTTCCTTCTTACAGTTATGGCGGTATCTGTTTCTTTTAGTAAGTTATTCTTGCTGACAAGTCTCAAGTCAGTGCCTTCAGCATTAAAAACAAAACAAAAACAAGACTCACATTCATAAACATAACCAGGCAGTAAAGTGGAAAGTGGAATCCTAAGTTCTGATCTTGTCTCTCTGATTTACTAGTTTTATGACCCTTATTTTGTTGTTAGGCGCCATCAAGTCGGGGGTCCGACTCACAGCAACCCTATGTACAACAGATGAAATACTATTGTCAGTGCTTCTCTCCTTATTCATAGGGTTTTCAATGGCTGATTGTCTTGGGACAGTGGGTTGCTAGGTCTTTCTCCAAAGCCTACAGCACCTGGTGGTCTCCCATCCACGTACTAACCAGGTCCGACCCTGCTTAAGCTTCCAAGATCAGATGCCACAGTGGTAGGGCTGCAGGATTGTGACCCTTACACAATTACTATAATTCTCTGAATTTAAGATTTATCATTTGTAAAACAGAAATGACAATGTGTCTTGAGTGTAAGATTATAAGAATCATTACAAAAACATATGCAAGTACTTTGTACACTATAAACCATTGTTATTGTATTATAGGTACACAAGGCAATTACAGAGTTTACCTTTGGCCAGTTTAGGTATTGAATTTTACTTAGAAAGTTCTCAGTTCTAGCTAAGACCTGCGGCACACATCTGCTATATCAGTGACTTGGGGGGCAGAGGCAGGAGGATTTTGAGTTTGAGGTCACAGGCAACCTGTGTAACTTAGTGAGACTCTGTCTCAAGAGAAAAAAATAAAAAAGGGCCTGAGGGGTGCAGCTCAGTGTAGAGCACTTGCAGAGTATGCATGAAGCCCTGGGTTCAGTTCCCCAATATCACCCCCCCAAAAAAGCATATAAACCAATCACAATGTGTGGACCTTAACTGGATCCTGATTCAAATAAATCACAAAAAATAACACAAAATTATTACATAAATGAGCCAAATGAAATTTGAATAATTGGATATTTAATGATACTGATGAATTCGTATTAATTTTTGACATATTAAAATTATAGGGTTTGAGCCAGGTGCAGTGGTACATGCCTATAATTCCAGTGACTTGGAAGGTGAACGCAGAAGGACCAAGTTTGAGGCCAGAGGCAACCTGCCTATTGTAGTAAAATACTGCCTCAAGATAAATATTTTTAAAAAGCAGGGTATCTGGAAGTACACGTCAGTGGTAGAGTGCTTGCAAAGTATACATAAAGTCCTTGGGTTCAACCTGCCAATACTGAAAACGTAAAATAAGATAAAAAATAAAATACAAAATTAGCTGAGTGCAGTGGTGCACACTTGTAATCCCAGTGACTCCACAGGCAGGGGCAGGAAGATCACAAGTGTGAGGCTAGAGGCAGTGAGAGCCTGTCTCAAGATAAATGGGCTAGGGGTGCAGCTCAGTGGTGGAGGACTTGCAAAATATGCACAAGGCCCTATGTTCAGCCCCCAAGTACCGCAAAAAAATAAAAGAAACAGAAAATATTTTTTGGACAATTTGGCCCTAGCAGATGAAGAGAATGGAGAGAACTGAACAACTGCCAGACGGCGCTTGGCACAAACTAGGAAGAATCAATCTACTGTGTCCTAGAATAGGAAACCATCACTTATTGCACTTTATTATGGCCTGTCTTAGGACACAACCACCTCCTTCCTGCATAACTATTTTAACATTTCCTCTCCATGGTATATGCAGACTTAATTTCTTACTCCCTTAAAGTTTCCTTTCATTAACCCTCAAGTTACTGGACTGTTATGATCTATTTTCCAACATTCTATTTTATTCAGCTAATTTAAAAATCTCATAGTCTCGACAAGGAAAGGACTTTAACAGTAGAAAAGTCTTGTCTTCAGAGTCGAATTTTTAAGTTGGAAAATCAATCTGTTAAGTTTCTACTAGCAGTTCCTTTTTTCTTCTTCTTTTTTTACGGGACTAGGGATTGAAACTACAGTCTTACACATGTGTACATGTTAGGCAAGCACTCTACCACTGAGCTACATCCCCAGCCCTTGAAGTTCCTACTAAATGAGGTGCTTCATGCAATAAAGTGAAAACTAATGGAGACAAATGAGAATTTAGTAACTAGTTCTTATACTCTTCCTTGGGGTATACTGCCATTTCTACTCCCACATCCCATTTCTATAAAAGGTGTCTATGCTCCAATCTGTCATGACAGCTCCAGTTATCCATACAATATTCATAGCCTATCCCCTACTTACCCTGATCCTCTCCTTGGGAATAGTCCTTACCAGATGTGGTGGCACACGCCTGTAGTTCCAGCTACTCAGGAGGCCAAGGGAGGAGGATCATTTGAGATCAGAAGTTCAAGACCAGCTTGGGCAACACAGAAAGACCCTGTCTCCTATAATTAAAAAAAAGAAAAGACAAGAAAAAGAAAAAGAAAAGAGATGAGTCCTGAGACATACACTCCTATCTATCTCAGGTAGGTTAAATATTTATTAGGAAAACCTTGGGCACTTTCAAAAATATCACCATCTGACAAATTATGAGATTTCTGTAACAAGTCAAAGACATGAAAAGGGGGACAGGAGCAGCAGAGGAACAGCACAAGATGAGAAGAAACTTAGGAAAAATAAGCTAATATACTGTTTAGACTGCAATTTGACCCTTATTCTAACTAAATGCGAAGACATTTTGAGACAACAAAAGAAATCTGATTATGAACTAGGAATTAAATGTTACTAATGATTTGCTATGGGAGAAGGATGTGGCAGTCCAGTCCCGAAACAATCAGCTATTGAAAACCCTATGAGCGTCACTATGAGTCAGACCGTGACTTGAGGGTACCTAACAACAACAATGATTTGCTAATTTTATTAAATTTGATAATGTCATTATGGATAAGTGAGAAAATGTCCACGCTTAAAGGTGCATGTAGAAATGCACCTTTACTTACACAGAAGTAAAATGACATATCTGGGATCTGCTTTAAAATTCTTCAAAAAAGAAAAGGGATAAAAAGGAATTGGTTCAGCAAATATGGCAAAATCTTAAAAACTACTGAATCTAGCTAGATATGTGGGTTCACTGTATTAGCCTCTCCAGTTTTATGTACTTTTTAGTTCTTCAAAATTAAAAAAAAAAAATGTTAATGTTAATACCTAATACAACCACAGAACTGTTCAGCAGTCTCTATCAAAGCTGAATATATGGCCCAGCAATCCTATTTCTTGGTATAGAGCCAAGAAATATGAGTGCGTATGTCCACCAAAAGACATACACAAGAATAAAAATGTTCATAGCAGCTTTTTCATATAGCCAAAACTGGTTAAGATCCCAAATGTCTATCAACAGTAGAATGAATGTGGAATAGCCATATAATATAATATTATATACTGCTACACACATCATGGGTGGATATCCATTATAACGCTGAGCAAAAAAAGATAAAACCAAGCCAGGGACATGGTACATCCCTATAATCCCAGCTACTCAGGAGACTGAGGCAGGAGGATCTCAAGTTCAAAGCTAGAGGTGGCCTGGACAACTTATCAAGACCCTATTTCAAAATAAAAAATAAAGTTGGGCATGATAGTTAAGTGCACACCTGTAATCCAGCACTAGAGATGCTAAGGCAGGAGTATCAAATGCAAGTGTGAGGCCATCCTGCTCTACATATTGAGTTTCAGGCCAGCCTGGGCTAAACACACACACACACACACACACACACACACACACACACACACACTTATAATTAATTAATGGTAGGAGCATAGGGAATGTAGCTCAGTGGTAGGGCACTTGACTAAGTGAAGGAAAGGAAGGAAGGAAGGAAGGAAGGAAGGAAGGAAGGAAGGAAGGAAAGAAATGAAAGAAAAAGAAGGAAGGGAGGAAGGAGGGAGGGATGGAGGAAGGGAAGAGGGAGAAGGAAAAAAGGAAGGAAGGGAGGGAGGGCGGGTGGGAGGGGAAGGGGATTAAAGGTGGGGAAGAGGGGGACAGAACCAAAAGAATGCACATTGTCTGACTTTATTTTTATGAGATTTAAGATAGGATAAGTTGGGGAGCCAGGAGGAAGAGACACGAGGGAACCTTCTAGAGCTCTGGAAATATTCTGTTTTGATCTGTTGTACATATAGACATGAGCAGTTTTTATATGACTATATACACATTATAAAACTCACTGAGTAATTCATGTACATCACTATAAATATGAGGAATGAACAAAACTATGGTGAATGTCTGAATTTTTAAAAAGTTTGTTACAGTAAAAGACACTGCCATCAATCCTTTTCAAAATACTCTTCCTGGCTTCAAACACACTTATCCTCATCATTCTTGCCATTTTCTAAAGCAGTTCTGGAAGTCTTTTGTGACTGTCTTTAATTTTATCCTCCATCATGACAATGCTCCATGTCACACATAGCCTCTGGTATGATAATTTCTGCCAAATGTTGTAATGTGTCCTCATTCACTTTATTCACCATACAACTTCTGACTCTCTTCCCCAAGGTCAAAATGACTATGAAAGGTAAACATTCCAAATTGATTAGGACATGGAAGCAGTCACAACAGTGCAACTAAAGACATTTAAGAAAGAGGACTTCCACAATTGCATCACAAAGTGGCAAGAACGGGATAAGTGCACTCAAAGCCAGGGGAGGATATTTTGAGGGGGATTAATGGCACTGTGTCCTTTACTGTAAAAAAGAGGTTTTTAATTTAAACATTCATCCTATTTTTATTGCACCTCATATATGCCAATCATAGCCAAGCAAGAAGTACATATGGGAATAAAAATCAGAATCTTCTTGTTGTTTAGGTGCTGTTGAGTCAGTATCTGACTCATAGTGACTCTATGTATAACAGGTGAAACACTATTCACAGGGTTTTCAATGGCGGATTGTTTTTTTGGGAGTGGGTTGCTGGGTCTTTCTCCTAAGCCTGCAGCACCTGGTGTTCCAAGTTGTCTCTCATCCAAGTACTAACCAGGCCCAACCCTGCTTAGCTTCCAAGACCTGACAGGATTAGATGCCACAGTGATATGGCTACAGGCCAACCAAACAAGAAGTAAATATGGGAATAAAAATCAAAATCTTAGGTACCAGTACCCTGTAAAAGTTATGTAAGCAATTCTAATACCCAGACAATACTAAGAACCATTCTTCTACCACAACAAGAGTAAATTTAAGAGTCCTGAGTCTTCCTATCACTATTTCAATAGTAATTATGAGACAAAATAATAAGAACACAAAAGCTAAAATGATGGAAGGGCAGAGTAGGGAGAGAGGAATCTATTTGAAAAAGAAAAAAATTCAGGGCAGGAGAAAAAGCAAAGGTCAGTTCTGATGGAACTAAAAACATAACTGAAAGTGATAGTGAGTAGGACAACTCTGATCTTTGTTCCAGCTATGGGTGAGACCTTAGGCAAACTGCTCCATTTCTCCAGGCCTCTCTAGGATCCCTCACTACTTTTAAGTAAAGTCTAGAGGCAGATGATGGGAAAAGGATGTTGCAGTCCACTCCTGGGACAATCCCAAAAAACAATTAGCCATTGAAAACCCTATAAGGGTCTCTATGAGTTGAACTCAACTCGAGGGCACCTAACAATAATAACAGAGGTGGATGAGAGGAATCAAGCAGGAACAGGCCCTTCCAACAGCCCTAGGTTTACTAGCATAGCATCTACTCTGTATTATAATTGTCAACTTGTTTATCTTCTGCACCAAACCTTGAGCTCCTGAAAGGCCAAGATTATGCATTTCATTTCTGAATCCAAGCACATGCAGAGAACTTGGCATATCAGTAAATTTTCAAAGGCTGTTATGAGACTCCGTACTTTTGCAGACTTACAAAAAAGAATAATTCATTTTCCACAGGTACACCACTTTCAAATAGCATTAAATACGATTATTTCCCTTATCAACACCAGCTAAAGGAAGTCCAGATTCTAGAATGCCCAGAATCATTGAATTTCAGAATCCTTCGACGATGTCCTGACAAGTGCCTAAAAGGTCCATAGCTCTTACTCCTTAAATAATGCAGCTTTTAGCTACTCAGGAGGCTAAAAAGGGAGAATCACTTGGGCCCAGGAGTTCAAGGTCAGCCTGGGCAACAGTGAGACCTCATCTCAAAACATAACTAAACTAAAAAGAAATAATATACCTCTTATTATCTTCAATATGGATTGCACCTCAATATCAAGAAAACAAAAAACCCTGCAACTGGGTCAGTATGCAACTTCATGATAAATGGAGAAAAGATTGAGGATGTCCAAGATTTTGTTTTACTTGGTTCTACAATCAACATGGAAGTAGCAATCAAGAAATCAAAAGGGCCGGGCGTGGTGGCCCGCCTGTAATCCCAGCGGCTCGGGAGGCGGAGGCAAGAGGATCGCAAGTTCAAGACCAGAGCAGTCTGTGTAATTTAGCAAGACCCTGTCTCAAAAAAGTAAAAAAAAAAAAAAAAAGAAAAAAGAAATCAAAAGGGTACTGCAATGGGAACGTTGTTGCAAAAGACTTCTTTAAAATGTTGAAAAGTAAAGGTGTCACATTGAAACCAAAGGTGCCTGCCTGACTCATGCCATGGTATTTTCAGTCACATCATATGGTTGTGAAAGTTGGACAGTGAATGAGGGGGACAGGAGAAGAACTGATGTTGTTTAATTATGGTGCTGGAGACAAATATTGAATATACCATCAACTGCCAAAAGAACCAAGAGATCTGTCCTAGAAAAAGTAGAACCAAAGTGCTCCTTGGAAGTAAGGATTGTCAGATTGTCTTACATATTTTGGACATGTTATCAAGAAGGACCAATCCCTGGAGAAGGACATCATGTTTGGGGAGTGGCAGGTCAGCAGAAAATAAGGAAGACCTTCAACTAGATGGACTGACACAGTTGCTGCAACAATGGGCTTAAGCATAAAAAAGATCATGTGCAAGACACAGTGTCAGGTAGTGGTTTGTTCTGTTGTACACAGGGTCGCTATGAGTTAGCACCTACCAACAACCTCTACCACAATGTCTAATGCTTACATATTATAATCATAGTTCCAAGTACTTTCACATCCATACTCTCAATCCTCACAACAACCCTTTGAGATGGTATTATCAAATCCATTTTATATGTGAGGAAACTTTAAATAATTTGCTAGTCTAGGGCAAGTTGATAGCAACAGAAGAATGGGCTTTCACATACAGCCTCTTTCTTTAGTGCCCAGAAGGAGTAGAAAAAGGGATCGCCACTCTACTCCCAGGACCTCTCAAATCAGACACATCAGTCCACTATCTGCTGTTGCTTTAGCAAGCTGACATTTAAATTTGTCTTCTTCCTTTCAGAATCAGTTATATAGGTTATTTCATTTTGTTGTATTTGTTTGTTTGTAGCGCTAGGGATTGAACCCAGGGCCTTGCACATGCTAAGCAAGTGCTTTATCACTGATCTTCATGTCTAGCCTCTGTATTTTTTTTAAATGTTAAGCAAAAAATAAGGCAAGCCTAGGAAGAAAAATCCTGACTGCAAACAGCCATATTTACAAACTACTGGCTTATGTCTTTGTGTATAAAGCTAAAGAATTAGAACAAAACATGTTTCAGCAGGAAATTATAAACTCTACTGACCAAACAGCCCCTCAGCACTTAGGTAGGTAGTTACGCACAGCTGACTTAGTGTGTACTTGTTTTACTTGTACTGCCTATTGTTTTCTCCACACCATTTTAAATTCTTCAAGGGCTAAGGTCACATATTCATTAATTTACATTCCCTCCTGTACAATAACCATATAGTACCCAAACCAAAACTGAACCACAAACCACATTTTTCTGACCTAGTAGTTTATATAAAATCTTACCCAAACTTAAAAATTAAAATGTTAATAGTTAATAAGATATTCTTTAATGGAGGAACACAAATAAAATTTAGAATCTCTAAGAAACAAACACCAAAGGACACTTAATACCTATAATGGACACACGTGTGTGGTACTTAATAGATGTGTACTGTGTGAATGATAACTGAGAGCTTAAAATTCATATAAAAACCACTTATGGCAAGTAAAATATCCAGGGCAAGATCCAAAAGAGATGGGTAGAGAATGTCAAGTTACTTGGAAAAATAGCAAACCAGGTTCTAAAGTAGTTTCACCCAAAATCATGCTTGGGGTACACAAGTGAACACTCTGGTTTTAAATACTGTATCACATCTACAGTGGACATCTACAGCCCAAGCGAGTGCATTAAGGCAGGGCCTGGAATGCATGTCCTCTCCCTTCAGGCCAACATCTCAACCAGCAGCAGCTCACTCCCTTCGCCCATTACTCCCCACTTACAATGCCTTAAAGCTCAGACACAGGACTGCAGGAGTTAAGCCAAGCAGTATTAAAAGTTAGGAGGAAATGAGCATGCCACCTGACACTTTTCTGGCACTGCCTAAACCGATTAGTTCAAGTTACAAGCATAACTGCAAGATTCCAATAGGATGATGAAACTACTCTTTTTCTACAAACTAAAAATAACCTATTTATCAAAACAGGAGCATTCCTCAAGTGTTTCTGCCCTGTCAGCAACCCAAAATTCTATTTCCTCAAGTACTTCATCTAGGGTAGTGTCTTATTTGATTCACGCCTCTATACTTCCCCTCCTTATCCTAACCCTGCCTTGTGAGGCAGAGTAAGAGACTTAAACTCCTTTCCTAACTCATGAGTTTGAAGTTTCTCTTCCAATAAACAACACGAACAGAGCTTCATGGCTCCTCCCTTGTGTAGAGCCACAACTGGAAGAGGACTTGAGTTGCAACAAAGCATAATGAAAAGCAAAGGAAAAAATGAAGGACAAGATAGGGCATGATCAGGAAGTCAGCTAAATGCTTTTCATTCAGGCAAGAATGGAAAGAGCCCCACCCACCTAGAAGAATACAGAGTAAGGACAAATAAGTGTCCAGAAGAGCCAGACTGTGCTTTATTACCTTAGAACACAGCCATCAAGCCTGCTCTGAAGACAGACTCACATACAAATAGCTCTGAATACCCTACAAGAATCATTAGGCTATCCTGGGGCTATAGTGACTTTCTCAGGGGAAGTAAACTCTCATCCTTTAAGACAAACAAGTTAAACTTGAATTGAAGATTTTCCAGTCATGCACAGTTGAGAAAGGGGCTCCAATCATACTACTAAGAAGTGGGAATTCTGAGGAAGACAGAAAATCCTATCTTCAGTAGCTCTCCCAGCTCTCAGACCCAGGGATAAGCCAGCACTCCTTTTCCTAAACCAAAACTAACTATGGACTTTGAACTTCCTTGTTCTTTGCAACAGCATCAAAAAAATGCCACAATGCTGTGCCACTCTATGAAGATCCAACAGGGCATTTGTTATTCTAGAATAGATACTTGGGATACACATTAATGTACCTCCTACAGACACAAGTTTGAAGCAGTTTTCTCTACCTCTTATTTTCAACCTTTTATCATCTCTTTAAAACAAACAAACAAACAAACAAAACTGGTTTATCTACAAAAACTGTGCTCTGAAAAGAACTTAGCCTGGGTGCACCCTAGAAGCATTGTGGTGAAGTTGCAATGCAAAATCTATACTGTGCAAAACAGTCAACTTCAAGTGTGGCCTTTCATCCAACACTATCAGAACTCTCTTAAAACTCATGAAATCAAGCCGGGCACCATGCTATATACCTGTAATCCTTTTGACTCAAGAGGCTGAGGCAAGAGGATTGCAGGTTCGAGGCCAGAGGCAGCTTGCACAATTTGGCATGACTTTGTCTCAAAATAAAAAAGGGGCTGAGGTGCAACTTAGTGGCGGAACCCTTGCCTGGCATGTGCAACACTCCAGTAAAACCAAAAACAGAAAAAAAAAAAAAAAAAAAAAAAAAAAAGAAATTTTTTCATGAAACCAAAAATCCTTGGAGAGCAAAGATCCTTGGAGAGCAATCATTCAGTCCAGGCTTTTAAAGATGAAGAAAGTAAGTCCCAGAGGAAATGGGGGCTTAAAGCAAAGTTGGACCTAGATGTTCAGATTCCCAATTCAGGAATCTTGGCCATACCTCTTCACAAGACTGAATTTATGAGAGTCAAGTGGCAAAGGAAGGAGAGCAAAAAAACGTAAATACAGTAAATGACACCAGCCAAAAGGAAGTAAATATAGGCTATGGTTCCAAGTAAAGAAACCAATCCTTTGTGATTTCTCCTTCTCTACCTCATTGTAGTATGACACAGGACCAGTTACTACTTCCCCATATGTGTTAATTTCATGAACTTTTCTCTTAAATATTATATATCACTAAGACACAAAACATAAATTACCACTCACACTTCAGTGGGTTCTCCCAATCACTGGACACGTCAGAAACAGTCAACTACTAGGAAGGAAAGATAGGTAAACCTTTAACAGAAGGATAAAATCCTTTGAGAGAAGGGAATATATTTTTTTAAAGATAACAAAATGGATAACTCCACTGAAGGAAATCACATCATCTGACTTCATATTCCAGTATCCAGGCCTTTGGGTGGCCCTGTCTGTCAGTTTGTCATACTGTAGGGTTTTGTATGTTGCTGTGATGCTGAAAGCCACCCTGCTGGTATTTCAGATATCTGTAGGGTCACCCATGGTAAGACAGGTTTCAGCTGGGCTTCCAGACTAAAACAGACTAGGGAGGAGGACACGGCAGGCCACTTCTGATACAGTTAACCATTGAAACTCTATTAATAGCACAGAAGCACTGTCTAGTGAAGGATTCTACAGGGAAAATATGAAATGATGCAGGAAACATCAAAAGATGGAAGGAATATAGAGTCATTATACAAAACACAATCATTGGATGATCAACCATTTCAAGAGGTTGTATATGATCAGGAAGCAACGGTACTGAAGGAAGAAGTGAAAACTGCCTTGCAGGCATTAGTGAAACACAAGGCTCCAGGAGTTGATGGAATACCAATTGAGCTGTTTCAACAAATTGATGCAGCACTGAAGGTGTTCACTTGTCTATGCCACGAGATTTGGAAAACAGTTCCCTGACCAACTGACTGAAAGAGATCTGTATTTGCACCTAATCCCAAGACATGAGATCCAACCAAATGCAGAAATTATTCAACAATCTCACTAATACCACATGCAAGTAAAATCTTGCTAAAAGATCATTCAAAAGCAACTAGAGCAGTATATTAACAGGGAACCACCAGAAAGTTAAGCAGGATTCAGAAGGCATGGAACTGGATGGATATTGGCCCAAAGCAGAAAATATCAGAAAGATGTCTATTTTATTGACTATGCAAAAGCATTTGACTATGTGGATCATAAGAAATTATGGATAACATTGCAAAGAATGGGACTATCAGAGTACTTAATTGTACTCATGAGGAATCTGTACATGGACCAGGAGGCAAGTCATTCAAACAAGGAATCGCTGCTTGGCTTAAAGTCAGGAAAAATGTGCATCATATGTATCTTTTCACCATACTCCTTCAATCTCTATGCTTAGCAAATAATCCCAGAAGCTGGACTTTATGAAGAAGAACATGGCATCAAGATTGCAGGAAGACTCATTAACAACCTGCATTATGCAGATGATATAATTTTGCTTGCTGAAAGTAAAGAAGATTTGAAACATTTACTGATGAAGATCAAAGAGCACAACCTTCTGTATGGATTGAACCTAAACATCAACAAAACAAAAATCCTTACAAGCAAGTTCATGATAAATGGAGAAAAGATTGAGGTAGCCTAAAATTTTGTTTTCCTTGGTTCTACAATCAACACCAATGGAAGCAGCAGTAAAGAAGTCCAAAGACGCATTACATTGAGAAAAACTGTTGCAAAAGACATCTTTAAAGTTTTGAAAAGTAAAGATGTCACACTGAAGACGAAGATGTGCTTGACTCATGCCATGGTATTTTCAGTCACATCATATGGTTGTGAAAGTTGGACAATGAATATGGGAGACAGGAGAAGAATTGATGTTTTTGAATTATGGTGCTGAAGACAAATATTGAATATACCATGGACTGCCAAAAGAACCAACAGATTTGTCCCAGAAGTACAACCGGAGTGCCCCTTGGAAACAAAGATGGTTAGACTGCATCTTATGTATTTTAGACATGTTGTCAGGAGGGATCAATCCCTGGAGAAGGACATTATGTTTGGGAGAGTGGCAAGTCAGCAGAAAAAAAAAGAAGGCCCTGGCCGGGCATGGTGGCGCACACGGCTTGGGAGGCGGAGGTAGGAGGATCACAAGTTCAAGACCAGAGGTAGTCTGCATAACTCAGAGAGACCCTGTCTCAAAAAGTATTAAAAAAAAAAGGGGGGGGGGGCTGGGATGCAGCTCAGTGGTCCAGCACTTGCAGATCATGCAAGCATAAAGCCCTGGGTTCAACCCCCAGTACCACACAAAAAAAAGAAGAAAAAAAAAAGAAAAGAAAAAGGAAAAACAAAATAGAAGACCCTCAACTAGACAGACTGACAGTGTCTGCAACAATGGGCTTAAACATAAAAAAGATTATTTTCATGGCGAAGTATTGGGAAGTGTTTCATTCTATGATACATAGAGTTGCTAGGAGTCGTATCTGATTCCATGGCACCTAACAATGAGGCCTTGAGGGAAAATATTTTCACTCCTCTGAATCTTGGTTTGATATAGTAGAATAAAAGGTATATACTGTCTTTCATTCTAAAAAACCCAACATCAATAGGAGCTCTGACAGTATACAAAAGGCAAGATACAAGTCTTGAACTTGACCATAGGCCTGGAGATGGGCCCTAGCAGAAAGACTTAGCTAGCAATCTTCCCACAACTTGATAATAACAGTGGTACCATCAAAATTTAAAGCTGGAGGCAACAGTATATAGTAGGGTGCTATAAGTGCTATTTTAAGAGATGTTATCCCTGCATTACTGGTACTTTTCAAAGTTGAACTGAATTATAATGGTAATCCCTTTGAGTTCCTCTTGTAATTACAGAAATCAAACGTGGCTTTTATTCATCTTGTGTTATCAGTATATGTTGGGTTTTACAATTTCTATACATAAAATGTATATACATTTTTTGGGTATCCTCTGTACTTCTTTTAACTATGTGCCCACTAGAATGTTGGTTTTGATGCTTTTAAGGTTCTGGCTTGACCATCTACAGATGGCTTAAATTTGCCTTTGCTGATTATTTAAATCTCCTCCCTTGAAATCAAACTAAATATTTAGTGAGTGTCTACTACTAAAGATACACTTGCTGCCAGGTGCAGTGGCGCACGCCTGTAATCCCCATGACTCAGGTGGCTAATGGGAAGAGGATAGTGAATTTGAGGCTAGAGGCAACCTGTGCAACTTAGCAAGACCTGGTCGCAAAACAAAAATTTTAAAAAGGGGCTAGGACTATAGCTCAGTGGTAGAGCACTTGTCTAACATCTATGAGGTCCAGAGTCAACCTCCCAATACTGCAAATACATATATACATACATACATACATACATAATTTTCTCGGTATCCTCACTGTCTATGTCTTTCTCTTTCATTAAGATATTTCAATGTTGGAGATTTAACAATCTATGGAAAAAATACAAACTCTTAGTCACAGGTAAATAGAATCTTCAAGTAACAAAACTTTTTAAAAAGTGTTGGATGCGAGCAAGGGTTTTTTCTATAGCACATCAGTCTACACCCAATTCAGCCTTCTCTGTTCAGAAAATACTCCTCGTGGGCTGAGGGTGCAGCTCAGTGGCGCAGCACTTGCAAAGCATGCAAGTGCGAGGCCCTGGGTTCAACTCCTAGTACAAGAAAGAAAGAAAGAAAGAAGAAAAACAGAAAATCCTCCTCCCCAGGGATGTAGCTGATGGTGAAAACACAACATGACATGAGGAAAGAGGATAAAGGTTTTGTTTTCTGCTGTTTCATCAACACATCTTAAAATAGAGGATACCATGTATTGGAGATTCAAGCCAAGAACTGATGCAAAAGGAAATACAAGGTCCAATGTACATTATGCAAAAAATAATGGATCTTAAATAAGCAGGTACATGCCCATCTGCCCACTAATCCTGGGGTAAAGATGATTTCTATCAAAAGATTACTGACAGTAATTTTCAAACTTCAGTATGGACACAGAATTAACTGGGCACTTGTTAATACTTCAGTCTCCCAGATACTATCTTCGGATATTAAGTGAATCTATGGCTGAGCCAATAGATTTGCAATTGCATTTTGATAGTCAAAAGACAACATTTTTAAAAATACTATGAAGAAGGAAAAAAAAATCATTAGATCTCCTGAATACCTAAATATACATTTTTGGGAGTGTTATAATTTATAATGTGATGAGTGTGTTACAAAGATGGCATTTAGGCTGGTTTTCAACAGTACCAGCCCTCCCTCCTTCCATTAGTCATTTTCAAGAATAAATATAGGCTGATTTCAATCATTTAACAAAGTAATCATCCTCCTCCTGCCTCCTAAAGTAGCTTCTAAAGTCAGCTATCTCTTTTCCTCATACCAAGAACCTTTGAAAATGATAACTAACACACAGCCAGTTTTGGCTCCTTTTCTTTTAGAGTCACTCGTTCACTTGGCTTCATCTTGGGTTTTGTTTGCTACTTCTCGGAGAAGTCTTCCATATCATACTATCTAAAATAAAATCCAGCAGGGTTCTGGGAAACACCTCTGTAATCCCAACTACTTGGAAGGCTGAGTTAGGTAGATTACAAGTTTGAGGCCAGAGGCCAATCTGCATAATTTAGCAAGACCCTATCTCAAAATTTAAATTTTGGCTAGTATATACAAGACCCTAAGTTTGATCCCCAGCACCGTAGAAAAGGAAAGAAGGACAGACAGGCAGGCTGGCACAGGCAGACTTCTACTATGTGAGAAGTTAAATGCAATGTTAGGAATACCGGTGTGAGAGCTGCAAGTTTCAACAAAAGCAGAACACACTATTCTGCAGCCAAAATCACTTCTTTCTATTCTGCATTAGGTCAGCCACACACCTCCCTGTCAAGACTCAGTTCTCACCACATACTTGTCTACTCATTCACCTATGAGCAGTAATGTCTTATATAGCACATACTATACAAATATCTTTCCATGTATCACCCTATTCTTCAAAACAATTCTAAAAGATAGATATTATTATCCTCATTTTAGAGATCAGGAAATTGAAGACCTAAGAGGTTTAACAATTTGTAACTAATAAACATGTAACAGGACGGGGATCTGAATTCAGAACTATCTGATTTTGAATTCTTGCTTTTCTCATTTTAATATTTTAAATTCTTAAGCAGCTCCTCTCCCACTCTATGCACTAAGCCTGGCACACAGAAGACATTCAATAAATGTTTGCTGAATTTATGACAGTTAATTAGGATATCTGAATTAAAACTAATGGATCAAATTCTTCAGCTCCAATTTTAGTTTTAAAAACAAAAATTCAGCTGGACATGAAGGCAGACGCCTATAATCCCAGCCACTCAGGAAGGGGAAGCAGGAGGATCTCAAGTTCAAGGTCAAAGGTAGTCTGTGTAACTTAGTGTGACCCTGTGTCAAGGCAAAATATAAAAAGGGGGCTGAGGGTGCAGCTCAGTGATAGAGCACTTGCAAAGTATATGCAAAGCCCTGAATTCAACCCTACTAGTACTACAAAAATTAAATAAATAAATAAAATCCCAAGTTCATTCAACTTCCTTTTAATAGTAAAAAGTAAAGGAAAACATAGCTTTCTCAGTTAAAAAAAATATATTGGGTTTATTCCAAAATGGAGCTCAACACAACATAATTCATTACTGTGGGAATTTGGGGGTAGACAGTTGTTTGCTTGTTTGTTTGAGATAGAGTCTCATTATGTTGCCCAGGCTGGCCTTGAACTTGTGAACTCAAGCAACCATCACCTCAGTCTCCCAAGTGCTGGGACTACAGGTACATGCCACTGCACTAGGGCAGGAATTTGGATATAAAGCAAGTAAAGTCACAAAAGGCAGTGTGGTTTAGAGCACTGAGAGGTAAGTGTGAAGTAGCATCTGAGTTTAGGTTATTAACCTTAAGTTTGAACATAAAATAGAGATACATGTATTTGCTTCCCCCATTTAACAATGGTGCCCTAAAGTTCAAATGTGATAACATCTATAAAAACACAATTACAAAGTGTTATACAAAAATAATCATTAGTGTGCATTGAATCATGATTGCAAAATAAAAGCCTACTCTTAAATAACTTGGGGCTGGGACTTAGCTCAGTTGGTAGAGTGCTGCACTGTACTCTGAGGACCCAGGTTTGATCTCTAGCAGCATAAAAAGCAAGAGAAGGACATGGCAATCCATCCTGGAAGCAATCAGCCATTGAAAACCCTATGAGTGTCACTATGAGTCTGACCTGACTCAACAGTACTTAACAACAACAAACTATAAGGCCAGCATTATTAAATGCTCCATCATATCCGAAGCATTGAGATAAACATCTTCAATTCCAGTCAGTTTATCCTTTAAAAAAGATGTGGTTTATCCATTATTAATAATTTATATCTAAGTGATATCTCTCCAACTGCACTATGAAGACTCTCAACAGCAGAGAACTAGGATATACACTTTGATAATACACAGTGTTGTGAAGGATTGTAGCAAAGGCCTCACCACATTTTGAGGATGCAGGATGATGGGGACTGAGTTCCTCTGTTGTTGCCATTGCTGTTGTCGTTAGGCATCATTGAGTCGCGTCTGACTCATAGTGACTCTCCTAGGGTTTTCAATGGCTGGCTCTTTCAGGACTGCTTTGGGAATAGACTACCACATCCTTCTCTGGACTTTGATGCTGGGGATTAAACCTGGGTCCTCGGACAGCACAAAGCAGCATTCTACCAACTGAGTTAAACTCCAGCCCAAGCTCCTCTATATCCAAATAAAACCCCCTCCTTTCATGCTATGGCACTTATCCATTTGGGATATGATATGAGTTGTCAAATCTATAAAATCAAGTGATAAAAAATATTCCAGATGGTTTGTTCCAGTTATAAAAACTCTCCTTCTTAGGGGAAGCCAATAAACATTATCAGCATAAGCCTATATAGTGGGCTTAGCCTTATGTAAGCTTTAAAAAAAGAAAAACAGAACATAGAAAAGATTCTCTGTAATCTTTAAATAAAAGACATAAAGTACATTTCTCAATGACATTACTGAGATTGATATAGAATAATAAAATCTTTTTTAAAGCCAGAGGATTGAGTAGGTTAAAAAGAAACTGTTTAGGAACTACTAGGATTGTGTGTTGTATGTTTGATTGTACTCTAAATAACAATCAAGGTTTTTTAAAAACTCTTTAGGGTTTTTTGTTTTGTTTTGTTTTTTGTTTTTTGTACTCAGGGGCTGAACCCAGGACCTTGCACATATTTTGAAAGAGCTCTTTCACTGAGCTGCACCCCCTGTTAGGAGCCATCAAGTCATGTCCAACTCAAAGTAACCCTCATAGGGTTTTCGATGGTTGACTGCTTCGGGATTGTTTCAGCAGTAGAATGCCACATCCTTCTCCCATTTGTGCGGTGCTGGGGATTGAACCCAGATTCTCAGGAAGTATGGAGTAGTGCTCTATCAACTGACCTAAACCCCAGACCAAGCTGTACCCCTCACCTCTTTTAAATTTTTATCTTTTTTTTTTCCCTCATTTATTTTTTGTCTTTTTGGTACTGAGGGATTGAACCCTGAGCTTTGCACCTGCTAGGCAAGCGCTCTACCACTGAGCTAAATCTCCAGCCCTAAATTTTTTATCTTGAGATAGGATCTTGCTAAGTTACACAGGCTGCCTGTGGCCTTGAACTTTCAATCCTTCTTCCTCCTCCTCTAAGTTGCTGCAATTACAGATGTGGACCACCCTACCTGGCTAGGCCCACTATTCTTATTTTCAGTCATCAAACATGAATGACCATTGCCCTACCAAAACTTAAGACTATAAAGATGACAATGAATCTCAGAATTGTATAATACATTTTGACAATAGCGTTGTTGTTGTTGTTGTTGTTGTTGTTGTTGTTGTTGTTAGGTGCTGTCAAGTAAGGTCCAACTAATAGTGACTCTATGTACAACAGAATGAAACACCCCTGACATTGTGCCATGCCTGGCACTATCTCAGGGCTTCCTCTGCTATTCATAGGGTTTTCAATGGCAGATTGTTTCAGGACTGTTCCAAGAGTGAGCTGCCATGTCTTTCTTCCATTTTTTTGGTGCTGGGGATCGAACTCAGGGCCTCAGAAAACGCAATGCAGCACTCTATCAAATAAGCTAAATGCCAGACCCTAACACAGCCTTCTTATAATTCAACATTTCTCCCAATCCCACTCCCAACAACAAAACTGCCCAACTATTCAGCACCTACTACTGACACAAATTCTACCCCATCAAACTTTCCTCTCTTCATTTTCCACATCTGTTTCTATATCTATATGTAAGCCCTGTGCCAGAATCAATTTGATTTTACATCTGCAAGTGATCAAAGCTGTTAAGAGTTTCAAAGAATTCAAGTGCAAACAGTAGGCAATAATATTAGCTGAATAAACAGATTTACAACACGAGTGACTAAGACATAAATAAGATGTATAAAGAAGTACCCATAACAACTACAGAGCAAAGTCTAAATTCCTTAGGCTGTCACTCAATTCCTGGCATGCCAGCCATTATCTTTTCCTACCTTGGACAGACTGATCTACTCACTGTTTCCTGAAGACAAATTCCTTCACATCATACCTCTGCCCAGACATTTCCCCTGCCTGGAATGATCTCCAGCTCATCAAATCTAAGAAACAAATTAATGTTACCTCCTCTCTAGTGGAATCCTTCTATTCTCATTGCTCATTTATTCTTCCTTTGTTAAGTACCTACTGCCACATAGCAAATAAGCATCTACTCCAATAGATGTGTCGTTCTTTTACACAGTATACTCACAGACACTTATGTGTGTTTATGCCAATTACACAAAACTCCCTGAAAGTATAGAATTGTCTTTTTTTTTTTTTGTATTCCCACTAGTACAACATTATGAATATAATGGTTATTCAGTGAAGTTTGCTTAAAGAAAAAAGCAAAAAGAGGGAAAGGGGAATATCCTCAGGATCCACCAAATTAACAGGGTTTTTCTTGAGGCGGGGACGGGGGATCCTTTTTGTGGTGTTTTGTTTTGTTGTTGCTGTTTGCTTTTCTGAGACAGGGTCTCCCTATGTAGCCCAGGCTAGCCTCCAACTTGTAACCCTACTGCCTCAACCTCCCAGTGCTGGACTGCAAGGATGTGCCACCATATCAGGCTAACATTGCTGAGGCAGGAGGATCTTGAGTTCAAGGCCAGATTGGGCTACATCAGAAGACCCTGTCACATAAAAGAGGGGGGAAAAAAAAAATCAATCCTTCATCAATGGTCTGAACTCTTCAGTTATTTTATGGAATACAATTTGTATTCCTCAATGGTTGCCCATCATTTAAAATGTGAACCCTACTGAACCTGGTTATTGCCTTCCCCTCCTACCTTACCACCTGTCCAATTCTACCACTCTCTCTGAGTCCTCTCACTTCCCACTCCCTACACACTGGCCTGCTGGGTACTTACCCAGGCCAGTTCAACCTTAGGATCTTCCTTCCTTCCTTCCTTCCTTTTTTGGTGTGGTACTAGGGGGCTGAACCCAGGGCTTTGCACATACTTTGCAAGCACTCTACCACTGAGCTGCACTCCCATCCCCTTTATGGGTTTTTGTCTTGAGACACAGTCTCACTAAGTTGCACAGACGGCCTCTGGCCTCTAACCTGAGACCCTCCTGCCTCCTCCAGAGTTGCTGGGATTACACCGTGCCCAGCTAACCTTAGGATCTTTCTAACATCACTTCCTCTGTCTTTTCCCAGATCTTCCCATGGCTGCTACCTCCTGGTAATTCAAGTCATAGGTCAAATATCACTTCCTCAGAAATATCTTACCTGATAATCCTGGCTAAAGTTGTACTGCTCTCCTTCCATTACTCTCTAATTGTACTAAACTTTTTAAAAAATATCTATAGCCAAAAGCATTCTGTTGACATATTTACTGCTTGTCTCTCCCAACTAATACTTACAGTAACTCCACAAAGGCAAGATTTTTGTAGGTTTAACACTGTATCCTAGTGCCTAGAATACTGCCTGACATACAAAGGAAGGCAGTCAATAAATACTAATCAAAAAAAGAATGAGTTTGCTCCCTCTTAGATAGTATTGTAGCTCTCCTCATGAGCATTGTTTTCTATTTCTTTTTTATTTCCCATAGCATTTAATATACTAAATGCACTGGCCTCACCAAATAAACTTTTAACTAACAAGGAGAGAAATAGTCTCTTTTCTCATAAATCCCTCCAGGTACATCTTTAAACCAGCAAATATTTATTAAGTACTTCCTATGAGACTAGCTGTCATTCGGATTTATTTTTCCAATTTACCATGCTCATAATTGATATTTTCTTTCTTTCTATCCTTCTCTCTCTCCTCCTCCCTCTCCCTCTCCCCCTCCCCCTCTCCCCCTCTCCCCCTCTCTCCTGCACTCACAGTGCTAGGGATAGAACCTAGGGTCTCACATATGCTAAGCAAGTACTCTACCATACAGCTACATTCTCAGTCTGCATCACTGATAGTCTGAAAGGTCCAATACTTGATAATAACATAAAGAAGCTCTGATCTTTCCCCTCAGCCAGTCTGGTGACTTCATTTTACTGACCAATGATCTGCAATTCATTATAACTACCTGCAGAGCACCATATAAATAACATATTTATTACTTATATCCAGAGACCACACAGAGAACTTTATTGTCTAATTATGTCAATCTTTCACCCATTATTCTGCTTTCAGAGTTTTTGTTTCATTTTGTTTTGGAGACAGGGTCTATGTATTCAAGGCTGATCTGGAACTTGCTATGTAACACTGTCTAACCTCAAACCATCCATCATCCTGCCTCAGCCTCCCAAGCACTGGGATTAAAAGTGTGCACCACCACAGTTGTCTTAGAAAACATGTTGTAGCACTGGGCGCGGTGGCGCACACCTGTAATCCCAGCAGCTTAGGAGGCGGAGGCAGGAGGATCGCAAGTTCGAGACCAGAGGCGGTCTGTGTAACTCAGCGAGACCCTGTCTCAAAAAGTGAAAAAAATGGGCTGGGGGTGCAGCTCAGTGGTCCAGCACTTGCAGAGCATGCACTCGCAAGGCTCTGGGTTCAACTCCCAGTACCACAAAAAAAAAAAAAAAAGGAAAGAAAAAAGAAAACATAGTGTTTGTTGTCAGGTGCTGTTGAGTCAGGTCCGAATCATAGCAACCCTCATAGGGGTTTCAATGGCTGAATGTTTCAAGATTACTTCGGGAGTGATTTGCCATGTTCTTCTCCCAAGAAAATATGGCAACCCTATTTTCTGTTGTTGTTTTGGAGTTGTTTTATTTTGGTTCTGTGATACTGGGGATTGAACTCAGGGCCTAATGCATGCTAGGTGAGCGCTCTTCCATTGTGCTACATGTCCAGGATAGTACTTCTCAAAAAACAAAAAAACAAACAAACAAAAAAAAGAACTGCAAGACATTCCTGAGAAATCTGGGATGTGAATATAGACGAGTAAGAGACCATTTTAACAATTATATAGAGTAGATCTTCTTCATTCTAGAGGGTTAAATATCTATAGCTTATCAAATAGCTCAGGAAAAAAAAATTGTTTTCTTTTTTTGGCAGCTCTGGGAATCAAAGCCAAATCCTTCCACATGCTAGGCAAGCACTATACCACTGAGCTACAACCTGGAAAAAAAACAAAAATGTTGAGATATGTATACAGATATTAGCAGCTGCATAAGTATAAGGCAAGTAATTAACAATTGTTGAGCCAAGTGAAAGTTATGAATATTAGACTAGCCCAGCAATTTTCCCTATGTTTGAAATTTTTCATTTGAAGTAGGTGAGGAGAAATATTTCACTTCAGAGGATTATCATGTGCATTTTTCTAGCTGCAACTACTTAATTGCCTTTAAATACAAGATTTGGATTGAGCAAGTTCAAGACCAGCCTGATCTATATAGTGAGTTCCAGGCCAGCCAGGGCTACATAGACCCTGTCTCAAAAAAATGAAAATAGCAATAATAAACAAACACAAAGTTTAACATAAAATTAGACCAAAATTGAGTCAGAGAATACTACAGGACCCAGAAACTAAACCATTAAAATATAAGAAATATTGACAAAGTGGTAAGGAATAGGAAAAACTCTCAAGACCAAAACAATTTCCAGTCCAGCTTAGTCCAGGTCCCTTCTTTTTAGGCAGTCTTGGGATCAGAAGAGAAAGACACTGTATTTTGGAACCCTGCTTCTAGAGGACTACTGTTCAGCACAACACATTCAGACCCAATCTTTCAGCCTCTCCCTCCCAGGAAGACATGTCTACAATGGGAAACTCAACCACAGAATCTCAGTGACAATATATCTAAAAAGGACTTTCTAAGCTCACAAAGATTTTGAAAATGTAATTTGGTTATTATTGCTGTTGTTACTTAAGCAGATGTTAAGGACTTTAATCATAGCTACAATGTAATATGTCTACAGTCATACCACCCTGGTATCTGATCTCATCAGATCTTGGAAGCTAAGCAGGGTGGGCCTGGTTAGCATTTTGATGGGAAGCAGCCTGGGAATACCAGGTGATGTAGGCTTAGGAGAATGACCCGGCAGCCCACTCACAAAGCAATCAGCCATCAAAAACCCTATGAATACCAGAGAAGCACTGTCAGCTATTGTGCTGAACATGGCACAGTATCCTGTAGTATTTCATTCTGTTGTACACAGGGTCACTGAGAATTGAACCAAATCCCATAGCACCAAATAAGACCAACCAACATGATAATTGATTCAGGGAAAGCTCATCAGTGAATGCTAAAACCACTGGTTGGAGAACATAATATTCGTGTTGTCTCAAAGTCATCTCACAGATCAAACTTACCATCAATAATAATGCAGCAGCCTGCTCCAACACATAGGCATAGGAAATCATTTCCTTAATAAGACTCCAACTGTTCAGGAAATTGCACCAAGAATAGACAAGTGGGATTACATGAAATTGAAAAGCTTCTGTACAGCAAAGGACACAAACAACAGTTAAGGAAGAGCCCACTGAATGGGAGAAAATCTTCACATGCTACACATCCAACAGAGGACTAATTTGTAGAATTTACAAAGAACTCAAGAAAGCAAATCCCAAGACAACATATAATCCAATACACAAGTGGACGAAGGAATTGGACAGTTCTCAAATGAAGAAGTTCGTAAGGCTATGAAGCACATGAAAAAATGCTCAATACCCCTAGCCATTAGGGAAATGCAAATGAAAACAACTCTAAGATTCCACCTAACTCCAGTCAGAATGGGTAAGATCAACAAAACAATAATAACAAATGCTGTCGAGGTTGTGAAGAAAAAGGAACCCTCTTACACTATTGGTGGGACTATAAATTCGTTCAACCACTTTGGAAATCAATATGGAGATACCCCAGAAAACAAAAAATAGAACTGTCATACAACCCAGCTATACCACTATTGGGAAAATACCCAAAAGGAGACAAGTCATCACACCACAGAGACACCTGCATCTCCATATTCAATGCAGCACTCTTCACAATAGCAAGGATATGGAACCAACCAAGGCGCCCATCGACAGAAGAATGGGTAAAAAAATGTATGGTACATATACACACTGGACTGCTACTCGGCTATAAAAAATGAAATAATGTCATTTGCAGCAAAACGATGGAACTGGAAAACATCATCTTAAGTGAACAAACACAAGCTTAAAAAGAGAAATACCGTATGTTCCCACCCATATGTGGGAGCTGAATCTTACTTAAAGGAAGAAAAAATTCTGCACATAAATTGATATACAAAAAATGCACAATTAAACTTAGCAAAGAAGGGACAATATAAAGAGTAGAAAGAAGGAGGGAGGGAACTAGCAAAGGAAAGCAAAGACTGCAGTAGGTGGGATGGGGAGGAGAATCAGTGGAGAGGGATAAACACAATGTAAACAATGCAACTTCATGAATACATTGGGAAAATTGGGGAGTATAAATATGTATTTGAGTTCTACTACATACTAGTCATAAGGCTCCATAAACCTTGTAAATTGATAAAAGTGTAACCAAAAGTGATGTAATAGTTGCATAATGGAAAAAGCCAATGCTGTATTACTCTGTGGCCCATCATCATTTACCAATAAGGGGAGGAAAAAAAAAAAAATAATAATAATAATAATAATAATGTAACAGGCTGACATTATGTACCTTCTAATACATAAGAGAAATGCACAGCACCATCTATGTAATATTTCTTACCAAAAATTTTAACCCTGGCCAGGCACAGTACCTCACACATATAATCCCAGTACTTAGAAGGCTAAGGCCGGAGGATCACAAGTTTATGGTCAGCTTGGGCTACATAATAAGAAGGGAAGGAAGGGAGGAAGGGAGGAAGGGAAAAAAAAAATCAAAACTAAATGAAACTGTTTACTCTGAATCTAAGTATGAGAAAACTATCAGACAACTCCAATGAGACATTGTAACTGGCTTAGAGTCTTCAAAAAAGAATATGTTATTAAATACACACATACATTTGAGTAGACTTTCTAGATCAAGAACGTGAAAACTAGTTATATTAGAGCACAGCCATGCCCAGTCACTTCTATATTGTTTATGACTGCTGTTTCCTCACAAGAGAGAGTATGGTCCACAAAGTAAAAAATATTTACTATCTGATTCATTATAGAAAAATGTGCTGACTCCTACTCTAGATTAAAAGAGACATGACAATCAAATATAACAAGAGATCCTTTTAGTGGATTTTGAAGGGAAGAGAAGCTATAAACAACATTTAGGAAACAATTGGGTAATCTAGATATAAACTAATATGAATATTAAATATTGCATGAATGTTGAATGCTAGAGTACTTATGAGTGACACTGTTTAGATCATGATGCATGCAATCTACTTTCAAGTGTTTCAGCCATGAAAAAAAGTTTCAGGAAAAAAGCTGTATAAACAGATAAACCAAATATGTATGACAAAATATCGACAACTGCAAATTGAGGTGAGTGGTTCTCAAAATTTTGGATCTCAGGACTCCTTTATACCCTTAAAAATTAGTAAAGACTACAAATGGCCTTCATTTAGGTAGGTAATATCTATTTATACTTAATACATAAGGAATTAATACAGAAAATTTGAAAACATTACTGATTTTAAAATAATAATAAACCAGCTATGTTACATAGGTAACAAATTTTAATGAAAACTATTTTTAAAAAACTAATGAGAAGAGTGATGTTGGTTTTCCTGCACTTCAACAAACCTCTCTAACGTCTATTGCTGCACTCTCATACGTGCTTCTATATTCATTTTAATATGGTGTTTTGTTTGCAGTTTATCTAGAAAATTCCACTTTACACAATATGTATTTGGAACACATGTATTTTGATAACCATTCAAGATGATCAGAGATACTCTTCTTTCATATTATACCTTAACTTGACGTGTGGTAATTTTTAAAGGTTAGTTGTAATGTGCAATCTGAAGGCATAAAAAAGAACTTTTTAAACTCTTACATAAAATTCTTTGACCTACTTTGCACTTTGAATGGATCCTTTACCTTTGTAAAAGCATACATTGGTCACTTGGAAAATACTGAATTACTGAGCTTACAGAAATACAGACCCTTCATAGGCTGACATAGTTCACTGTACAATATCAAAAATTCACTTCTGTTAATATCACCACCAATCTCATTTCAAAATATGTCTAAGTACAGAGATGCTGCCACACACACAGAAGCAAATAGAGATTATTCACAATTCTAATTTCTGCTTGAAAGCTCAACTTTTACCAACAGTAATAAATACAACCTGTTGTTTTCTTTAGGTTAACACCTTAGGTTTCCTTCATTTTCAAGAAAATGTTGACCCAATACCCAAGTCTGAACAACCAGTTTCATTGCCCATCATTCTTTGAAGTAAAAATGATGTCTCATGAAAAGAATAGTTTTGCTTGCAAGTCAAGCAATCACACTAGTAGTTTTTCCTTGGCATAACCACTGCACGTGTTCACACGAGCATCAAGTGAACTTCCTGTCACATGTAATATTAAAAAGATGTGTACTCTGGAGTCAAGATATAATAAAACTAGGGGTTTTTGTTTTTGGTTTTTTTTACTGCTTCATCAAGGATACTTGAAGGTGAAACTAGTATTTTTGTTTTACAACAAATATAAGCATAATTATCACCAATCCAATTTAATACCATTGCCTTTCATTTCTGAGTCTTATGTATTTTGTACAGGCTATCAGAAGAGACCAATCCCTGGAGAAGAACATCATGGCAGGTCAACAAAAAAAAGGAAGACCCTCAACTAGATGGATTGACACAGTGGCTGCAACAATCAGCTTAAACATAAAAAGGGTTGTGTGCATGGCACAGAGTCAGGGAGTGTTTCATTCTATTGTAGATAGGGTCACTATGAGTCAGACCCAACTTGTCAGCACCAAACAACGAGCCTTTCATTTATGCTAAGGCACCAGCAACTTTATCCACTACTGACTGCTTTTGCACCATCAGTACAAATGCTACCACAGTGATAAAAGGTAAATTAATTCTTGTTGTTGTTGTTAGGTGCTGTCAAATCAGTTCTGTCTCATTGCGACCCTCATGGGGTTTTCATTGGCTGATTGTTTCAGGAGTGGACTGCTACATCCTTCTCCCAAAATTAACTCTTAGAATTATTAAAAGAGTTTCAACCCTACAGATTGTCTTACCGGGTCTTAAGAAACCCAATAAATTTACAGATAACCCCTGAGAATAATCCTATACATGATAGGTTTATGAATGATTATTTATGGGTATTCATTCAGCTGTTTCATTTTAGAAATTTTCAAAACAAGTAAATGAGGGCCAGGCATGGTGGCATGTGCTTATAATACTAGCACTCAGGAGGCTGAAGTGGGAGTATCACAAATTTGAGGTAAGCCTGGACTATGTAGAAAGACCTTGTCTAAATACACATATACATAAATATATACATACATAAAGGAAGACAAGTAAATCATAAAAACTCTCAGTTAAGCCAGGTAGGGTGGCACATGCCTGTAATCCCAACACTCAGGAGGCAGAGGCAAGAGGATAGCAAGTCTGAGGCCAGCCTGGATTACAAAGAATGACCCTGTCTCAAAGACAAACAAACAAACAATAACAAAAACAAAAAGAGTAGAAATTAGTTGCCAATCTTCATTAACCAATGAAAGCCCAATACAAAAATTCAATTCCCCAGGGTTTGTTTCAAAAAGAATTCATGTAATAAAAAATTATCACCAACAAAACAAATACTGATCAGCTATCCTTCATTTGTGGCTGTTTTTGGAATTCAGAATTTCTCAGATTTTAGAAAAAATAATATAATAGGGACTAGGGCAGCAACATTGCATGGGCAATGGGTTCTAGGCAAATAGATCAAAAACATGCGGAGAAAATATCTATAAATCTTATGGCCAAGACTAGTATCCAGAATATAGAAAGAACTCTTTAAACTCAATAAGAAGACAAGTAACTACCAAAAAAAAAAAAAAAAAAAAAAAAAAAAAAAAAAAAAAAAAAAAAAAAAAAAAAAAAAAAAAAAAAAAAAAAAAAAAAAAAAAATGGGCAAGACATATATGTAGGTATTTCTCCAAAGCAAGTCTACAACTGGCCAATAAGAACACAAAAAGATGCTCAATATCACTAGTCGTAAGGTAAATGTAAATAAATACCACTTCATACTCACTACTGTGGCTATAATAAAAGAGACAATAATAAGTATCACAATAATATAGACAAGTTAGAGTCCTCATACATTCCTGTTGGGAATGTAAAATGGCACAGACACATGGGAAAAGTTTGGTAGCAGTTTCTCAAAAACATTAAACATCATATGACGGAGCAAATATCATATGACCCAGCAATTCTACTTTAGATATGTACCCAAAAGAAATGAAAACTCATGTCTATACAGAAGCTTGTACATACAGTAAGCACTACTCCTAATAGCTTAAAAGTAGAAACAATCCAAATGTCTACCCACTAATAAACAAACAAAACTGGCATTATCATATAATGGAATATTGTGCAGCCTTAAAAAGAAAGAAAGTACTGACTTATACTACAATATGAATGAATCTTGAAAACACTATGGCAAGTCAAAGAATTCATACACAGAAGTCTATTGAGTTGGCAAAAATGCAGGCATTTATATGAAATGTCCAGAATAGGCAAATCATAGACAAAGAGGTGAATAACGGTAGCTAGGGGAGAGAAGTAGGAAAGAACGGAGAGTGACTGCTAATGGGTATATAGTTTGAGGGGTGATGAAAATGTTCTGAAATTAGATAGTGGTGGTAGTCATACAGCCCTGTGAATATATTTTAAAAGACCACTGAATTGCATACTTTTAAATGGTGAATTTTATGGTGTGTGAATTATATAACATACTTTTGTTGTTAGGAGCCATCAAATCATGTACAACTCATAAGGACCCTCATAGGATTTTCAATAGCTAATCATTTCTGGATTGCTTCCCAAGTGGTTTGCCATGTCCTTTTCCTGGTTTTGCAGTGCTGGGGATTGAACTCATGGCTTCAGAGACCACAGAGTGGTACTTTACCAACTGGCTAAATCCCAGCCCTTTACATAGATGTATGTATTATATAATTATATATATGTTTGTTTCCTTGTTTTGCCCAGGTTGGTCTTAAACTCCTAGGCTCAAATGATCCTCCTGATACAGCTTCCTACCTGGTACTACATATAGCACATGACACCACAGTGACTCTTTTTTTAAAACACACACAGAGACTCTAAAGTACACTTCCCACTATGATCTCTAAGCATTTATTGATGAAGATCAAAAAACATAGCCTTCAGTATGGATTGCAACTCAACGTCAATAAAACAAAAATCCTTACAACTGGGTCAGTATGCAATTTCACAATAAATGGAGAAAAGATTGAGGTTGTCCATGATTTTGCTATATTTGGTTCTACAATCAACACCTGTGGAAGCAGCAGTCAAGAAATCAGAAGATGCGTTGCCCTGGGAAAAACTATAGCAAAAGATCTCTTTAAAGCATTGAAAAGTACAGATGTAGCCAGGCGGGTTGGCACATATCTATGATCCCAGTGACTCGGAGGCGGAGGCAGGAGGGATTACAAATTCGAGACCAGAGGTAGTCTGCATACTTTGGTGACACTCTCTCTCAAAAGAGTAAAAAAAAAATGGGCCAAAGGTGCAGCTCAGTGGTACAGCACTTGCAAAGCATGCAAGCGCAAGGCCCTCCGTTCAACCCCCAGTACCACAAAAAAAAAAAAAAAAAAAAAAAGGAACAAAGAAAAGTAAAGATGTCACATTGAAGACTAAGGTGTGCCTGACTCATGCCACGGTATTTTCAGTTGCACCATATGGTTGTGAAAGCTGGACCCTGAACAAGAGAGACCGGAGAAGAATTGATGGCTTTTGAATTATGGTGCTGGAGACAAATATCAAATATATCATAGACTGCCAAAATAACCAACAGATATGTCCTAAAAGAAGTGCAACCAGAGTGCTCCTTGGAAGCAAGGATGGCTAAACTATGTCTGACATATTTTGCACATGTACTCAGGAGGGACCAATCCCTGGAGAAAGATATCATGTTTGGGAGCGTGGCAGGTCAATGAAAAAAAGGAAAACCCTCCACTAGATGGATTGACAGTGTCTGCAACAATGGGCTTAAACATAAAAAAGATTGTGTGCCATATAGCCAAAACACTTTTAAGCTGCAAATCTAATGCAGGGGGAATCACAATCCCTGACTTCAAACTTTACTACAAGGCAGTGGTTGCAAAATCAGCTTGGTACTGGCACAAAAATAGGCCGAAGACATCTGGAACAGAATAGAAGACCCAGATATACCTCAACACACCTATAGTCACCTTATTTTCGACAAAGGAGCAAAGCAAGTAAACTGGAAAAAGGACAGCCTCTTCAACAAATGGTGCTGGGAAACAAGGTCATCCACATGCAAAAAAATGAAAGTGGATCCGCATCTCTCAATATGCACGAGAGTTAACTCAAAATGGATAAGAGATCTCAACATAAAACCAGAAACTTTAAAACTTATAGAAGGCAAGATAGGCAATACACTCCATCATATAGGCATTGGAAAAGATTTCCTTAATAGGACCCCAATAGATAAATGGGACCACATGAAATTAAGAAGCTTCTGCACAGCAAAAGAAACAATTAACAGAGTCAAGGAAACCTCCATGGAATGGGAAAAAATCTTCGCATTTTATACATCTGACAAAGGTCTAATTACTAGAATTTATAAGGAACTCAAGGAAAAAAAAAAAACAAAAACCAAACAACCCAATACACAAATGGGCAAAGGAACTGAGTAGACAGTTCTCAAATGAAGAGGTCCATAAAGCCATGAAACACATGAAAAAGTGCTCAATATCCCTAGCCATTAGGGAAATGCAAATCAAAACAACGCTGAGATTTCACCTTACACCAGTAAGAATGGCCTAGATCAATAAAACAAACAACAACAAATGCTGGCGAGGTTGCGGGGAAAAGGGAACACTTTTACATGGTGGAGCTGTAAATTGGTGCAACCACTATGGAAATCAATATGGAGGTACCTCAAAAAACTAAAAATAGATCTACCATATGACCCAGCTATAACACTATTGGGAATTTACCCAAAGGGAGATGGGTCATCATACCACAGAGACACCTGCATCTCCATGTTCAATGCAGCGCTCTTCACAATAGCAAAGATATGGAATCAACCAAAGTGCCCTCCAACAGAAGAATGGATTAAAAAACTATGGTATATATACACAATGGAATACTATTCAGCAATCAAGAAAAATGAAATAGGGTCATTCACAGCAAAATGGATGGAATTAGAGAAAATTATTTTAAGTGAACGAACACAAGATCAGAAAGAGAAACAACACATGTTCTCACTCATATAAGGGAGCTGACTCAAAATTACAAGAAGGAAAAATCCTACTCAAAGGTCAGATCATAATAAAAGTGGGGGAGGGAAGATAAGAATGAGGTCAATATAAATGGACTAGAAATCGCATGTAATTGTTCTAACAAGATAGAAACAAAGACCACTACAGGAAAAGTTTCTATCTTAAACAGAAATGGAACCCAAGGACATATAGAAAAATACTACATAGTAAAAGATAGAGAAGACTTGGATGGGAAACTTAGA